>PVHT020000009.1:12710212-12749270 GCA_004024745.2 Catagonus wagneri | reverse complement strand
TTCAAAGATGTGTCATTAGCTCATGTAAACCACTCCGTGGCAGGACACTGGGGAAAGACCACTTGGCTGAGGGCTGGCCCTGCTCCTCTTTGGCCACAGCCTCCATGGTTCAGTCTTCAGAATCCTCCACAATAGTCTTTGCCGTCCTGCTGGGGGTTCTCTTTGTCTGTCCACCGTTGGCATCTCTACAAGCTCCAAATGGACTCCGCCTTGGGAGGGGGTTGAGGGTGGCTATAGATAAAGAGGGACTCTCGTTCCTATCTTATAAAATTTGACCAAGGATCTTGGCTTTCTCTGCCTCCTGCAGAGTCGATCATCAGGGCTCTTTGTCCCTGCTGGTTTCCTGCAAAGGATAATATTTTGGTTCTGTCACATAAAATCTGTTCAGTCCTATCTGGATGGTGATGGCAAGAGAGGGGTATTTTCCCAACTGCTGAGCGGCTGAAATCCCTCCAGGGGTGAGCAGCCAACTCGGTTCAGGTCTCTACTTGCATCTGCGCCACCAGGAGACTCTCCCTGAGCCCTTTCTATCCTTGGGGTCTGCCTGTTTCTGTATCTCTTTTTCCTACACCCCTAAGTGGAGTTGGGTGGTGCTTTCCCTGCAGAAGGGCAGAGAGTCTGCCTGCAGTGCCTGCTGCTAGATCACATCACAGAGCTTTGTAGTCTGATATCAATGCTCCGAAGAATTTTTACAGCCAATATTTAACAAGTCAGCCTGAAAATACAGCTGGACCCTATAACTGTTAATTTATTCAGACGAAGTGAAGCTTTCTGGCGAGGTGCCCCCGTTGAGGCCTTGGGGTAGACAACTACAGAATACTGATGATTCTCCCAGGTTCGGACATGGGACTCAAACTGAGCCCTACAGTATAGCCCCTGTCCACTAGCGGGGATCCTCAGCCAAGCCGTGGAAGGTTGTAGGTCTGGCTTCCGCCAGACCCAGCTGGGCGACTGTCTCCTCGGAGAACTGGGGGTGGGGAAAGGGTATTGTAGAAAGCTGAGCCTTCGGCTTGACTGGCTGCCCTGTGTTTTAATCTAGCATCAAGAGGTAATAAAATTAACTTTTGGTACCCACACTTTCTCTTTCCTTACCTTCTGCCTCTACTTTCTACAGTGGGGCCTTGAGTGTCTTGAAAACCCGTGGAAGTGCATGGAATCTGATAGATGGGAAGGAAGGCTGCCCTAAGTATACACCAGGAAAGCTTTTCTTTCCTGGCAATATATTTTTCTCTTTACCACCATTCCCATTAATTGCATCTACGACTAACGCCACACATTTTCCTAAGGGAAGACAAGTCATCCAGTGTGAAAGATGATAAAATTCTACCCAATTTACACATCTAATTGATGTAAATCATTAGTGAATGACTCTGGCTTCAGTTAATAAAGTTTAAATAATGTGTTTTTAAATGCTAGCAGTAACCTCATTCAAACTCAGCCCACATCTAGAAGCCTTTATTATAGAATCTAAGAGAATTTTTCCCTTGATTGGTTGTGAAGGAAATACAGGCATACCTCGTTTTATTCCATGCACTTCATCTTATTGTGCTTTGGAGATAGTAAGGTTTTTGCAGTTGACGTTTTGTGGCAGCCCTGAGTCGAGCAATCCTGTCACCATTTTTCCAATAGCATTTGCTCACCTCGTGTCTCCCTGTCACATTTTGCTAATTCCTGCAATATTTCAAACTTTTTAATTATTATTATATTGACCTGTGACTGATGATCTTTGATGTTACTATTGCAAAAACGTTATGACTTATTGAAGGCTCAGATGATGGTTAGCATTTTTTAACAATAAACTATTTTTAAATTAAGGTATGTACATTGTTTTTTTTTTTAGAAAAAAATGATACTGCACATTTAATAGACTACCATATAGTGTAAAAATAACTTTTATATTCATTGGGAAGCCAAAAATATTTGTATGACTCACTTTATTGCCGTATTCCCTTTATGGCGGTGGTCTGGGACCAAACCCACAGTATCTTCGAGGTCTGCCTGTATGTATATTCTTGATTGTAAATGAGGTCTAATTTCCAAATATATATAATAACTTTTTGAATTAACATTCCAGTAAAAAATAGAGTTCTGTTCCTTGATGCAAAGGATACAGAGCAGGAGGCTAGGGTGCTGGATTTGGAGGCGGTATGCCTGAGTTTTATCTCTATCACAGACTGTGACCTTCCCAGTTTTAATAATTAGTATTCTTTTATCTAGTTTCCTTTCCTCAAAAATAAGCACGTTAGTTTACCAAGATGCCTCTTTCTGATCTCCAGCACTCTCTGTGAGCACACCTATGTGTTCATGGCCAGATGGGCTAGTGTTCGTGGTGACAGAGTTGAGTCAAGTAACACCCATCTCCAATCCTAAGAAAATTCAAGATGGACTATCTTGCTCCATCAGCTCCTGAACACCATTTTCAAAATATTTCTCACTCTGGAAACAAAAACATTCCTAACTGAAGTTTGAAGGCCTTTTCCTACTTTGGTTAGAAAACTTCCATACCTAAAGAATGCTCTGTTACAATCAACTATACTTCAATAAAACTTAAAAAAAAAAAAAATGCTCTGCTCCAAAGCTCAAAGCGGATAGGTTTTGAGAGCAGAGTATCATTTGTGAATAGGAATGAGACTGACTTTAGGTTTTCTGTTGGTGGTGATGGTTTAACTGGATCATTAATATACATGGGAGGAGGCAGAAGAGAAAATGTCCTATGTGTTAGAAAAAGATGTGGGGAATGAGCTTCTCAAGAAGACAGGGGTTGGAGTCTCCTGGTGGCCTAGTGGTTAAGGATCCAGCATTGTCACTGCTGTGGCCTGGGTCACTGCTATGGCACGGGTTTAATCCCTAGCCCAGGGAACTTCCACATGCCTGAGGCACGGCCAAAATAATTTATTAATTGATTATAAATGAATACAGAGCATGTTTAAAAAAGAAGAGGAAGATAGTGCTAACATTGAATAGACCTGGATTTTAGTGATTTAAGTAATTACTAATCAACACAGCAAGGATGCAGGTGATAAAGAGCAGATGCCTGCACACAGGCAGGTAGTTACATTGCAAGAGGGTTTTTTTTTTTTTTTGCTTCACCTCATCTCCTGTTTTTCTTTCTTTTGAATACTCTCTTCTAACTTCTGGCAAAGTTTTGTGAGTGACACATGGCAGGAAGCACTTTTATCTGAAACGGCTCTCCCAGGATAACCAGCCTTTTCTCCATTTTTAAATATAAAAGTCTAAAACTGTCTTGGCATCAACCAAATTTTATCATCCTGTTATATAACTGTGTCAACCTTGGCAGCATTTAAAGGCAAGGAAACTTTGAAATGGTTTCTTCCTGATGTAAGCATGTTAAAGCCTTAGGCACATGCCTGATAGCTGGTTTCCATAAGACTCTGGAAAAAACTAAATCAATGGCTCAGGAGTATCCAGTGGCTTATCTTAATTAACTACCTTATAATCAGCACGGTTGATATGTGTGAATGTTGCCAAATGAAAAAACTAAATCAATGGCTCAAGAGTATCCAGTGGCTTATCTTAATTAACTACCTCATAATCAGCACGGTTGATATGTGTGAATGTATTTACTCAGCATGTAGGTTCATGCTATTGACAGGCTCTGTTCTACCATTTTGAATTATATCAATGTACTTATGACAAGGGCTCATTTTGTAATGACTAGGTACTTAAGGGCTATATTACCCATGTAACAAGGAAGGTTAAAAAGGTGTGGTAGAAAGAAAGGGCTTCAAAATGCAAGCAGCATTTAAATGATCACCACAGCTTAAATAATCTTTAGAGCCATGTCATCTAATAAAATCCATGTCAGCCTCTAATAAAATCCTTAATAAAGGGTTGGCAAGTAGATGCTCTCTATAAACGCTCTCAGGAGAGTTGTGCTTTCTGAAACTCAAAAACCCCCTTCACACTGGTCTCCTGGTAAGTCCTTTCTCCCGCTTCCTTCCTTTAGGTGGTGTGCCAGTTATCCCTGCTCAGGCAGGACCATGGAACCCAGCATCTTTAGTCTTCAGTCAGTCCACTTCAATGGTCCCGGGTGCTATGATGGCTGGTCAGCCTTCAGGATTCAGTCAGCCCATTGTCTATACCACAAGCCCAACTGTTCCAGGTTGGAACCAACCTTCGTCCTTTGCAGCCTCAACATCCCCTCCAGCCCCTGTAGTATGGGGCCCACCAGCATCTGTGGCACCCAATACGTGGTCGTCAACCAGCCCTCTGGGAAATCCTTTTCAGAGCAATGCTTTTCTGGCCCCTGCTGTGTCAGCCCAGCCCCCTCCCATGCTCTCCTCTCTCCTGGTCCCTCCACCCCAACCACCTCCCAGAACTGGCCCTCCAAAGGACATCTCCAGCGATGCCTTCGTTGCCTTGGACCCACTTGGGGACAAAGAAGTCAAAGAAGTGAAAGAAATGTTTAAGGACCTCCAGCTGCGGCAGCCACCTACTGTGCCAGCCAGGAAGGGAGAACAGAATTCCTCTGGCACTTCAAGTGCCTTCTCCAGTTATTTCAGCAACAAAGTTGGCATTCCTCAGGAGAATGCAGACCATGATGACTTTGATGCTAATCAACTGTTGAGAAAGATCAATGGTAAGCTACCTACTCCTCTGTCAGCTGTACCAACAAGTATTTCACTGTTGTGTGGACGTGAGCCAATTGCCAAATGAAAAAATTAAATCAGTGGCTCAAGAGACCCTCAGGAGAGACCTCTTGCAACCCCACCAGGAGCCTCACTCTTGCTTTTTTGTTGTTGTTTATCAGGCGTTATGGAGACAACCATTTACCTTATGGAGCTGTTTCTAAGGGCTGGCCCAATGCTGCCCTCTTGTGACAATTCTTTTTTTAAAAGAGATTTTATTAGAGTTGATTAATAATGTTGTCAGTTTCTGCTGTACAGCAAAGTGACTATATATATATATATATATATATATGTATGTATGTATATACTCTTTATCTCATATTATCTTCCATCATGTTCCATCACAAGCAATTGGATATAGTTCCTTGTTCTATACAGCAGGACCTCATTGCTTATCCACTCCAGATGCAATAGTTTGCATCTACTGTTTTGGGGTTAGTAGATACAAACTCTTGCTACAGTTCTTTAAAAGGCTGCCCAGAACTATTGAAATTCAATGGGTTGTGACAACTGGACGGCTGTATGTAAAGGGCTGATTTTCATGAGTAGGTATGTATGGACAGTACTCCTTATCTAACGAGGAAAGTTAAAAAGGTGTAGAAGAAAGAAAGGTCTTTGAAATGCAACCAGCATTTGAATGCTAGCTATACTGTATTAACTAGTTAGTCTTCAGAGTGAGTGAATCTCTCAGAACCTTTATTTCTGTATTGGCCTCCAGGCTTACTGAAGGTTGGCCGTGTAGGTGCTTTTAAGCGAGGCAATTCTGAATTTCTCCCACTTCAAATGAATGTGCATGGCTTCCTCTTCCAAGAAGGGATGACTTTGGCTGTAATAATCATCCAGAGTCCCAGTGTGTGGTAGTGATTTGTGTTCCATGGATGTCAACTTCAGAAGTATGGAACCTGATTTCTAAGATAAGCCTGACTGAAGGACTTGTGTATGTATTCCGGGAGAGCTTGTCTAGTGACTACTTTTTCACCTTCTAGAACTACCAAAGCCAGCTCCCAGACAAGGTGCCCTGCCAGTTACCAAATCTGCCGACACTGCGAACCCCTTCTCTAAAGATGCTTTCCGTTCACCACAAGCCTCTGTAAGTGTCCCCTGCTGGAAGCTGTTGTTCCCAAGTACATGCCATGCAGAGTTACTGCCCCTTGAATTAACCCTGCTTGTATCTTTGACTGTAAAGGACATTTGAATATGATTTATCATTGAGAACCAACACAGTGTAAATATCAACTCAAACTGGGGAAAGATTATTTTTGCAGGAACTACTCTCCTGAACTTGAGAAACAAATCTCATAGAAAAAGTCCTTTTATCTCATTTAACCTTGCTAAGGGAAGCACTTTGAAAAAAAAAAAGAAATGTGCTGAGATACTATCTTTAAAAATCTTTCAAATATTTGGGAGTTCTCCTTGTGGCTCAGTGGTTAACGAATCCGACTAGGAACCATGAGATTATGGGTTCAATCCCTGACCTCGCTCAGTGGGTTAAGGATCTGGCATTGCCGTGAGCTGTGGTGTAGGTCGCAGACGTGATTTGGATCCCATATTGCTGTGACTGTGGCATAGGCTGGCAGCTACAACTCCAATTAGACCCCTAGCCTGGGAACCTCCATATGCCAAGGGTGTCCCTGGAAAAGCCAAAAAAAAAAAAAAAAAGGCTTTCAGATATTTAAGTTCCTAATTTCCCCACCCATGATTATTTAGCTCATAAAAATAGTATTTTATACATGGAGGAAGGCAAACATAATTCTAAATCTTGAGGCTTTTTTTTTCTGGAATGATTTTTATTTTTAAACCTTGGTTTTGATGTAAATAATAAATATGCATCACCAGTCACAAGCAGGCAAACACGAATCTTCACAGACACTTACACCATCTCATGCGTCTGTGCCCTAAGTAATGTTTAAAGGAATTTGAGAAGTCCTAATGTTAGGTGTTTTCTTATTGCAATTATAGTTATTGACTAGATGCTTTTATCTCCATAGATGGCTTCTCCTCAACCCACATCTTCTGATGTATATAGGGACCCGTTTGGAAATCCTTTTGCCTAACTTCTGTAAGTAGAAGATCCTATTAAGCGCTGGTTTGGTGGAGAAGGGTGTCCCAGAGGGGAAGGGTGAAATTTTAATTTTAGATTTGGGAAGAAGTTAAAATCTCTGTAATGTAGAAGTAAAAGACATGGAAATCTGTATTTAATTCAATAATGGCTAGGCTGGGCACTTATAAACAGGATTCTTATACATATAAAAATCAGTGATTTACTTGTATGCATATGGATTTCTATCATCCTGTGTTTTTGATATTTCACGTCTGTAGAGAAGTAAAACTCAGTATAACACATAACAGCCTTCTGGATTTTTGACCTTCGTATTGAAGTGGTTGCAAAGCTTCCTAGTAATCACTTGGTTCTCTGTAGATGCTTCAAAATCTGAAGACCTTCTGAAGCCACCAAACAGGTCTGCCAAACAGATAATGATCACAACACTTCTGCCTCTCAAATCTATGTGTATTTCTTTGTGAGGGGCCTCAAAATTAGTTTGACATAGTGCAGTGTCACTTCTAAAAGAAGTGGCATCTGCCATCTCTCCTTCAAAAGCGGTCTAAGTTCAGATGAGTCCGCCAGTGGGTTTTGTCCTTGGTGAGTTATTTAACCCCCGTAGGTAGAGACCCGGGAGTGGGCAGGAGGGGCTGGGGGGTGGGTGTGTCTTTCTCAACAGTGAGTGGCAGCAATTTTATCTAATCTTAAAAGATTGAAGTTAGTGGAGGAGAGGCTTATCTGCATTTTAGAGGAGGTAGGGTATAGCTGGAAGGGGCAAACAACAAGAAGAATGAAAAGAACCCAAACCCACTTTTTTTTCAGTCTTGCCCCATTCAAGTGAGGCCTCTAAACTATGCCTTGATCCATCTAGAATTTAATTATTTTAAAGAGATGACTATCTGACATCTGATACCAACAACATGATTTGAGTTTATTTGTACCTCACCCCACTTCTGTGATTACAGTGTTTCTTAAAGTGCTTTTCCATAAAACCGGTTTCAGAGACCTGTGTGAGATAACTGCAAATGCAGATTCCTGGACTCCAGCCCTAAGGAATCCCCCTCAGTGCTGAGAAAATGCTTCATTTTAACAAACATCCAGATGATTGCTGATGTTAATAAAGCAGTATAATATATTGAACATACTGAAGGGCTGGAAGTCTTACAGACAGATTCTTGCCTTCTCTCCAGGGGAGGCGTACAGGAGCCAATAGAAAGGAATAAACTACACGGAAAATCTAGGAGGATTATTTGCACTAAATTGAATTGACGAGAATTCTCTTTGGAGGCCCTTTCTTCTTTAGGTCGTGAAGGAAGGATAATTTTGGTTAAGCTGTTAAATTTATAAATCGGGGGTTGGAGGAGAGAAGAACTATCAGGGGAGAAAATAGCTAACATTATTCAGCACTTGCGTTAATCAGTTCATTTAAGGTTCTACATCAGGTATCTTGTCAAATCATCTTGAATCAGTTCCAGGAGATAATGACATTTTAAATAATAACATGAGGAGTTCCCGTCGTGGCTCAGTGGTTACCGAATCCGACTAGGAACCATGAGGTTGGGGGTTTGATCCCTGGCCTTGCTCAGTGGGTTAAGGATCCGGCGTTGCCGTGAGCTGTGGTGTAGGTTGCAGATGCGGCTCGGATCCCGCGTTGCTGTGGCTGTGGCGAAGGCCAGGGGCTACAGCTCCTGTTAGACCCCTAGCCTTGGAACCTCCATATGCCCCGACTGTGGCCCTAGAAAAGGCCAAAAAAAAAAAAAAAAGACAAAAATAAATAAATAACTATGTGATTTAGTACCTTGATCTTCAATCAAAGACTTCTAACCGTGGGTTTTTTCTTCTCCGTACTTCTCTAGGAACTTGACCTGCTGACTATCCAGAGGAACAACAAGGTTGGCCTTAGTAGTCAAGGAAAAAGCTAATAAGCAGACAAGTCCTGACCTCTGCCCTTGTTCTAGCTTTGACATATTATCTGTTGCCTTATTTCTTGCTCCCTCTTCTACTTGTAGCATGCCTTCTGCTTTCTGTTTAGCTAAGCTGAATCTATGGCTTTAAATAAATTAAGAACCTAAACTCTCTAGCTTAAATGTAAATGAAGTAGTTTCTCTACTTGAACCCTTGCCTGTTGTGTCCCTAGAACTTTCTAGAACACTTTGCCATGAACCCTTTGGTCGGGCAATGTAGCCACCACAACCCCTCAGATCATATTGTTTTGAATAAATTTTAAAATCCTCATTATTCAAAGCGTTTGAGGGTTCTGTTCCAGAGCCTAGAACCTAAAGATTGTAGCAGAACAAGGCACCTTTTTAAATCTTGCTTTAGACCATCACTTAGAATTCTTAAAGTCAACTGGAAGCAAGTCCAGTTTTTCCTTAGGGGCTTTGGAATTTGACACACCTAAGAACCGTTTTAAAGATACAGCTTCTTTTTGAAGGTTATTTGCCTCTCAAGGGCAAGACTGATCTTTCTCCAGCCTCTTGCTGGCTCATGCAAGTGAGGGAAAACCATTTCTCATCCCTCCCCTCCTTTTCCCTCCTATTCTCTTTTCGGTCATTTTTGCTCCTAGGTTCATATAAAATTACCTCTCTTTCACTAACTACAGAGTGTTATGGGGGGGGAGAACCAAAACCAAAAACAAATGATTGGCAGATCTGAAGCCTCTACCTTCTCAGTAATCTCTAATCCCAGTAACTTGCAAGTGGGCACGACCTTTATCCTCTCTGTGGAACAGGAGGCCATCCTCTTGAGCCGAAGTTCCAGAAGAGCAGTTAACTTTGAAGAAAAACTGAACTCAGCTCAGCAAGGAAGGAAGGACTGTGTTCCGAAGAGCAACACATCACAAAATTAAATGTGATTGTGCCAAATATATTAGGTGCTTATTTGCGGTCATGCCAGACCTTTATCAAGTAACTGGAAAACTTTCCTGATGCCATAGTTAGTAGGAAGATAAATAGGGGTGGGAGTGGGATGCTGTAAAACAGGTGTTTGATTTTATCATCAAAAATGTAATGTCTGAAATATTTTTCTCCTCCTAACCTTGGAAACTCTCCCAGTTCATTTTCAGTCCTATTGTTGGCACAGTTCTGAAGGGTTTGCTCTTACCGTAATGAGTTTTGTTTTGTTTTGTCTTCTGTTGGGTCTTTTTATGTTGTCTCTTGACCCCTAGTGCTCAGGTTCTTGTGGATGTTGATCAACCACATATAGTGCTATCCTTAGCTGGAAGAAGAGGGTGGTGGCCTCCTGAACCTCTAGGGATTAGCCCCAAGTAGTCCAAGCTGAAGTCCTGTGGTTTTCTGTTTAAGGGTAATAGCTGATTATATATGGCATCATTTTCCACCTGACTTCCTACTCAGTTTTTATCAACACAGACTTGAAAAAACATTTTATATGTCCAAATACCTAAATGTGCTAAATTGGAGGCAGTTATTTCTAGGTAGCTGAATTTTTGAAAGTAGAAAAAGTTTTAAAGTGATGACCAGCCACACAATTGTTTTGTACATACTTATTTTCTTGTGCACTTTTCTGTATGCAAAGAAAGCTATAAAGTTACTCATTTCAATAAATTGGAATGCAGAACCTCATGTGTTACCATCAGTTTATTTGACCCCTGCTTGAGTTGATGTGAAAGGGTCAAGGCATAAGAATATACCAGTGTAAGGTGACCGAATTCTAATTGTAATACATTACGGATTGGCACAAAAATGGAAATTCGTGAAAGAGGACCACAGGTAAATTACTGTCTGATGTCTATTTCCTCTCTTTTCCTCTCTCAAACTAGACATACTGCGTCCGTAGAAGTTTAATGGGAATCCAGTGGATAAGACATATGCCGGGACAACCTCAATTATGTCTAGTATAAAAATTCATCAGTGAACTCTTGGTTCACACCTTTTACCGTTTACCTACCCTTACTCTCTGTTTGGCCCTGTTTGACTTCATCAATACACAACTGTGTGGGCTGGTCCAATCTGGTGTAGGCTACTCAGGAGAGCTTCTGAGTGAGGTGGGTAGGCCAATGATCAAATGTCCTTAGGACTAGGACACTCTTAAACACTCTCCCCTATTTAAAAGTTCAAGGCTCTCATTCTTTCAAAAAGACCTCGAACCACAGGGAAGATGACCCCGAGGCCGACCTTGCTTGAGCATAGAAGTCTTGGTGTTAAATTTGACTTCTCTAGGGAATAAAATGAACTCGGCGGGGTAGGTGTCATTGATTGGCATTTACTGTTATGGGATGTTTGACAGTATTGCCTTACCTTCCCCTTAACTGAAACATTTGGTGTCTGAATAGAATACAGAGAAACAGACTCCACATGTAAGCAGTTTCCAGTAAACCACAGATGAGCCGGAGAAGGCTGCTGATAAGAGCATGTTGCACAAATTATCTGGCTTATCTGGATGCTGGGCGGTATATCTAACCCACTGAACCTCTGGGATATTTCCATGTGGCTTAAGCAAGATCTTACCAGAGGTTAACCCTTGCTTGTGCATACCAGGGGATGACATTCACTTCGGTGCAGTAGAAACTACTGTTGACCCATCAGAAGGAGGTGCTTACTGAAGTATCCCTGCAAAGTGGAAACAGCCCTCCTCTGCAGTGTCTTTAGCAGCAGTGATGTTCAGCAGCCTAGAAGTTCGGCTCTTAGGGTGACCCTGTTTTCTCCGGAAGAAGGGCTCATTTAGGCATCACCTAGATCTAAACTAAACGCTGAATGTTAAGCCAGCGTGCCTCCCAATTTCTCAGATATATGCAGGACAAAGGGATAAAGTATTAACTTTCTCAAGGTAAGTTTGCATTTGTGAAGGGTTCCACCATTCTCCCAATGTGACTTCGTCCTGTTGCTGCTGTAATTCTGCCGAGTGGGATCTGTTACCGTTCCAGCTCATCTGAGAATGTGATCCAGCGCTTTAAAACGCTGCAGTCTGCTTCAACTCTTTCAGCGAGTGGTTTCCATGGTATTTTATTGCAAAACTGTGCATCTACACTGTATCGACGATAGAAGTTGGTAAAGCTAAAAGCTTGATTTCCCAGCCTCCCCGGTGCCTAGCCGCGGTCCTGTGACTGCCTTCTAGCTAATGAGACAAAGCTGAGGTCTCATTCAGCTTTGTGGGGAGATCTTCTCAGTCAGTGATTTCAAACTCCTCCATCAACGATAACCATGGTATCTCCAGACCCAGCCAGAGTGCGATCCTGTGTCTTTCCTGTGAGGAAAGCAGGGAGGAGAAAGAACAGAGGATGTAGCTCGGGAGTTCGGCTGACCCTGCAGTAAGCCGAGCGAGGACTCTGACCCGTATTCCTGGAATGGGTTCACTACAAAGTCTCCTAGTGAGAGACAGGTGCTCCCCAACAGTCCCTGGTAAATATTTAATCTATTTTAACCGTTGGAGAAGATTGCTAAATCATTAAAAGCCTAATTCTTGCTAGGAAGTGTTATGCTTTAACTACCTCTCTTCTATTAAAAACAAGTCCCGTGGTCGAAGGTGACACGCCTCATAGGGACACACACAGGCTCTGCGCAGCGGCGGCCCTGTCCCCATGTCCTAATTACGGCGGTGCCGACAGACAAGGCTCAGCCGTGGGTCATCTCGCTTAATGAGGGACTGAGCCCCTCGTTGTCCCTTGCTTCTCTGAAACTATGTGCTTAATTATTAGACCTCTACCATGTGCTGAAATCCTATGAGTGCCAATCTCCGGGGAGATGACAGTGTGGGCTGCTCAATGGCAAAGAAACTGGGCTTCTGGGGGGACCAAAGATGAAGTGGTTATAAAAGGGGGGGGATCCTCTGAAAGTTTTCATGACTAAGCTTTCCTTATGTTGGTGTGGAGTTTTCTGTCAATGTTTTTTTCATTTGCTTGACTTTAATCACTATTATTTTACCTTAATTGTAAGAAAGGAAAATGATTGCTGTTCCAAGAGTTACAGGATGACCCTACTGGGCTGAGGCTGGGTTTTGGTTGTTTCTGGATTGTGTCTGAGGCTGCCTCCATCAGGTACCTGCTTATACTGATTGATCATCCCAGAACTTTTTGCCTGGGGGGAGCTAAGAGGAGTGTTGGAAGACAGGAACCAGCAGAGGGGAGAGGAAGAGTAATAGAAGGACTGGTAAGACACTTCCCTTCTCAGAGTTCCTGTCGTGGCTCAGTGGTTAACAAATCCGACTAGGAACCATGAGGTTGCGTGTTCGATCCCCGGCCTTGCTCAGTGGGTTTAAAGATCTGGTGCTCCCGTGAGCTGTGGCATAAAACTGGCAGCTATAGCTCCTGTTAGACCCCTAGCCTGGGGACCTCCATATGCGGCCCTAGAAAGGGCAAAAAGACCCAAAAAAAGGAGATAATGTTTCTTGGTCATTTGTAGGAATTTTCTTGTCATTTTAGGGCTGCTCTCACAGCATGTGGAGGTTCCCAGGCTAGGGGTCTAATCGGAGCTGTAGCCGCTGGCCTACACTGCAGCCACAATCGTTAACCCGCTGAGCGAGGCCAGGGATCGAACCCACAACCTCATGGTTCTTAGTCGGATTCGTAAACCACTGTGCCACGACTGGAACTCCCCAGAACAAGTTCTGGTTCAGAGTTTGACCTCTCAGGGTTGTCCGTGTCCCCTACCCCCACCTCACTGCCCCCTTACTCAGACATAACACCCTTCCCTTATATTCACTTTGCTCTGAGTCTCCCCTCTCACACACAACTCTCACACACATCATGAATCCACCTGAATTCCCTGTTCATGGGGCTTTGTAAACGCTATGTGCTTATAGGGTGGCATGGAAGGGGGGTACACATGATCATGTTTCTGCACATGATCCACTTTCCCGTCAAACTGTGCCTTCACTTTTTATTTATTTATTTATTTATTTATTTGCCTTATCTAGGGCCACACCCATGGCATATGGAGGTTCCCAGGCTAGGGGTCTAACAGGAGCTGTAGCTGCCGGCCTTTGCCACAGCAAAGCGGGATCTGAGCCGCGTCTGCAACCTACAACCCACTGAGCAAGGCCGGGGATCGAACCTGCAACCTCTTGGTTCCTAGTCGGATTCGTTAACCACTGAGCCACGAAGGGAACTCCCAAACTGTGCCTTCAAAAGTCCAAACATAAAAGTCAGAATTTCAAGATGGCAACAGCAGAGCCCGAAGCCAAGCCCGGGGCCCTCCTGCAGCTGAACCCTGTGCTACTTGAAATGCCCGAGAGGCCAGTCCTGGCGAGAGGACCTTGCAAATGGGTGATGGATTAGCTAATGTGTTTCCCACATTCCTGGATCACAGTTTAACCCCAGGTTGGCCAACCTCCAAACCCAGATGTTGGCAGCCTTTGACTGCATAGCATAGCACCCTCAGGCACACACACAGCACACAGTCAGCACAGCTAATAGTGAGGCGCCCTGACCAGAAGGTAGAAGCTAAAGAATGCCAAGGACTAGTCTCTGTGTTTTAGCCCCGTGAGGGTTACCACAAATAATAAAATGAGGAGTTCCCGTTGTGGCTCAATGGAAATGAATGTGACTAGGAACCATGAGGTTGCAGGTTTGATCCCTGGCCTCGCTCAGTGGGTTAAGGATCTGGCATTGCTGTGGTGTAGGCCGGCAGCTACAGCTCCAATTCGACCCCTAAGCCTGGGAACCTCCATATGCCACAGGTGCGGCCCTAAAAACCAAAAAAATAAAAAAATAAAATGAAAGGGGGTGGAGAACTGCAAGTCACAGCACAGGAGGCTTTAATGTTAATACAACCCAATTGGAACTTAAAAGGATGCACCATTTCAGCTGAAAGGGTACGGAGGGGAGGGCTGTGACACTCCTGAGTAATTATTTGCTCAAGTACTTTGCATTCTTTGTTTTACTTCATTGTAAGAACATCGCTGCCATTTGCAGCAACATAGATGGACCTGGAAATTATTATGCTAAGTGACGTCAGACAATGAGACACCAGCATCAAATGCTATCACTTATATGTGGAATCTAAAAAACAAGACACACTGAATTCCTTTGCAGAACAGATACTGACTCACAGACTTTGAAAAAACTTAACGGTTTTCAGGTGAGACAGATTGCGGGGTGGGAGGATGCACTGAGGGTTTGGGATGGAAAGGCTACAAAATTTGGTTGTGATGATTGCTGTACACGTATAAATGTAATAAACTCATTAAGTAATTAAAGTACAATAAAATAAAAAGAACAACACTGCCAGATTTGGAAAACAATAGTACTGGATTCAGGGATGGTCCACAGAGGTCACTGATTAATGACAGTGAACACGTGCCCAGCATTTACTGCGGGCAGAGTCTCCTGAGCGTGTAACAATAAACAGCTTAAATTTCATGTTGACTCCATGAGGTGGACTGCTGTCACCATCGACATCTTATAGAAGAGGACGCTGAGCAAAAAGAACTTGAGTGACTGTCCAAAGTCACGGGGCCAGGAAGTGGCCAAAGTGGAATCCCAACCCAGGCTCCAGTGTCCTTGCATTTAACCTCAGGTTAACCCACTTAACCACTGCACTGCCTCAAACAACTGGTGCCACTGCCTTCGCACTGGCATATCTTACATTCGCCATCTCTCGCCACAGCACTTCTCCCCTCTTACACTTCCCATAACCGATATGCTATCACAAAATTGAACCCCCCCAAAAAAATTTTCTTCTGTTTTTCACTAGGCAAGTTGATCTTCCCTTGGCCTTTCCGGAGCTCGTTTTCAGGACGAATTAAGTATCGCTTCCAAGTTTGAATTTTCTATTTCAGTACACCAATTTACCCTTGTGCTTAGTTCTTTATAATTCAGGTATTTCCCATAAGCATATTTAAGGTTTTTTTTTTCTTTTTTTGGCTTTTTGTGTTTTTAGGGCATCTGTAGCATATGGAGGTTCCCAGGCTAGGGGGTCTCTTCGGAGCTACAGCTGCCATCCTAGTCACAGCCACAGCAACACGGGATCCGAGCCGCGTCTGCAACCTACACCACAGCTCACAGCAACGCCGGATCCTTAACCCACTGAGCAAGGCCAGGGATCGAACCCACATGGTTCCTAGTCGGACTCATTAACCACTGAGCCACGACGGGAACTCCCAAGGTTTATTTTTAAAAATGCTTCCTTATTCTCTGCTCCTCAGGTCTACGGGTCTTAAAAAACCTATCAGTGGTGGTGACTTTCTCCATCTTTTCATTTAAAAAAACAAACCCTAGACCTGTAGCGACTGGAAACTGACCAAGTCAACTCAAAGCAGAGAGAAGCCTTGTAGTCTGTCAACAATATACACAAAACCCAAGGCAAAGAAAAGCTGAAACCAACAGAGAGGGATCAAAACGAGGGAGATGATGTTGGGCCAGAAACAGGATGAAGTTCTTAAATCATCTGTAGTTATCGACTGGCCCTAGAAGAGAAGAAGGATTACTAGACTGTGTCTGGAGAAGACATGTGTGCCTCTGAAACAGGGTCAAAATTTTGCTTATAGAAGTTCCCGTCATGGTGCAGCAGGAATGAATCTGACTAGGAACCATGAGGTTTCATGTTCGATGCCAGCCTCGCTCAGTGGGTTAAGGATCTGGCGTTGCCATGAGCTGTGGTGTAGGTCGTAGACACGGCTCGGATCTGATGTTGCTGTGGCTGTGGCGAAGGCCGGCGGCTGTACCTCCGATTCTACCCCTAGCCTGGGAACCTCCATATGCCACGGGTGCGTCCCTACAAAGCAAAAACAAAGACAAGTTTTGCTTATACTACACTTGAGTGCAGAAAGAAAATATATCCACGTTCTTCCTTTCCTCCTTCCTCCCTTCCCTTCTCTCTTCCTTCCTTTCTTCCCTTCCTTCCTTTTTCTCTCTCCCTTTCTTTCAGTGAACCTGACCTTCTCTACAAGTCCAGCCCGCTAAAGGTGGATGCCGACATCCAGTCTTGTCCGGTAACCTCAATCCTGTCAGTAGGAGGACTCCCTCTCTCGAGAACACTGTCTCTTTCACATATGTGCATTTCACATTTCTTCCCTTCGCTCTGCTCTTCCCCACAATGGCGTTTAGTTTTATGGGGATGCGGAGGCAGGTGTTGAGAAGGCGCTTAGATGCTCAGACAGGTCCTGGTGCAGTCCTCTGCTTCTCCCATGTTCATAGCATATACCTCACCTACCTGGGCATTGTCATGTTAGTACCTAAA
Organism: Catagonus wagneri; assembly: GCA_004024745.2. Lineage (NCBI taxonomy): Eukaryota > Metazoa > Chordata > Mammalia > Artiodactyla > Tayassuidae > Catagonus > Catagonus wagneri. The sequence continues at coordinate 12,732,447 of PVHT020000009.1, read as the reverse complement.
GCTTTTGACTGAGGAATGTAGGATCTGTTCTTCTCCATGGAGTTGAGGGATCCACAGGGCCTGGGATTCTCCCTGATGCCTGGGCCCCAGCCTTGACCATCACTAACACTAGACTCCTGAGGTCTGACCGTCAGTGCTTTTCCATCCCTGCCCTCAGCCCTAAAGCCACTTTGTCCCTGACGGTAGCAAGCTTGCCAGCCAGCCTCCCCATCTCTCCTCAGGACAGAGGGCACTAGATTCCTCTGCGACACAGGACAGCCAAAGAAACCTAGGAAGCCACAATCAGTCCCTCCTTCTCTGCCCAAACACGTTTATTCTGATTTGGCTTCCCCCAAACCGGAAAAGTCTGGAAGCTGTTCTCCCAGAGTTCCAGACGGCAAGGTCAGAAACATCTGTCTTTGACCTCAGCCTACTTAGTATGCTGGCCCCATCATGGAATTTGGCCTGAAAAAGTGACTCAGAGCACACATCTCTAAGCCTGGCTCTCCCACCCCTAGTCCACTCCCTCTTACAATCTTTGAGCCTGGGAAGCTGTCTTTTCTCATTCTCTGCATTGTAGCCTGTGCTGTCCCCACTGCTTTGAGAGTTACAGGTGATCAGCTGCTTCTCCATTTCACCATCTTCCCTGGGCATGAAACTTCAGGGTTCAGGCCTTAAATTGCAAAGTGTTAAGAAAACCTGATTTGGGAAGTTCCTGTTATGGCACAGCGGAAACTAATCCAACTAGTATCCATGAGGATGCAGGTTTGATCCTTGGCCTTGCTCAGAGGAGCCAGGGATCCAGCATTGTTGTGTCTGTGGCGTAGGCCGGCAGCTGCAGCTCTGATTCCCCTAGCCTGGGAAATTCCATATGCCATGGGTCTGGCCCAAAAAGGCAAAAAAAAAAGGCCTAGTTTGAAAAAAAAAAGAATTCAAGATCTGTGAAGCGTCATCCCATGTTATATTTAGTTGGGTTTACGTATTGCCAACTAGTAAGTCTGTGTATAGTTTTGCCCTCAAATACTAGTTTCTTTGTGGCAAAGTCCCAAGTTCCAGAAGCCAAAAATAACTGAACCAAGTGAAATAAACTAATCATTCAGTAACTATAAAATAATTATGGAATAACTATGAAGTAACCGTTATGAGCCTGCTTAACTCCCTGTATACAGTCAAAGTATAAAAAAAAAAAGTATGTAATAAAAAAAAAACAAAGGTGCCTTTGAGATACAGAAACCAGAATGGCAGGGTAGGTGATGACTCATTAACGAAAATAAGGGATGTAAAAAGAATGTCCTTGAACCTAGCTACAAAACAGAAAGAGACGCCTGGACATAGAGATCAGACTTGTGGTTGCCATGGGGGAGGTGTGCTGGGGCAGCGATGGACTGGGAGTTTGGGATTAGTAGATGCACACTATTACAGTTACAATGGAAAAGCCATGAGATCCTACTTTATAGCAGCGAGAACTGTGTTCAGTCTCCTGGGATAGACCATTATGGAAAAGAATATAAAAAAGAATATGTAAAAGGCATATAAAAAAATACAGAAAATCTTTATATATATACACACACATATATATATGACTGAGTCACTTTGCTGTACAGCAGAAATTGGCACAGCATTGTAAATCAATTACACTTTAAGTAAAGATTAATTTAAAAAAAGAGCCTCCTTAACAGGGACAGGGCAAGAATTATGCGTTTGATTTTAGACATGGGAAGTTCAATTTATCATGGGCAAATTGAAGTCCGTCTGGAAATTAGAAGTACTTAAAGATCGTTATACTGGAAAGTAACATCATAAGCTTTGCAGTTTTTGAAAATTATCACTTTAGACATCTATATTTCCAAAGCAAGAACCCTAGAGACACAGGTAAAGGAATTTCAACAGGCCACCCTTTGAGACTTCCGGTTCTGAATAGTAGGTTGATCTTCACAGTGGGGAGGAAAACTTAAGTGTAGACTGAGAAGGGAAGAGGGCAGAGGAGAGGCCCCCCGAGGAAGAGCGGTGTTTGCATGACGGACAGGAGCTGGCAGAAGGGAAGTAGAAGAGCAGAAAATGCTGTGTCACAAAGTCAAAGAAACAGAGAATTTTAAAGCAGTCAATAGGGTCAAATGACTCTAAGGGATAAAAACAGGGCCAAGAACTATCTTCCAAATTTAGCAATAAAGAGGTCTTCAATAGAGTAATGAAGGCAAAAGCCAGGCTGCACTAGATGCTGCATAACCATGTGGTAAGGAGAAAACATTGACACATCCTGCAAATTTTGTCTAACAAGGGTAATAACAGTAAGAGAAAATCAAGGAATTCAGTAGAATCCTTTAATGATGAAAAGAGACAAGCATATTCTCAAGGCTGATGAGAAGGAACTGATGTAAATGAAGCAGCGGAGGGTATGAGACAGAGCAGCTGGTACAACTGGGACATCGGGGTGTAACTGCAGAGTACCAGGTTTTCCTCAATAAAAGCAGGCCCCCGCTTCCTCCCAGATATGACTGAGATGCAGGGAAGTTGACACGAGAGGCGCCCGCTGGAAACCAAAGGTGCTTCTGAGTTTCTCAGTTGAGCAAGAGGTGAAGGAGCCACTAAGAGAAATGGGAACCAGATCTGTCAAAACTGAATGAAAAAAACAGGTAAACAGATGGAGTTCCCATCGTGGTTCAGTGGTTAATGAACCTGACTAGCATCCATGAGGACTCGGGTTCGATCCCTGGCCTCGTTCAGTGGGTTAAGGATCCTGCATTGCCGTGAGTTGTGGTCTAGCTCACAGACATGGCTGGGATCTCCATTTGCTGTGGCTGTGGTCTAGGCTGGCAGCTATAGCTCTGATTGAACCCCTAGCCTGGGAACTTCCATATGCTGTGGGTACAGCCCTAAAAAGACAAAAAAATAAAAACTCGAAAAACAAAAATCAAAAACAGATAAATGGAGATGAGTGTCCAAAGAGATTTAGGCAAAGTAGCAGAAAACTGAATTGGCAGGACTGATCCCAGGATGAGAGTTTGTAAACAACATCCATGCCTGGAACAGATGTGGGGGGGTGAGCTTGTGAGAGGAGCTCGTTAATGAGCAGGGAATCCAGACAGAAGAGGAAAGGAGGAAGGGCCAGCAGGAAGGTGTTAACTTGGAGGTAAATGGAGAAGTCAGAGGTGGATGTCTCAACAAAGTCAGAGAAAGGGGATGCTGAGAGTATTTTGAGAGTGAGGTAGCTGGAGGGACTGGAAATTGTGGTCAGAGAGTAGGCTGTTGACATTCTCAACGGTAAAGAGTACAGCAGTGGGCTGAATGGAATGGAGACAAACATTACTAAAACTGATGAAATCAAGGCAGTGAGTCAGGATGGTGCCTGTGAGAATACTGAAATAACTAAAGTAAAGGCTGGAGTTTGAGTGGAGAAGAAAATTATTACTCAGTGTCAAAGCCTTCTGTGAAGGAAGACATTCAAGAGTGTTGGTAAACAGAAAGGTAGGAGGTGGCAGACTTGGACTTTATGAACTTCTAAAGACAATGGAATATTACTCAGCCATGAAAAGGAATGGAATAATGCTACTCGAAGCAACATGGATGGACCTAGACATTTTCACACTAAATGCAGTTAAGTCAAAGACAAGTATCATACAATATCACTTATATGTGGAATCTAAAAAATGATACTTATTTACAAAACAGACTCACAGACTTCAAAAACAAACTTATGTGTACCAAAGGAGAAAAGTGTTGGGGGGGCAGCATGAACAAACACTTATTATTATACATAAAATCAAAAATCAACGCAGATCTACTTTATAACGCATGGAACTCTACTCAGTATTCTGTAATAACCTATATGGGAAAAGAATCTGAAAAAACAACGGATGTGTGTATATGTATAACTGAGTCACTTTGCTGTACACCTGAAATTAACACAACATTGTAAATCAATTATATCCCCATATAAAATAAAAATTAGAGAGAGGACATGATGGAGGATGGTGTGATGTAAAGAATATATATATGTATAACTGGGTCACTTTACAGCAGAAATTGACAGAACACTGCAAATCAACTATAATAAAATTAAAAAAAAAGAGAGAGAGTGAGAAAGGGTCAGTATTGAAACTCCCATTAAAATGAAGTGCTGTAATGCAATTGAGTGGGCTCTAAATAGTTCCATGTGATTGTAAGCAGATCAGAGCCACAGGAATCCTCATTACGGCAAAGAGAGAGCCAGACTTGCATTATCCCCATTGAGCTTCACAGGCAGCCCCAGAACCACTCGCAGAGAAACCCTTTCTCCTCTCATAAGAGAGCTCATCTGAAAGTGCTGTGATGAAAACAGCACAGACCCAGCTGTGGCAAGAGCTGGAATCTGATGCTACCCCTGCCCCTGACTGTGTGACCTCAAGTGTGTCATTGACCCTTCGTGGACATCATTTTCCCATCTGTATTCATTCATTCATCTGTTAATGCACATAATTTACAATGTCTGTTGAAGCTTAATACATGCTAGGCACAATCCTAGACGTTCAGGACATGGCAGCAAGGAAGACACATCCAGAACTAAGCGATCTGCAATCGAGGGTCCATTCTAAGTTCTCCCTGTTTGGTGGTATCAGTGATCTGCAGCAAGTGCACATGTTGTAAGTAAAAGCATTGCATTTCATGGCATTTTAAGACCCGTGGATCTTTTGGGACTCAGAAGCAGATATTAAATCAGACAATGATTCTCAGCTTGAAATCCCTGGACACTAAAAGAGGGTCCTTGAAATTACCCATAATAAACTTTCAGAAAAACTGTTTCTATCACTTTAAAAACAGCCAGATGGAAATTTTACTCAACGCATTTACATCACCTCAGTAAAAATTCAGTGTTTCTGCCTGATGGTCACATGTTCCAAAATACAAGCATACATGTGTCTGCCTTAAAAATGAGGAAAACTGTTATTGTGCAATAATTGTAATTTAGCCCCAAGCAAATTGAAACCAACAGGATTTTTTATTTTTTATTTTTTCATTTTAAAAGGGGAAAACTTTCACCTGAGTGGTAAAAATTTTGAGAACCCCAAGCAGAGTGGAAAACCCTGGAATTAGCCTTTGAAGACAAGGTTTCCTCAAATCCCACCTGTAAGACTAGACTGAAACTTACCTTTATGGAACTGTGAAGATTTAGTGAGGAATTTTATAGTTTCATGTAGTGTCACATGGCATAATTAGAATATTAACAACAGAACGGACTGTGTGCTAGGAAGGGCCTGAGCCACACAACTTCAAATTCCAGCTACTCACACTGCGCATGGATGATGCTGGACAAATACCATCTCAGTGAAGCTCAATTTCTTCTTTTTTTGCCTTTTTTTTGGTCTTTCTCAGGGCCACACCACGGCATATGGAGGTTCCCAGGCTAGGGGTCTAACAGGAGCTGTAGCCGCCGGCCTTCGCCACAGCCACAGCAATGCGGGATCCGAGCTGCGTCTGCAACCTACACCACAGCTCACGGCACGCCGGACCCTTAACCCTCTGAGCGAGGCCAGGGATCGAACCCACAACCTCATGGTTCCTAGTCGGATTCATTTCTGTTCCGCCAAGATGGGAACTTCTGCACCTCAGTTTCCTCATCTGTAACATGAGTTATCTAGAGATTACACATATATACCTTGGCATGTTATAGAAGTCCAATAAACATTTAAGTGTTTTGGAAGCCTTTAAATGTTACACAAATTTTTAAAATGTTATTTGCATTTTCTAGGCTAGTGTGTCATGATGCTTCATCTCCTGGAGATACAAACAGAAACCTAAACCTCAAAACATGTCTGATACGTGATAGATGCTAAGGGCAAAGAAGAGTTAAAAACACTGTAAAAATGTAAGACATTATATTATATATATATTTTTTGGCCATGCCCACAACATGCAGATGTTTTTGGGCCAGGGATCGAACCTGAGCCACAGCAGTCGCCCACGCCACAGCAGTGACTACGTCAGATCTCCAACCTCTAGGCCACCAGGGAACTCCAGATATATTTTATAGTAATTATCATTATAATGTATTGTTATTACACTTTACCCTCCCATTACTTGCTACATTACATTTAGCCTGAACCAGGGGGAGAAAATAAATATAGCTTCTACAGAGCAATCTAGGATTCAATCCAGTCAACTAAGAAATCCTGTCCTAGAGTTCCCGTAGTGGCACAGCAGTTAACGAATCCAACTAGGAACCATGAGGTTGTGGGTTCGATCCCTGGCCTCGCTCAGTGGGTTAAGGATCTGGCGTTGCTGTGAGCTCTGGTGTGTGTTGCAGACGCGGCTCGGATCCCGCATTGCTGTGGCTGTGGCGTAGGCTGGTAGCTACAGCTCCGATTAGACCCCTACCCTGGGAACCTCCACATGCCCTGGGTGCAGCCATAAAATGACAAAAGACAAAAAAAAAAAAAAAATCCTGTCCTTCTTTGTCCCCCCTCCAGGGAGTCAGTCTCCAAGGAGAGAGGTGATTTTTCAATCTCCAGTCCCATCTAATTATCGAGTTAATTATCACAAGGTCTGATCAGTTAACATTGTCTAAATAGCATAAAACATCGGTCTCCACTGCCTGCTTCCATATGGATCCTGGCAGGGTTCAGAGAGGCTGCTTGAGAGTGCTTAGCATTGCTCCCTTGTATCTGACAGATCTGTACTGCGTCTGGATACAGCCCACTTGCCGTCAGCAAAGATTCCCTAGCCATGTCCTTTGGGCATAGATTTATTCATCAGTGTAGTTCCAAGGGTCACCACACACATTCCAGACAAGATCAGGCGCTTCCAGGGTGGTATGGCAATAGACCACACACATTCCAACCACTTTCTTACTTGGCAATTCTGCATGGCCTGCACATCGACCGTATAAATTGTCTACACAGCAAACTCAGGAACTGGTGAGATTAGTCCCATTTGAGAGCGCTAGCTCTGCATTGAAAAAAGAGGGGGATGGAGGTCCCATTGTTGCTCAGGGGGTTAAGAACACCACATAGTGTCCTTGAGGATGCAGGTTCGATCCCTGGCCTCACTGAGTGGGTTAAGGATCAAGCTGCAGCATAGATCACAGATTCAACTCGGATTCAGTTTTGCTGTGGTGTAGGCTGCGGCTGCAGCTCCGATTTGACCCCTAGCCCAGGAACTTCCATGTGCTGCTGGTGTGGCCGTAAAAAGAAAACAAAAAAAATAAATAAACATTAAAAATAAAAATTAAAAAAGAGAGGGTGAGAAAGTAGATGAGAGTAGATAAGTCTTACACCAGGTAAGACCTTGGAAAAGATGCAAAAGGTAGGTAGTGCTCTATATCTAATATCTATATGTGCTAATGTTTGAAAATTGCCGTTTTTTAAATTAATGAATACTTATGAGGTTCCTTTAAATGTCAGCAGATTTTTAAAAATCTATAACATATCTCATCTCATGCGTTTTTTCCCCATAGTGGTCATTGGAAATCTCAACCCTGGCCACACACATTCAAGTATGGGTCATTCAGGACCCAGGAAGCTTTCAAAACTGCTGCTGCAGGGTCTGGGCCCAGATCAATTATTAGTACTAGACTGGGAGTAGCCAGGCATCAGTGTTTTTTCATAGGCCCCCAAGTCATTCAGTTGTGCAACCAATGTTTTAAAACTGTGATATCCTCATTCTCCAGGACTTCCAAAAATATTCTGCCTTTTCCACCAGTCCTGAATAACATAAAAAAGAGCTGGAAAAAATTCTATATGATGGGTTGAAGCAAGTTACTCCATCTCAGAAACTATCTTGCTGGAGTTCCCATTGTGGCACAGTGGAATCCAATCCGACTAGGAACCACGAGGTTGCAGGTTCGACCCCTAGCCTCGCTCAGTGGGTTAGAGATCCGGTGTTGCCATGAGCTGTGGTATAGGTTGCAGACTCGGCTTGGATTCTGCATTGCTGTAGCTATGGCGTAAGCCGGCAGCTGTAGCTCTGATTGGACCCCTAGCCTGGGAACCTCCATATGCAGCAGGTGCGGCCCTAAAAAGCCAAAACGTAAAAAATAAAAATAAATAAACAAACAAACAAATAAATAAATAAAAAGACACTATCTTGTTGATAGGAGTGCTTCTGAGATAAAGAGACCATATCCTTCTGGAAGATACTATAAACGCTTTAGGGGGATTCTTCAAAATGACCTAAAAAAAGCCAGGTTTGTAGATGCACTTTTTGTGGTCACGTGGAAACAACCCACATGGCTCATCCTCAGACTGGAACGTCTATGTCTGTGCCTTCGTTTCCAATCAGTGCAGTTCTTCTGCTAACTTTGAGTTCACGCCTCTATAAGAATCACCCACAGACTTTTTATCCCCAAATTACACAGCCCTTTATCAACCCTCCCACAGTCTCCCACAATGAGGAGCCCTGGAGTTTTCTACGTATTTGTCTGTTGTGTTTTTCTTTTCAACACATCTAAGCTGTTTAGCGCTCACAGGCTCCTTGCCCAAACATACAGTGATAAGTATATTCTTGGCTCAAACAGTAGGCCCCAAATTACGAAATGACTCTCCTTTGACTGGACTTTGGCACTCAGGAAGCCCCATTCGACAGAAGTCTTGAGCAAAGACAAACAATAATTGTGCCCCAGTCCTTTGCAGATAAATGTCTTCCAGGAGCTGACTGGCCATTCCGCTCGGAGCTGCATCACTAGAGCAGATGTCGGCCGGCCGGAGGTTCGCCTTTGCAATATGCATTTTAGAAATCAGTGTCCTGAGTGCCGGGTCCACTCCCAGGTGAGTCACTTTTCTCTGCGCCTCTAGAATTTCCCTGAGGGCTTTGGTATTGCAGGGTCTGCCTCTTCAGCAGCAAAGCAGGGAAGGCATTTTCATCCACATTGAGCTATGAAGCCCCAGAATTTAAACTTTGAAAAAGGGGGAGAAAAAGCCCCAGGTGTGTCTTTCAGAGTTTTCTGAGGAAATCTGCCGCTGTTTCCAGGGATCTCTTTTAAGCAAGGTGCTCAGATGTTAAGACTGAGGTATTCTTTAAATACTGGACGTGTGAAACAAAGCCAGTTCTTACTAAAGTGTAATAAACCTGGATCTACCAGTATCTAAGACCTGAGAAGTCTAAGTTTCAGGAAATGAACTTCCCCTCACTCTGTCTCCCTAGCACTTTGTGAGTGTGTGTGTGTGTGTTTTAAGGCCGCACCTGCGGCATATGGAGGTTCCCAGGCTAGGAGTCTAATCCGAGCTACAGCTGCCGGCCTACGCCACAGCCAGAGCAATGCTGGGCCCAGAGTGTCTGCAACTTATACCACAGTTCACAGCAATGCCGGATCCTTAACACACTGAGCGAGGCCAGGGATCGAACCCGCAACCTCATGGTTCCTAGTCGGATTCATTAACCACTGCTCCACGACAGGAACTTTTCCGTAACACTCTGATTACTGGCTACACCCTCCTTTTGCCCCCACATGAGGCGAAAGTGGCTCATTTTGCTTCTCCACCTTGACCTCCCAAGGTGTGTCCAGAGGCACACACTTTGTCCTCAGCTTGAAGGTGGGTTTCTTCCATTCAAGAGGAATATCCATCACCGCAGTACAGACCTGCTGGTCGGGCTTCCAGCAAAACTCTCTCCTCTCGCTCAGATCCTAATTGGGAACATGAAGCCCACACCAAGGCCATCCAGGAAATAAACCAGCCAGACGACATGTGCTCACTGACCGTCTAGGCTGTGCCCAGGAGGGCTGGAGAACACGCAGACCTGTGTCATCCGATACAGCATGATCCCAGCTGATGCCGGGACTGAAATATTCTGGGCTGTGACAATAGCTGGGCGAAACCAGCTACCCAAACACTGTCCCTCTGCCTGACCTGACTGTGATCTCTGCTCAACTCTCCTTTGGTCATTTGACTCTTGGTTTCACCAAATTCTGTTTTGGACTCTGTTGTCCATCACAGGCGCATCTAAGCCTGCCTCTCGGTGGCAGCTGAGGCTGCCATCGGGCCCTGCTAGGCACAGGGTTTGCTCACTGGGCTGTGTCTTCCAGGAGGGGACACACAGTGATGCTACAGGACCAGGGATTGACTGACGCGCTCTGCCAGGCTTTCCTTCAGCCTGTCACTCCCTCTCCCCGCGTTATCTGAGCAGCAATGCTGCATTCGGGAGTATTTGCAATACCTAGGCATCAGGTACAAAGGGGATTCGGGAAGCCAGTTACTGAAAGTTGCTTTTGCCCTCTTGTATTCACCCTGACGCTTTCTTAAGTTAAAAAAAAAAATTCAACAACTCGCATTCCAGGACCCTGACTCCTGCTGATCAAAAATGAGAGGCCATGGGGAAGGCTTCCACTGCTTTGAAGTTTGGACCCCCTGGGTCCTGGCCGCTCAACTTGTCCCTGGGAGGACAAGAAAGCCCCCTCGGCTGGCCCCCCAGCTCCGAGCAGCTGCACCACTGGCTTGGATTTCCCTGCACTCTCTCCCACTGTCATGCCCTCAGAGTTTGATAGGGGTGCCCGGCTCAGAACACCCTGTGCTCTGCCCTCTGATACAGGGCTGAGGTCAGAGTGTTCAGACCCATCATGAGGTGAGACACATAGTTCAGCCAAGGAACTGAAGTTTGCAAAAGATTTGAAAACACAAAAATGAGGAGTTCCCTTATGCAGCAGGTTAAGGATGCAGCGCTGTTCACTGCAGCAGCTTGGGTGGCTGCTGAGGCACAGGTTTGATTCCTGGCCTGGCAACTTCCACGTGCCACATCCCAAATAAAGATAAAGATAAAGATAATAATAATAATAATAATAATAATAATAAATAAAATACAAATTTGGTCAAACTGGAGCCTCCGTCCAGCTAGACTTCCCAAGCTCAAGTTGAGGTGCCATCATTTACTTATCACCCACGTAAATCTGGGCAACGTCTCTGAACTCTTACTCAACCTCTCTGTTGCTTGGTTCCTTCATCTGTAAGACGAGGATCGTAGTCATCTCCTAGTACCACAAACTGGGTGGCTTCAAGGAACAGAAATTCATTGTCTCACAGTTCTGGAGTCTACGTGTCTGAAACCAAGGTGTCAGCAGGGCCGTGCCCCCTCTGATACTCTGCGTAGGGTCCTTCCTCGTTTCTGGCAGTTGCCAGCAATCTTTCACTTTCTTTGGCCTGCAGCCACGTCATTTCCATCTCTGCCTCTGATATCACGTGGCCACCTTCAGGCCGTCTCCTCTCTGTGCATTTTTGTCTGACTCCAGATTTCCCCTTTTCAGAAAGACACCAGTCAGTCATATTGGATTAAGGCCCATCCTAATGACCTCATCTTATCTTGACCACCTCCGCAAAGACCCTGCTTCCAAATGAGGTCACGTTCTGCCATGCAGGGCTGGAACATCAACATATCTTTTTGACGAGATACAATTCAACCCCTAACAATAACAGTGATAGCACCTACTAATGACATATTTTGCGAACATTGTATTACCTTACGTGGAACGTACTTCATCTGTGCCAGCCATGCTGTAAGAACTCTGTAAATGTGAACTATCCTTTGAAATAATAATCTTGCTACGTTTTTTGCTTTAGTGTGCTTTCTGGTGTAGGAGAGGAGGGAGTGGAGTTACAGCTGGCCTTCAGGGGAGATCACGTAGGCGCAGACATTGTATCTTAAGCCAGCGCTGCACTGAGCTATTACAGCTGGTGAATCATTGGGGATTTTCAGTGATCATTTGTTTGCAAACGTAAGCGTGCCCATGAGAACAGGTCATGAGGGGGATATCATCCCTTATGTCTCTCAAGATAGAATAGAAATGTTAAAAAAAAAAAAAAAAAAACAACGCTGTGTAAGTAGAGTAACAAACAGCTCATAGCATAGGTTCCAGAACCAGGCAGCCTGGATTTGAGTTTGAGGTCCACAGTCTAGGAGCTACGACCCTAGGGAAATTCCTTAACTTCTCTAAACCTACTCCTAGCACCTGCACATGGGAATAAAAATGTGCCCCACTCTGAGGAATCCCCGAGATAATAAATGCAAAGCACTGAGCAGTGATAGGCAAGCCGTAAACTGTACAATGAGTCTAGCTATGGTTAGTTTTTTTTTTTTCCTTTTCATTTATAAGGAACAAAATATTTACAGGATCCAAAGATCAAAAACATATAACCAGTCTACACCGAGAAGTCTTGCTTTCCGCACTCCTACCTTTTCAAGAGCTTTATGTTACAAGAAAAGTACTTAGAACACGTCCTACCTCCCAGCTCACCCTTTCCCAACAGAGACAGGTCTTTATTAGTTCCCTGTTCCCTTAATCAGTTCTTTCTTAGTTCCCGTAGTTTTCCAGTATGTCTTTATGCAGATTAAAGTACAGAGCCAAAAGTAATCATACTCTCTCCCTTTCTTTCATAAAAGCAATCATATCATATATGCTATCTTGTACTTTGCTTTTTCTCCTTTTTACTTTGCAATATAGCCTGCATCAGTAGCAAAGGAACTTCCTCTTTCTCCTCGCAAGTGATGAATTTTCCATTGTGTGGATTTACTGTTCAGATAACCCTGCCTTTATTGGTGAACATTTGGGTTGTTTCCAATTTTGTATTATAAGTCAGTTGCAATGAATATCCTTATTCATGTATTATTTTGCAAATGGATAATTGTACTTGAGGATTAATTCCCGAAGTGAATAACAGGGTCAAAAGGTATCACCTTTGCTGAAATTGCCCCACAGCCCCGTGGATGGGTCTTATGTTGCTCTTTCGCCAGCCAAGTGTAAAAGTGTTTATTCCCCCACAGCTTTGCCAAGGGGGAGCTCTAGGCCAACTGTTTGGAATTTGCCAATCAAATAGGTGACAAACAGTATTTTTGAATATTTTAATTTGCTTTTCTCCTATTGAATCAGGTTGCCAATGACTTAACGTTTAATGCTGCATGGGGTTTGTTGTGTGTGAACTAGCCATATTCTTGGCCCATTTCCTACTGGCTCTCTTGTCTTTCACCCAGAGATTTCTATGATGACTTTATAAGTCAGTCCTTGGTATCTGGTATGAATTACAATCATTTTTCCCAGTTTATCATTTATCTTTTGTCTGTACATTGTGTGTTTATAGTTTTCATACTTATTTTATTTTTCACTTTTCTAATAGTTAAGGAATAATAGACCAGGAATTAAAGAGCCTGAGAGTGTCTGGGTCTGTTGCCTCTGGAGAGAAACTGCCTCGTTTTGAATCCCAACTCTGGGAGTTCCCGCTGTGGCTCAGTGGTTAACGAATCCGACTAGGAACCATGAAGTTGCGGGTTCAATCCCTGGCCTCGCTCAGTGGATTAAGGATCCGGCATTGCCGTGAGCTGTGGTGTAGGTTGCAGATGTGGCTCGGATCCCATGTTGCTGTGGCTGTGGCGAAGGCTGGCAGCTACAGCTCCTGTTAGACCCCTAGCCTGGGAACCTCCACATGCCACAAGTGCGGCCCTAGAAAAAGCAAAAAGACCAAAAAAAAAAAAAAAAAAAGAGGGGAAAAAGAATCCCAACTCTGCCACGAAGCAGGTGCTCTGTAACCGAGAAAGGTCACTCACCATCTCTGTGGTTTAGTTTGTTCCCTAAAAAGGGTGAAAATACTGGCAGTAGATATCTCATAGGGCTGATGTAAGAGTAAACTGAGATGACAAATACAAAAGTTTGGAAGAGACCCTGACTTAAACTAAGTACTTATAAATTCTAGCAAGTATAATTCAACTTATTTTAAATAAACTTATTTTAATAATCTGGAAAAATACCCAGATACTCATTAACAGAAAAGTTGGGGGTAAGCATTCAATCGAAGGTATCTAAATTGTCAGTTTTTTCCTGTTTGGTTGTATCCATCTTTGGTTTTAACATCCCTGTTTAATGCCAGTTAACTGCTATTTATTTATGAACTATTATTGGTCAAGTATGGTGATCTGTTTTTTTCACTGATTTAATGCAGGAAATATTCATTGAGTTTGCAGCCTGGGCTGGACATTGCTTCAGGGGTTGCAGTGTAATACTGAGCATGTTACCGAGGGTCTCTGCCCTCACTGAGCTTACAGTCTAATGAGAAATATCAGCAAGTAAATGGCAATTGCAACTCGACCAGGTGTCTGGGTAAGGCCTTGATTCTAAGGGGACACACGCCCCCGAACCTAGCCTGATCCCCTGTGCACCGCCTTCACCTACTCCAACCTTGCCAAGGACTTTGATCCTTTCATTCCGCCCCCTTTCCCACACCGTCAGCATCCCCCTTGGCCTCGAATCATTCCCTTCACCGTGCAGACATTTCCTTTAAATATTGGTTCAGTCCTCGGCCTTATTCCAGACACCCCCGCTCACTTCCAGCCTCATGGTGTGAAATACACTTATATTCTGACAACGTTCCAATTTCTGTCTATGGTACAGACCTCTAAGCCCAACGTCCAATGACTTAATCAACATCTCTTCTTCAAAATGTAACAAACATCCCAAATTTAGCCTGCCCAGAACATAACTATTGGTTTCTCCACCATCCTCACCCAAGCTGCACCACTCCTTACCAAGTTAGTCAGCTAAAAACATGATGAGTTCCCACTGTGGCTCAGCAGGTTAAGAATCTGACTGGTTTTCATGAGGATTCGGGCTTGATCCCTGGCTTCGCTCGTAGGGATCCAATCTGGCATTGCTGTGAGTTGTGGTGTAGGCTGGCAGCTGCAGCTCTGATTCACCCCCTAGCCTGGGAAACTCCGTATGCCACAGGTGTGGCAGGTGTGGCACGAGAAAAAAAAAAAATCATGGCAAGGATACCTGACTCTTCTATTCATTATTCCCACATGCAAAGTAACCACAAGTCCTGTAGGTATTTCCTTTAAAATATACCCCAAGTCTACCCACTTCTCACTGACGCCGCTGTGAGCACTTTAGCCCAAATCACTGTCCTTTCTGCCCTGGATCCATTCTTGTCCATTCCAAATACTCAGGTCTCCACCCAACCACTATTGAAATCTTTTGAAAGTGTAAATCTGAATGTTCCTGCTGCCCTCGCCTTCCCTGAAGGCTTCCCATCAAATCCAGCCTCCTCACTGCAGTCCCCAAGGGACGAGCTGCCCCTGTAGTTTCTCTGACGTATCTTGTGCCTCTTTTTTTTTTTTGTCTTTTGCCTTATCTAGGGCCGCACCCGCGGCATATGGAGGTTCCCAGGCTAGGGGTCTAACAGGAGCTGTAGCTGCCGGCCTACACCACAGCCACAGCAACGCGGGATCCGAGCCGCTTCTGCAACCTACACCACAGCTCACAGCAACGCCGGATCCTTAACCCACTGAGAGAGGCCAGAGATGGAACCCACAACCTAACAGTTCCTAGTCGGATTCCTTAACCACTGAGCCATGGCGGGAACTCCCTCTCGTGCCTCTTTAAGCTCACTGCACTCTGCTTGCTATGCCGCTAACATGCCACCTCAGGGCCTTTGCACTTACCTGTCTCTAGCTTAGAACACTCTTTCCAGACCCTCACATAGCTTCTCTCATAATTCATTCAAGTACCTAATCAAACAGCACCTACCTGTTCTGGTCATTTTTTACTGTGTGAAAAACACTCCAAAATACTCAGAGGAACAGTTGTTGAGAGTTCCCATTGTGGCTTAGAGGGTTAAGAACCTGACTAGTATTCATGAGGATGCAGGCTCGATCCCTGGCCTCATTCAGTGTGTTAAGGATCTGGCAGGGTCCAGCATTGCCATAAGCTGCAGGGTAGGTCACACATGTAGCTCGGATCTGGCGTGGCTGTGTCTGTGGCATAGGCCATCAGCTATAGCTCTGATTTGACCCCTAGCCTGGGAACTTCCATATGCCGTGTGTGTGGTCTCCCACAAGGATATAGCCAGATGGTGGCTGGTGGCGTCATGATTACAGATTCTTCATTCGTGCCTGTCACCTGAGCTGGGAAGATCCGGACAGCTGGAGGGCTGGAGCAGTTGATTCCCCTTAGGAACCTCTGGTGTGTGTGCGTGTGTGTGCACGCACGCACTGTCTCCACGAGCTGGTCTGAGGGTAGTCTGCTACACACACAGTGGTGAAAGACCCTCAGAGCAAGTGTCTTTAGATCAACCTGCAGAACTTGCGAGGCCTTCTCTACCCTAGCCTTAAAAGTCATGCAAGCTCACTTCCACTGCGTTATGCTCATCACCAGCTTCAAGAGGGAGACACATAAACCCCATCTTTGATGGGCTTAATGTCAAAGAATTTGTAAACACATTTGCAAAGCACCACACCTCCTCTGAGAGGGCTCTCGTGCCACCCTCTGTAAGAAACGCCCACCGCAGTCCTATGGAACTTTCTAGCCTCTTACCCTGGTATATTCTCCTTCACAGCTCATGTCTTAACTGATATTACATGCTGTATGTTCTAGGATATTTGTTTACTGTATCTCACCCACGGGAACATAGGCTCTGTGACAGTCAAGACATGGGCTTGTGGCCTCAACCACTGGTATAATTTGTGACACAGAGGAGACCCCCCATAAATGTAACTGAACGTTGGCTCGTTGGAAGCATGTGGGAGAAGCTCTGAACTAAGACTTGAGAAACCAGGAGAGGTCCTGAAATTTAGAGTGCTGGCCACTGCTGTTACATTAGCTTTTCATCTTGATGAATTGCAGGAAGTAATCAAACTGGCAGATCTATGGGTTAAGAATGCAGTCCTAATTAACTTAGATTTCTCCACTCAAAGGAGCCACGTTGTCTTATTTATTGACAAAAAGATTCCTTTCCTACAGCAGGTGTTTTCCTGCCTGAGTCTATCACAGAGTGTCCTGGGGTGTGAGCTGCTCCTGAGGTTTTCTTTTTCTAAAGCTGAAAACTTCTCTTCGTGGCAAGGAGCTGGGACCAGGCATACATCAATGGCTCTCCGTTTAATGCATTCCTGGCCAGAGTTAGACCTCTTGCCGTGCTGATGTACGTCGCTTTGATCTCAGAAATGACTTTCAAGCTGAGATTGAAACCCTAGGAAATAGGCTTTACTTGATAAACACATTTCATCTGAGAATCCAGAAAGTACTTTGCAAATATTTCTTACTCAGCCTAATAGCTCAGCCAGGCAAAAGGCAGGTGGTAAGTTTTTTCCATATATAGTCTTTGAGCTATGAAAGATTATCTGTCCAGTGACTCAGAGGGGCTAGGGAGGTGGTGCTGGGCTCAGAAAGAGCTATCCAAGATCACTCATCTTTGGAGTTCCTCGGTGGCCTAGCGGCTAAGGATCTGATATTGTCATTTCTGTGGCTTGGGTTCAGTCTCTGGCCTGGGAACTTTCATTTGCCATGGGTGCAGCCAGAAAAAAAAAAAAATCACTTATCTTCTGGAGCTCCCTGTTGACCCAGCGATGGTATGGGTTTGATCCCTGGCCTGGAAACTTCCAGCTGCTATGTGTATGGCCAAAAAAAAAAAAGATCACTCATCTTCTTTCTTAATATTTACGGAGGAGTTTCCATTGTGGCACAGGGGAAACGAATCCAATTAGGAGCCGTGAGGTTGCAGGTTCCATCCCTGGCCTCGCTCAGTGGGTTAAGGATCCAGCATTGCCCTGAGCTGTGGTGTAGGTCACAGATGCAGCTTGGATCCCTCGTTGCTGTGGCTGTGGCAAAGGTCGGCAGCTGTAGCGCTGATGGAACCCCTAACCTGGGAACCTCCATATGCCGTGATTGTGGCTCTAAAAAAAAAGCAAAAAAATTACAGAGTGCATTCATTTCATTCATTTTGATAACACATTCCTTTTGTATAATCTGTTATTTCCTCCTAACAATTCCCTTGAATCTGCGTTTATTTTGCCTCTGATTATCCAGGCACCCGGTGCAGTGAAGCCAAAACATCCAGGTGTTCACACAATTTTTAGTTTATTTTTGCCTAATTTGACAACATTTAGGTGTAAGCTTAAAATACATCCAGGCAAGAACCAGACTCTCTAATTGATGTGCTTTACCTGCAGCTGCTGTGTTAAAATATATACATATATTTTATTAACTGAATGTGTCTCCAAATATCTACTAATTATCAGACTAGTAAACCCAGAAATTATTGAATAAGCTATGACCCTTTAGGTTACTTCAAAGAGGATTTGAGTTGGGGGGCAGGGCTGGAGATGGCGGGGAGCCAGCACAGGAGACAAAGTAAAACCTCAGTGGAAACACAGATTCTAAACCCAGTTTTACAAACTGTCCAACTTCGAATAGGTAGCATAATCCTCTTTCTAGTTTCCCATCTATAAAATATAACTGATAACACCTACAAAAATTTACCCTCAGTGGTAGAGATTCAGTGAGAAAGAGAGCTTCGGAAATTGTCTAGAAAAACTAGTAGAAAACATAAAGTACTGCTTAATCAGAAACTGTTAGTGCTAGAGTTCCCGTTGTGGCTCAGCGGTTAATGAACCCAACTAGTATCCATGAGGACATGGGTTCAATCCCTAGCCTTGCTCAGTGGGTTAAGGATCTGGCATTGCCGTGAGCTGTGGTGTAGGTCACAGACACGTCTTGGACCCTACATTGCTGCAGCTGTGGTGTAGGCCAGCGCCTTTAGTTCAGATTTGACCCCTAGCCTGGGAACCTCCACATGCCATGGGTGCGGTCCTAAAAAAAAAAAAGAAAGAAAGAAACTGCTAGTACATGATATGGACTGAATTGTGTCCCCTCAGAATTTATATATTGAAATTCTAACTCCCAGTACCTTTGAGTGTGACAGCTTGGGGGTCATTAGGGTAGGCCCTAATCCAGTAAGACTGGTGTCTTTTACAAGAAGAGAAAATTTGAACACAGACATGTACAGAGGAAAGAGCCAATGGAGACACAGGTAGATGGGCCACGTGCCAGTCAAGGAAAGACGGCTCAGAAGGAACCAACCCTGCAGACGCCTTGATCTCAGACTTCCAGCTTCTCAAATTGTGAGAAAATAAATTTCTGTTTTTAAAACCACACAGCAGCCCTGGCAGACGAATACATGCGTGAGCCTAATCTCTAGAAAGGTGTAAGTCTTGCTCTGAGGCCAAGGGTGGGATGTGTGAAGATCTCCCTATGGGACCATGTTGGATCATTCAGGGGACAGATCCAGATCGCGGGCTAGGAGGGCAATAAAAGATTAAAGGCGGGGAGCTGGTGCTCTGTTCTAAGGCCAAAGTATGAGTCACGCTTGTAAAGGAGAAAGGGAGTCCTTAAGTCAGAAGAGAGAAGAGAATCAGTGTGCACAGGGAAATCAATGCGGGCGCTCTTAGATACCAGGTGATGCCCGGATCATTAGAGCAGGGTCCTCGTCTCCGATGTGTGAGACATGGACAGCCTTTTTCATCGGCCCCCATCACTGACTCGGTTCTAGGTTTGCCAAGCAAAAGACTGTAACTCACTCTGTAACCTTTGCAGTGGGTTTTACCTTCCACGCTTGATCCGCCAGTCGGTACTGTACTCTCTGAACTAGTTATTCATTGAAGCTATTCTCAGTGGCAGATAAGAAAGATTTATTGGTCTATTTAAGGTGTGGTTTCTAGAACCAAGGAAGTCATCTCTATGGGGGAAATGCTAAAACAAAAGACGAGGATTTCCCGTCCTGGCACAGTGATTAACGAATCCGGCTAGGAACCACGAGGTTGCAGGTTCGATCCCTGGCCTTGCTCAGTGGGTTAAGGATCCGGCATTGCCGTGAGCTGAGGTGTAGGTTGCAGATGCGGCTCGGATCCCACATTGCTGTGGCTGTGGCATAGGCCGGCGGCTACAGCTCTGATTCGACTCCTAGCCTGGGAACCTCCACATGCCATGAGTGCGGCCCTGGAAAAGAATAAATAAATAAATAAACAAACAAACAAATAAATAAATAAAACAAAAGGCAAACATAATTCTCTCAGTAAGTGATAAAGACAAAAAAGATAGAGAGGAACAGATATTCCAGTGGAAGGCAGCAGACCTGGTACTGGAGAAGCTAGAAGGTATTCAAAACATCCACGGAGACAGTAATAAGTAAAGCCTAGAGTAATTCCTGAAATCAGTGATAAACCAGCTCAGTGACTCAGGTCAGTGGTGACCTCAAGCTTGGGTTATGTGATATAATGGGCACTCCCTTACTTGAATTCCACAAGCCCCTCCCTCCCAGTTTCATGGATACTTACCAGCTGGTACCACGCCATTTTTCTCAACATTGTATGAACACGAGAATCACCTGGGATACTTTTTAAAAATATTGATGCCTGAAGCCCAACCTCGGAAAGCGTGACTTAGGAGTTCCCGTCATGGTGCAGTGTTAACGAATCTGACTAGGAACCATGAGGTTGAGGGTTCGATCCCTGGCCTTGCTCAGTGGGTTAAGGATCCTGCGTTGCTGTGGCTGAGGTGTAGGCCGGCGGCTACAGCTCCTATTAGACCCCTAGGCTTGGAACCTCCATATGCCGCAAGTGCAGCCCTAGAAAAGGAAAAAAGACAAAAGAAAAGAAAAAGAAAGGTGCATCTGCCATGTCTCTTGATGTGGCTGGTCAGTTCCAGATGAGGGTTTAGTTTTGTTGTTTATTTTTTGTTTGGGGGGGGGTTCTGTTTTGTTTTGTTTTGTTTTTTTGTCTTATTAAGACTATATCCACAGCATGTGGAAGTTCCTGGGCTAGGGGTGGAATCAGAACTGCAACTTCTGGCCTACATCACAGCCATGGCAACACCAGATCCGAGCCACATCTGCAACCTACATTGCAACTTACTATGAAGCGGGATCCTTAACCCACTGAGTGAGGCCAGGGACCAAACCTGCATCCTCATGTTTACAAGTTGGGTTCTTAACCCACTGAGGCACAAAGGGAACTCCAAGGATTTAGTTTTATGGAAAAGTTCTACTAGAGAATTACTCATCCATGTGGTTTCAGAATAGACACAAATATGAAAGCTTCCATGAAAGCAGTTTCCTCAAGGAGTTTTGGCACCTCACGTAATACATTTTTTTTAAAAATTGGAGGTTGCCCTGCATCATACGAAGTTCCCAGGCCAGAGATCAGATCTCAGCTGCAGTTTCGGCAACACCAGATCCTTCAACCCAGGGATCAAACCTGGTGCTGCAGAGATGCATCCTGGTGCTGCAGAGATACCACTAGCTCCATTGAGCCTGTACTTAGAGAAGACTGAAGCTCAAAGGGCCTTCTGATTTTCTGGATGATATAGGCAAAGGTCAGCCTTACGAAAATGGTATATGGTATGGCTAGTCATGAAAACCGCCTAATGAAAAGCAAGTCTTGCAAAAATAAGATGTGAAAAGTTCACCAGGAGATCATTAGCTAGAGAAGGACCGAAGGGAACCAGGTGAGTCGGCCACTTGATGTCACTGTTGACTTTGGCAAGAACAGTGACCTTGGGCGGGGAGGTTGAACTGCGATTGGGAGGTAAGGAACAAGAGACCTGAGCCCAAACCACTTTTTTCCAGAAAGTTGGCCTAAAAACTGATGAAAGAATTTGGGAGGTAGCTAAAAGGAGGAGATGAGACTTTTTTTAATTTTGAAAGAGAGAGAAACACAAATATGTTTATAGCAATTCCTTTAAGTGCCATTGTGAAGGGCAGGGGGGAGATAGGTGTAGCTGGTAGCAAACACAAAGTTCAGACAGTGTTCTAGGATTTTCTGTCTTGGCTCAGTGGAAGTGAATCTGACTAGCATCCATGAGGACCCAGGTTCGATCCCTGGCCTCCTTCAGTAGGTTAAGGATCCGGCATTGCTGTGAGCTCTGGTATAGGTCACAGATGCAGCTCAGATCTGACGTTGCTGTGGCTGTGGTACAGGCCGACAGCTGCAGCTCCGATGCAACCTCTAAGCCTGGGAACTTCCATATGCTGCAGGTAGGACCCTCAAAGAAAGAAAGAAAAAAAAAAGAAAGTGTGTTATATTTGTTCATTAATTTGTTCATGTTTAATGTCCAATACTTGAACAAATTCTATTACAAGTGGAAAGGAAACGGTAGTAAGAGGGAATTTTAAAAGGAGGAGATACTTGACTATCAAGATCTCAAAGAGATGCTGGGATCTGGAGCTTCTTTGGGGGTCGGCGCTGGCTTTACCCTACTCTCCCTTGAGAGTAAGAGGCTATGCTATAAAAAGGGTAGGTGCCAGCTCAGGAAAGTGGGGCAGGAAGTTTATAAGACTCTTGTTTCATGGCTTCTGTTTTTGGTTTTCTGTCACTGAATGAGATAGTAGTCCAAGGTGGTGCTGCAATCAGAAGAAATCCAAGTGGTGACCTAAGAAAGAAAAGTTCAAAGACAGAAAAGCACAGCTGGGGATGGGAGGGATTGTTATAAGCGCCAAAATATATATATGTTGAAATTTCATAAAGGTGAAGAATAAGTCCTG
>PVHT020000009.1:12636981-12710112 GCA_004024745.2 Catagonus wagneri | reverse complement strand
ACTAGGAACCATGAGGTTGCGGGTTCGATCCCTGCCCTTGCTCAGTGGGTTAAGGATCCGGCGTTGCCGTGAGCTGTGGTGTAGGTTGCAGACGCGGCTCGGATCCTGCGTTGCTGTGGCTGCGGCGCAGGCCAGTGGCCACAGCTCCGATTAGACCCCTAGCCCGGGAACCTCCACATGCCGCGGGTGCGGCCATAAAATGACAAAAGGCAAAAAAAAAAAAAAAAAAAAAGAATAAGTCCTGAAGTGGAGTGTGAAGTGGTAAGTTCAGGACATACAGAACGCAAGGGTGGGAAAGCTTAATTTATGAGGTGATTGCCACAGGAATGGCTGGGTGGACTGGCTTGAATTCGCAAGAAAATTGGGCAACTTATGGCTTTGCCAGACTCTCGGGGGTGGGGGGGGGTACAAAGAGAAATAAGATTTCTAGCTTCAGTGAGTCCATACATTAGTTGAAAATGTACGAATAGTCAGTGAAAACCATGTAGCAGGACAACTTGCTAGTCTTCTTCGTTGCCATTATTATTGTTATTGTTGTTGCTGGGTTGAAGATTCAATTACAGTGCAGTACAAGACTTAACAGAAAGATGTGTTGAAAATACAAAACAGCATGTTATTAAGCATCAAGTGAGAGATGAGGTAAAAGGATAAGGACCGTGATTCTGAAGGGGGGAAGGAGTAAATAAATTAAACTGATTTGTAAAGACTTTTTGGAAACAAGTACACATAATGGTCGTTATAAGTTGACCTGTTTTATTATCCTAGTTCCCACCTGGAGCCCATGGACAGCAATGGCACACCAGTGCCCATTGACTGCAGGATGAGTCCCTGGGGCGAATGGTCGAGATGTGACCCTTGCCTCAAACAAATGGTAAGTGTTCATAGCCATTTCCCTCTAACGGCCCCACATGGACACTGTATTGGCAGCATCTCCAGGAAAATGACCATGAGGTAGGGAGCCCCTAGGTTGAGTTCCAAACCCAGCAGGAAAGGCAGACAATCTAAAAGAATGAGGCTCACCTTGCTGCAAAATTTGAATGTGGTTTCTCACTAAACAAGAATCACGAGGATCCATATTCTGTAGAAGAACCCATCAACCCTACCATGTGAGGGGTTCCTTCAAACGACATCGGTGACTACTTTGGGGATTTCCATCTTTTTTTTTTTTTGAGTATAGTTGATTTACAGCATTGTGTCAATTTCTGCTGTACAGCATAGTGACCCAGTCGTATGTGTATATATATATATACATTCTTTTTTCTCATAATTTCTTCCATCATGATCCATTCCAAGAGACTGAATAGAGCTCCTTGTGCTACACAGTAGAACCTCATTGCTTATCCATTCTAAATGTAAGGGGGCTTCCATCTTAAAGCCATTGACTCAGCTAGGTGTGGAAGGCTGTGGTGCTGTGGATGCAGTTTTAGATCATAATCCCTTTGTGACCTTAGAAACGCTAACATCTCCAACTGGTTCTATGCAGTTTCGCTCAAGGAACATTGAGATCTTTGGACAATTTAACGGGCGAAAGTGCGTGGACGCCGTAGGGGACAGGCAGCAGTGCGTGCCCACAGAGCCCTGTGAAGACCTTGAGGATGACTGTGGAAATGACCTTCAGTGTGGTACAGGTAATCCCCCATTGCCTGGGGTGGGTTTCCATGTGCCCTCCCGAGCCAAAAGAAAGAAACATGCTTCCAGACATGTATGCTTTCAAGTGGGAAAAGGGCTGAAAAAGGAGCCATCTGTACAGTCCCAACAAAAAAATTCAAATGTATGTATGGTTCCTCCCCTCTATCATTAAATATGTTTGATAGCTTCAGAAAGAAAGAAAATTCGGCGTCAGATACACAGTATCTTTCCCGATGTCGATTGCAGGCAGATGCATAAAGAGGCGCCTTCTGTGTAATGGTGACAATGACTGCGGAGACTTTTCAGATGAAGATAACTGTGAAAGTGACCCCCGCCCCCCCTGCCGTGAGAGAGTGGTGGAAGAGTCTGAGCTGGCTCGGACAGCAGGCTACGGGTCTGTACTCTCGGATGTTTCTAGATGAAGATGAGTGAGAGTGATCCTCACCTCTCCTGTCATGCTGGAGTGGTAGAGCGTTTAAGCTGGTACAAAGAGTAGCCTGGGTCTGTATTCTGTCTGAATTACAGTTGACTTTGAAAGAAGGTAAGTGCTGAATCAGAATCTCAAGACAGCTTGGACAACCTGCTTGACTTCAGTAGGTGTCTATGGAGCAGATCAGCAAGACGGTAGGTGATGACTTCTGAGTCCTGTAGGAGAGGAGACACCTCATTTATCAACCCCCAGAAGACCACAGCAATATTAAAATGACATGTTAAGGAGTTCCCATTGTGGCGCAGTGGTTAATGAATCCGACTAGGAACCATGAGGTTGTGGGTTCGATCCCTGGCCTTGCTCAGTGGGTTAAGGATCCGGCGTTGCCGTGAGCTGTGGTGTAGGTTGCAGACGTGGCTTGGATCTGGCGTTGCTGTGGCTCTGGTGTAGGCTGGCAGCACCAGCTCCGATTAGACCCCGAGCCTGGGAACCCCCCATGTGCCACAGGTACGGCCCTAAAAAAAAAATCAAAATAAATAAATAAGTAAAATGACAGGTTAACATTTGAAATGGAACTGCCAGCAGTAGATCTGGCCACTCAATTCCAATACTCGGATGGCCAGGAAGACTGTCTTCTGAGGGAACTCCTCCTGGGTCCATACTAGGGATAAGTCCTCAGGGGCCCCAGCATCCTGGGGTTCACCCAAGAGGAAGAGGAAAGGAGTCCTAATGCCACGGGGGGCTGGTTTTGAGACTCTGGTTCTCATCACAGAGCTGAAGTTCCACTCATTTCCCTTAAAACCATAGGCGCTCTGGCACGTCAGCTCAGATGGGAGGTGTTGGACCGTTTAGAACTTAGTTACACAGGCTAGAGGCTATTCTCCTCTAAAATTTGGTGCTCTCCGAGTTGGAAAATACCATAGGTGCCGATCTGTTTTATATCATTTAGTTAGAGAACGCTCCAGGGATGTCCACAACAAAGTTTCCATTAATCATTCCGGGGTGTTTTCAGTAAAGGCACTTTGTGGGGATTTGCTGGCAAATTGTCTGCGACCGAGACAGAGCTGTTCCCGCCTCCTGCGTGTATGAACACAGATGGCACATCGCTGTGGTTCCTCACCTGTAATGCAGTTTGTCTCTTGATCCTCATATCCCAGTGCCCGGTTCATAGCAGGCACTCAATTAATACCGGTGGGTGGGAGTTCCCACTGTAGCTCAGTGGAAACAAACCTGATTCGTATCCATGAGGATGCAGGTTCTATCCCTGTCCCCGCTCAGTGAGTTAAGGATCTGGTATTGCCATGAGCTGTGGTGTAGGTTGCAGACATGGCTCAGATCTGGCGTTGATGTGGCTGTGGTGCAGGTCGGCAGCTGCAGCTCTGATTCAACCCCCTAGTCTGGGAACTTGCCCCCAGTGTGGCCCTTAAAAAAAAAATGGTTGCTGGATAATTAGGTGATTTAATTATTTAAAATAAATGCTTCCAAAACAATGTCAGTTGCAGCAGATGAAACTGAAACTGGGTCCCTGGAAAGAAATTCAGGTTCAGAACTGGAGTCCTGGGACTAAGGATGAGACAAGGAAAGCAGATGAGGGGGTGGTAAGAGCATGGCTGGAAGAGGGACTAAAGCAGTGGTTCTCAGCCAGAGGTGATCCTCCCCCCAAAGGATATTCAGTCAAGTCTGGTGGTCCCGGCTGTGCGGTGTGGAAGCGAGGAGCTTGTGGGGGTGAAGGACCATCCCGCAGGTGGAGGCCTGGGTGACGCTGCACATCCTGCGATGCACAGAACAGCAAGATGTCAGTAGTGCTGAGCTTGGGAAGAACCCAACACCAAGGAACTGGGCCATTCCTAGGACAGGCCCTCTGAATTAGGTCTGCCTGAGAACGGAGATGTCTCCTCTGTCTAAGGCAGATGAAACTTCCATTTGTTTAAACACCGTAAGAAAAAATTCCAGGATACCAAGAGTTAGACAGCAGATAAAACATTTCACATACTCTTTATTCACATTATAAAATCTCACCATAGCAGAGTTCAAATATAACCCACAGCGCCTTTGGCCTGCAGCCTAAATGCAGGAATCTCAAATCAAATGGATGGTCTTGGAAGTCACACTCAGCAGGGCCTCTTAATAATTGGTGGACATGGAATGGGTTGTCCAAAACCTTATCACCAGGTCACTGCGTACTCCAGTGAGTGAGTTCTGACTCTTCTTGCCGCTTTCCTCAGGAAGACACTGAGTCCTTGGTGAAAGTTCATTTCTACTTTATTTACTTTATTTGGGATCCAAGAAAGTTTTTCTCTCTAAACGAACAGGTTTGAAGCAGGGCATTGCGTATGCTACGTATATTCGCCAGATGCACATTTACATTTGATTTTATAGGGAAGGGATACCGAAATTGTAGCCCCCTAGGCTGCAAAGCAATCACTTATAATCTATAGGTTCCCTTTGTTTGGGGGAAAAGAAAATGTGTTCTATAGCATTTTCCAGGGAGTTTCATAGTGAGATATCCCAAGGGAGTGGCTAGGATTCCTTAAAGACCTCACGCCTTCCCACAGTCAGGGGTGGTGCTGAGGGACGTCACAGGCTGAGCTGTCAGGACGTCACAGGCTGAGCTGTCAGGAAAGGGTGGGGCTCCAGCTACGGAGAAAAGTTGGCTGAGCGGTGGAAAACGGGGTAGGCTCTGAGAGCCAGTCCGCTAGCATTTTTAAGTTCCCCATTACCGTGAACAATCACCTATAACTAATTTAGTCTTCATAAAACCCATTGTTCTCTGACAGCTTTCATTTGCATGATATTTTGAACTTTTCAAAATCTTTTTTGCATATTCCTTCTCTTAACCTATCATAACAATCCTGCGAGACTGTTAAGGGCTGTATTACATTCATTTTATAGATAAGAACTGAGTGAAATAAAGTCACTTGACTTATTAGTTGTTAGCAGAACTAAAACCCAAGTTTCCCTGATAGAAAACTATATATTTTTTTTTCCTTTTTGGCCGTGCCCACGGCATGTAGAAATTCCTGGGCCAGGGATCCAACCCACACCGCTGCAATAACCCAAGCCACGGCAGTGACAATGCCAGATCCTTAACCTGCTGAACCACCAGGGAACTCCAGAAAACTGTATCTTTTCTTCACGTTGCCACCTTCACTCGTTCTCCCCACACACCCATCA
The DNA here is from genome assembly GCA_004024745.2 of Catagonus wagneri. Taxonomy (NCBI): domain Eukaryota; kingdom Metazoa; phylum Chordata; class Mammalia; order Artiodactyla; family Tayassuidae; genus Catagonus; species Catagonus wagneri. The sequence continues at coordinate 12,704,879 of PVHT020000009.1, read as the reverse complement.
CCACCCACGTCACTTCCTCCCCATCACTACAAAGCTAGTAAGTCAAGCCCCTAACTTCAAAGCAAAACTAACCATAGAAAATGGAATTCCTTAAGTAGCTATTTATCACTCAAATATTCAAATTAAGAGAATAGAACAGTAGTATAAATCAGTAATTAATATTTAAGAAGAGGTTTTAAAATAACATGCTTCATTATAATTATGATATTCCTCGACCCCATTAATACTATGTATTTATTGACTATATACCTCCATTACTCTTATTTGGGATCATGGGACTATACTGAAACAGAAGTATTAGGAGTAAACATTCTAATCATAGCCAAATGCTTATAAACTGTCCAGTCTGGAAAACCTCAGTAAGTTTTATTGGCAGTCATATACAGTCAGATTTCCTTACACAAGAAAGTCACAAGTACTCATAGTAATTAATTTATACTTTTTTTTTTAATTTGAAGGACTCTGATTTAAATTCTCATGCCAGGAGTTCCCCTCCTGGCGCAGTAGAAACGAATCCGACTGGGAACCATTTAGATTGCGGGTTCCACCACTGGCCGTTGCTCAGGGGGTTAGGGATCTGGCGTTGCCGGGGGCTGTGGTTTGGGTCACAGACATGGCTCAGATTTGGCATTGCTATGGCTGTGGCATAGGCTGGCAGCTGTGGCTCTGATTAGACCCCTAGCCTGGGAACCTGCATATGCCACAGGTGCAGCCCTAAAAAGCAAAAATAAAGAATAAAAAATTCCCATGCCAGGAGAGAATTCACTTGTATCACAAATATTTCAGCCTCTTGTCTTGTAGGCGTCTGAGATTCTCTAGAAGTGTTGAGGGAAATCCCCAACCCATCTTGCATTCCTTGAAAAGATATAAATCCAAACCAGCTGTAATCCATGTGCAATATGCAAGGAATTATGTTTGTGCATGATCTAAGCATAACACCACTTCTGCGAAGGGAGCCTTCTCTTCAGCTCACCTGGTAACTTGGAACTGCCTGCCATTCTAGGTGCGGGTGTGAAAACAAGCATCTCTAAGTGCTGCCAAAGAACACATGGTTTTAATTTCCCAGGCAATGACATTCCATCCACGAGAAGTTTTCATGTTTCTTGGCAGTAAAAGATATTGACTCATTCTAGACTAGACTGGCTGTCTCTGTAGTAGTGGAACCAAGTCAAAAGGCTTGAAACATTTCTTCCTTAGTTGTACTTTACTTTTTTTTAATTTTTTTATTTTAATTTTTTATTTTTTGCTTTTGAGGGCCGCACCCGTGGCATATGGAGGTTCCCAGGCTAGGGGTCCAGTCGGAGCTGTTGCTGCCGGCCTGCGCCATAGCCACAGCAATGCGGGATCCGAGCCACGTCTGCGACCCACACCACAACTCAGGGCAACGTCGGATCCTTAACCCACTGAGAGAGGCCAGGGATCGAACCAGCAACCTCATGGTTCCTAGTCGGATTCGTTTCTGCGGCACCATGATGGGAACTCACTTAGTTGTACTTTAGACTGTGGATCAGCTTTATGGTAACTTTCCAGATGCATCCAGCCAACAGGTCAATTTGCTGTTCTCTAAAACCATACCTTCAAACTAGGGTCTGAATACTATGGGGTGCTAAAAAGACTTTCCAAGGGGGAGACAGGTGAGTTTTAAGATAATAGTTTCCTCAACTGTTGGTTACTTAACCAATCCAACTAAAATAAATCTTCCATTCCATAAGTACATTTTTTTCATAAAATTGATAAGCTTGACCATTCAGTGGCATTCAAGTTATCAAGCCCATTCTCCTTTCTCACCTCCCTCTTCTATGATTACTCGACTCCCACTTCTCCAAAGAAGTATACACCCCTCACCCATCTAATATTTTACTGTGGGGTGCAAAAACTAAGAAGCAACTCCAAATAGTGGTACTCAAATGAACTTGGACTTTCATGCCTTGTAAGTCAAATGACCTCCAGTTCTTTTTACTAATAGCATACAAGTAACCTCCGATTGTTTTTACTAACGTCCTAGCCAATTGTCCTAGTCAATTGTCAGGGCATGGACTACAAAAATAACTTTAATGGAAGACTAGTGTGTGTTCTTTTTTTGGCATAAAACTCAGATAATCAAAGAACTGAGTGACATTGCTATGACAAAATTCCCTCTATTCTAATCTACCTACTTATGTGAGTAAAGTTTCTCAGCATTTACAGCCGAAAAATGGAAAAAAGAAATAAAATTGATACTGAGCCCTCCTTTTTCTAGCAATAAGTAATATTCATCCGTGGATATAGTAACTAATCAATTAATTAAAAAAGAAGCCCCATTCATTTCACTGAGAGACAACTTTCCGATAAAATTGTATTTGTTTATTAACTATTTTTTAATTTTAATATACTTCAATATACTACTACCACCACTAACTCAATCCAGAATAATCTTTTAAATACTAGATATTTAGTGTTTTAAAATTTTCAATAAATACCTTTTTGCTACAGAAAAGTGTGGAAAAGGTGATCAATTTAAAATTCCAAGCATAAAAAAAATTCCAGGCATAAAAATATACTCCATTAGGTTAAAATTCTGAAGCAGAAGTGGAATAGAAATACAGATTAAAGCATAAAAGGGGTGTAGGGGCATGGAGAAATCGCCTTATCATCCATTCATTTTGCCATGAAACTAAAACTGTTCTAATAAAGTCTATTTAATAAAAGGAATCAAATAATACCATAAAACATGCAGCTATTAAAGAAATATAAACATTGTATTCACTTGATACCCATCATCACTATAGAATTTCTACTTCATTGGATTTATTTTCAAAGGAGGTGAAGTCAGGAGTTCCCATTGTGGCTCAGTGGCTTCAGAACCTGACATAGTGCCCACGAGGATGAAGGCTCAATCACTGGCCTCACTCAGTGGATTAAGGATAGGGTGTTGCCACAAGCAGTGACGTAGTTTGCACACACATTTTGGATCCAGTGTTTCCATGGCTCTGGTGTAGGCCAGAAGCCGTAGCTCTTTTTTTTTTTTTTTTTTGTCTTTTTGCCTTTATCTAGAGCCTCACCCGCGGCATATGGAAGCTCCTAGGCTAGGGGTCTAACAGGAGCTGTAGCTGCCGGCCTTCGCCACAGCCACAGCCACGCGGGATCAGAGCCGCTTCTGCAACCTACACCACAGCTCATGGCAACGCCGGATCCTTAACCCACTGAGAAAGGCCAGGGATCAAACCCGCAACCTCATGGTTCCTAGTCGGATTCATTAACCACTGAGCCACGAAGGGAATTCCCAGAAGCCGTAGCTCTGATTGGACCCCTAGCCAGGGAACCGCCATATGGTGCAGGGGGGGCCATAAAAAAGAAAAAAAAAGAGGTAAAGTCATATTTTAAAATGTAAATATTTACAGCGTGCTGAGAAATTATATCTTTGCAACTACTTAAACTTAAGAGGGAACATATTAGAGGTCCAGGTAAAGCTGTACGAGGAGGCATAGTTGATCAACATTTTTTAAGAGAGTAAACAAGCAGAAAATCTGAAGACCACTACCTGAAAACAAGCCATAGACATTTCCACCCAGAGAACTCTGCATCTTCTTTCCCTTGCCCTTCAAGCCCCAGCCTTCAAAACTCAAAACAAATCCTTCTTCTAAAACTCTTTTTACGACCCTGCCATGGGGGGGGGGGGTGTCTTCCTCTTGGAAACCTGTACACCGTTTAACCTGTACTAAACAATTGGCACATGCATATTTGTCCTTGGACTGTTTTTGGAAATAGGTTATCATCATAGATTGCATTAACTGTCTTACCACTACTCATGGTTTATTACAAACACTAATCATCCTTATAAACAAAGATCAATGCCATTATTCACTGAAAGTGAAGTGGTACAGGGTCTCTGTTAACGCAGGTATATGGAAGATAAGTTCACTATGGAACAAAGAAAATGTGCTTGAGGTCTTATTCAAGAAACAAACACAGAGGAGGTCCTCTTGTGGCTCAGGGGTAATGAACCCGACTAGTATCCATGAGAACGTGGGGTCCATCCCTGGCCTCTCTCTTTGGGTTAAGGATCCATCATTGCCATGAGCTGTGGTGTAGTTTGGAGATGTGGTTTGGAGCTGACATTGTTGTGGCTGTGGCAGTGTTGGCCAGCAGCTATAGCTCCTATTCAACCCCTTGCCTGGGACCTTCCATATGCCAAGGGTGTGGCCCTAAAAAGCAAAAAAAAAAAAAACAAAAAACAAAAATTGCCTATCACCAAAATTTTAATCACCGAAGAAAAGATATATAAGTATTAAATAAAAACTTTAATCTGTCACCAAATTTTACTCTATTGCCAAAATTTTAATCTATCACCCAAGATAAGATATTTAAGCATCTGTGTAGTGTTTCTTTTTTTCTCTTTCTTTTATTCAAGTGATTAGGTCACATTGGGGCCCTTTATTAGAAACTTAGGGCCATAGCATTTTTCATGAAAGAAATGAGGAGTTAATTTTGACTCTATGGTCAGCCTTGAGAAAGATATCCCTGCATCAGCTCCTTAACTTGCCTTTCATTCAAGCTGAGCTGCTGTGTTCATCTTCTTTATAGATTCAAAATTTTTTAAGGATGTGCTGTTTGTGTAATAATGTTTTTAGCTAACCCATTGGCAATAGGATGCCCTTCCAATTATTTTTCTTGCATTGGCAGTGGGTCTTCAGTAAGCCATCCACAACCTTCAACAAATTGCTCTTGAAATCAACATCCGGATTTGTAATCCTGCTCATGGGAGTTAGGGTTGTGGTCCAGAGCAATGGAAGAATTTATGCCTTGGGGCCAAGCTTGGTTATAGGCGTGAGGATCAAACCTGCATTTTGACCTCCCTGCCCTGGGGCCATTTATTGCAGATACAGTCTAGACGGCAATGTCTGCGCTCATTAGTACTTCACAAAGAACGAACTTCTTCTTGTTCGTGTATTGCGTTTTGGCCTATAAATCAAAGTTAACATGTTGAAGGCTAAACAACATTCCTATCTTCGAATTAAAGCTTGTCAAATAAAAATATTTTTACTAGGAGAAAAGAAGTAGAACTTCTGATACTGCCTTGCTGGATGATGAAAATTTTGTGTTCCTCTTGGAAAGTATAATAATAGGAGTAAAATAAGCCTGAAATGAATGAGGTTCTTGACAAGCAAGGAGGCAGCTAGAGGGAAAGGTTTAAGTTTAAAAAGAATAGGGACTGAAAGAGCCCCAATGTTGATTCACAGATTAAAAATTATATGCATATGTTATACTGGCCCCCGAGACACTCTGTTCTCAAAGAGTTTAAAGAGGCGATATTCCAGCACTGGCTCCTAGTTCACCAAGGGTGATTAGCTAAGAGGTAGAGCAGTAAAATTGGATACTTGGAGCCACATGCTCTCTTGCTTCCTTCTTACTGCATTTTTTTCCTTGTGCTCAAAAACGCCCTCGTTGCCTAAGAGTTTATAAGACCTTCCTAAGGAATGCTTCCTGCCCAAGACACAGAGCAGGTGAGCAAGCTCTTGCTTGTGTTCCTAACTCTATCACACACACACACACACACACACACACACACACACACACACACACACACACACACACGCTGGGAGATGGGAACAGGAGCTAATGCTCTCTTTGCCCAGCTGCAGGGGGCCGTCTGGCATTTGCTCCTGGAATCCCCACCGCTGATGCTACCCTGTTCCCTCTCAGGATCAACATCTTAGGAATGGACCCCCTCAGCACCCCATTTGACAACGAGTACTACAACGGACTCTGTGACCGGGTTCGGGATGGAAACACCTTGACCTACTACCGCAAACCCTGGAACGTGGCTTCGCTGGCCTACGAAGTAAGTCTCCGCAGAAAACACGTTATTCAGCTTTGACCTGAAAAGTTATTTCAATAAGTTGAATACTTAACATGTGAAAACTTCAGTAGAATAAGAATTTAATGCAAACCTAAGACTGATCGAAAGAAGAGGAGGTGTAGCTTGACTCTCTTTAGAAAATATACAATAGTTTACAGAGTTCCCATTGTGGCGCAACAGAAACAGATCTGACTAGGAACCATGAGGTTGCGGGTTCAATCCCTGGCCTTGCTCAGTGGGCTAAGGATCCAGTGTTGCTGTGAGCTGTGGTGTCGGCCGGCAGCTATAGTTCCGATTCAACCCCTGGCCTGGGAACCTCCATTTGCCATGAGTGCAACTCTAAAAAGAAAAGAAAATATGCAATAGTCTATGATCAAGCCTCAGTAACAAGCGCCCAGTGACAGAGTTTTGACAAATACCTGGACTCTGAAAAATATCATTTAAGGTTCTGATGAAACTAAAAACTCAATTAGTGCTGATCTAAAGGCTAAGTACATTGCTTCCAGGCTACTGAGACTCTGTTCTTGCTAGCCTGTCAATGAACAACCATCTTTACATTTGTTTTCCTCCAACAGTCCCCTTTGTAAAGCCTGCCTGACTAATGTGAGTGTTTATTTTCACTCCCCTCAAGCAAGCCCCTCCAGTTCTAGTGAAACTATGTCTTACACTGATTTTTACTGCACAAACCAACCACCTTTCTACAAGTCACCTAAATTCTCTAGAACCATCTACAAACTGTACCCCTCATGCAAAGGATTAATACTTATCACCTTTAAAGATATTTTTCTGGAGGTCCCATCGTGGCTCAGGGGAAACAGATCTGACTAGGAACCATGAGGTTGCGGGTTCGATCGCTGGCCTCACTCAGTGGGTTAAGGATCTGGCGTTGCCCTGAGCTGTGGTGAGATGCGGCTCAGATCTGGTGTTGCTGTGGCTGTGGTGTAGGCCAGCAGCAACAGCTCTGATTAGACCCCTAGCCTGAGAACCTCCACATGCGGCGAGTGCGGCCCTAAAATGACAAAAAAGCCAAAAAAAAAGATACTTTTCTGGACTAAACAAGATGTAATAAAGAATGATAATTAGTTTATTCTGAACCAGGAACTACAATTATCTGTTTCTTTATTTGGTCCCACTGCAGACTTATAAAGTTTGCTTTATTCTGTCATTACGATGTCCTTTATTGTCCCTCTTCACTTTACTCATCAGAATTTGTTAAGTCCTCTTTGGCAGTGTAGCATAAGAATGAAAACCTCAGCCCACATGGAACAAAACTTCCTGAGTTTCCTTGCTGGCTGGGCCACTTCGTAGCTGTGATCTTAGACAAAAATTTTAACCTGTATTTTCTTGTTTGTAAAATGGGGATGATTATAGAAATCACTTTAAAAGGGAAGTTAAATGTTTATTATACATAAAACACTTTTAACAGCTGGCACAGAGTAAGCGCTTAATACATATTAGTTATTATTGTTGGCTCTATGAGATCTGCGTATTAATTTTAATGAATTTTTACTATCATCTACTTTATACCAGGCACTTTACTAAATAGTGAGGTGATAGTTTTTTGGGGCTTTTTTTTTCCTTTTTAGGACCACGTCTGCGGCATATGGAGTTTCCCAGTCTAGGGGTCAAATCGGAGCTACAGCCACAGCCAGGGCAACACAGGGTCCAAGCCGCGTCTGCAACCTACACCACAGCTCATGGCAATGCAGGATCCTTAACCCACCGAGCGAGGCCAGGGAGCGAGGCCAGGGATCAAGCCCGCATCCTCATGGTTCCTAGTCAGATTCGTTAACCAGTGAGCCAGGACAGGAACTCTCTCAAGGTTGTTCTTTAGTGGCCCCAGGACTGGTTCTGGTGGTCCTCCTGTCTGGTTTTCCTTTGTTGGGGATTTAGTTCTGCAGAAAGACTCAAAGATATTGTCATGTATATTTCTTGAAAAGGCACCAGTACCCTGACCCAAGGCTGCACTATTGTTTCTTAACTGCTCTTCCCTGGTCTCTGCATCCGCTCCCTTTCCTGATCAGCAACTGTTTGAACCTTCCCTTTGGAACTCAGGGGAGGTCACGGAGCTTGAGGCTTATTCCCTAAAAATAAGAATAGGGCCTTGGAAAGGCTTGTTCCCAGGAGTTCCACAAGGTCCTGCTTGGTTTCAAACCAAGACCCCTCCCAAAGGCCCCACCTCCTAATTCCATCACACTGAGCATTAGGATTTTAGCATATGTACATGGGAGGGCTCCAGAAACCTTCAGACCGCAGCATTCCCTGTGCAGAGCAGTCACAGCCACCCCACGCATGTTGCTGAATCCAGTCTATGCCACTGCCTGAAGAGATGGGTGTCTCTTTCCCAGGCAGGAGTCGCAGCCTGTTTCAGAGCACCTCTAGAAAGAGAGCTTAATCCTTGGAATGAATAGCCCTCCTGTTGAAGTCTGGCCATAGCCAAGGTGAAAAAGAGTCTTTTAATTGAAAGTTTTAACTTCCCTTTTTTTTTTTTTTAGGGACGCACCTGTGGCATATGGAAGTTCCCAGACTAGGTGTGTCGAATCAGGACGCAGCTGCCAGCCACAGCCACAGCAACAAAGGATCTAAACCACAACTGCAACCTATGCTGCAGTTTGGAGCGATGCTGGGTCCTTAACCCACTGAGCGAGGCCAGGGATTGAACCTGCATCCTCATGGATACTAGTTGGGTTCTTAATCCACTGAGTCACAATGGGAACTCCAAAAGTTTTCATTTTTAGCTAGGTTGTTTAGTTCAGGTTTTTTTGTTTGTTTGTTTTGCTTTTTTCATGCAGAAATGAATGTGGTAAAAAAAAAAAAATCAAAAAGTCCAGACAGCCCAAAAGATTACACAAGAAAAACTAAGCCTACTAACCGCTCCACATGTTCATTTATTCACAGTTCCCCTTTTCAAGGGCAAACACTCTGTGGTTTGCCTAGTTTTCCAGTAATTTTCTATGCACATAAAAGCTTAAAAAAGAAAAAAAATAGGCAGTAGAGTGTAAAGATTAAGAGGCAATTCGGGGCTCAAGTTCTGGCCTTTTCACTTAAATTAACGTGTAAAATATTCAAAACAGTGCCTGGCCCATAAGATTTCAGGAAGAATTAGCTTTTTCCTTTCTTTCTTCCTTTCTTTCTCTCTCTCTTTCTTTCTTTTCATGTAGATGTATGTTATGCATCTGTTACGCAACTTGCTTTTTATTATTAATATATTAACTTTGAAAAGCTTGCTATATTCTATGCCCTACATCTGCGTCATTTTATTATTCCCTATAACAACTTTTGGGCCACTTGTTGCTGAAACTTGGCCTCTGCCCACTGGTGCTGAAGAAAAGCGGTGGAGACAGAATTTGGGTGAAGGAGGAAAAAGTAGCTTTATTGGTTTGCCAGGCAAATGAGGCCACAGCAGACTAGTGCCCTAAAGACTGTGCCCTCTTTTGGGAGAGAACAGGAAGTGGTTTTATAGTTTGGGATTTACAAAAGGGAAGAAAGAAAAAATAGGGCCAAAGATAAGGATCAGGGTAGATGCAAGACTGTGTTCTTCAAAGCTGGTGTTTAGTGGCCCCGGACCGATTCTGGCCGCCCTCCTTCTCTTTGGAGGAGGCTTCATAGCGTATTTCGTTTGTTGGAGGTTTAGTTCTGCAGAAGAACGCAAAGATATCGTTGTGTATATTCCCTGAGGAGGAACCAGGACTGACCAAGGCTGCACTGTTGTTTCTTGACTGTTCGTCTCTTGCCTCTGCCTCCCCTCCCTTCCCTGATTAGCAACTACTTGAACCTACCCTTTGGAACTCAGGGAAGTTCATGGAAGCTAAATGAGGCCTGTCTCCTAAACACAAGAGTGGGGGGCCCACAAAGGCTTTTGAGCCCCCGAACCCCAGGGGGGTCCTGCTTGCCTTCACAGGTGTGGTGAGAATCCCTCGTTTACAGACTAGGAATCAGACTGGGCTCAGAGAGGTTGTCACGTAGCCCTTGAAGCTATTGAATCTGTATTTGAACTCTAGCACTCTCACTTAATGCCTTCCCTCTTCTTTGCTCTACTGCCTTTCAGGTAATTGCCTGACTTTTGTCTTTTCCTGTTTATTTCTGGTGGGATTTTTTTGTATATTGTTTTCAAGAATACTTTGGTATTCTCTTTTAGACCAAAGCTGACAAAAATTTCAGAACTGAATACCATGAAGGACAGATTCAAGTACTCAAAACTATCATTGAAGAGAAGAAATCAAATTTTAATGCCGATTTAACTATAAAATACACACCTACCGAAGCAATGGAACAGCTGAAACAGAAACTTTCTGACAAGGAAAACCCAAATCCTGTGAATGCTGAGGCTAACTTCCGATTTACATACTCCAAAATGGAAACTTACAAACTGTTGTTGTCATATTCTTCTAAGAAGGTGAGATCAAACACTTAACATGGAGACTATAAAAGGATGTTTCTCAAACTAACCACACCTCCCTCTCCTTTTTTTTTTTTTTTTTTGTCTTTTTAGGGCCAAACCTGTGGCATACGGAGCTTCCCAGGCTAGGGGTCGAATCGGGGCTGTAGCCACCGGCCTACGCCACAGCCACAGCCACAGCAACACCAGATCCAAGCCACATCTGCGACCTACACCACAGCTCACGGCAACGCTGGATCCTTAACCCACGGAGCAAGGCCAGGGATCGAACCTGAGTCCTCTTGGATGCTAGTCGGATTCCTTTCTGCTGAGCTGAACTCCAGGAACTCCAAACATCTCCTTTTAAGTTTAATTATGTAGAACAGCTAGAGCTCACAAGAAAGAGAGAAAAAAATATTAATACTCAACAAATTCTCTAGTGTGTGGCTAGAAGGTCAGGAATAAGAATGCGTGTTGGAGAAAAAGCCCTTTAGTAGTAGTAAGTGGGTGAGATGTTTGGTGGTTGTTAACAGATCAAGCATATTAAGAATTTGGAGCTTACTTTTTGATTGAGATTGTGGTGTAATAGACTATTCACTTTATTCTCTCTTCAGAATTACAATGAAAAACCATGCTAAGGAATTTGAGTAATTCATTGCAATGTCTTATAATGATGACTATTTACTTATTGTAAAGTGTGTTTCTAAAGTCATGATACCATAACATTTGTACACATTGCATATGAAATTGGTCAGCTTACTTTACAAGATTACCTTTAATTTGACACTTTGAAAATGTGTGTTTTAGAGTTCCCATCGTGGCTCAGTGGTTAACGAATCCAGCTAGCAACCATGAGGTCGTGGGTTCGATCCCTGGTCTCGCTCAGTGAGTTAAGGATCCGGCATTGCCACGAGCTGTGGTGTAGGTCACAGACACGGCTCAGATCCCACGTTGCTGTGGCTGTGGTGAAGGCTGGCGGCTACAGCTCCTGTTAGACCCCTAGCCTGGGAACCTCCATATGCCACAGGTGCAGCCCTGGAAAACACACACACACACAAAAAGGAAAATGTGTGTTTTTTTGTTTTTTTTTGTTTTTTTTAGTATTTAAGCCAGCTTTAGAAGTTTGTTTTGTCACCTTTGGACAAATATAGAATATACTTTCTGTAGTCAGTAAGATTCTGATAAAATTCTTATTCTTCCTTTTTTGATATCGCAGCCACCTATTTAGATACCTTCTTCCATTTTAAAAGTAATCCTTCATCTTTCATATTTAAATTAAGCCTAATTGTATAATTATTTTTTATGGGTCTGTACATTGCCTCCATATTCATATGCAAACCACCCAAAGTATGCAGTTGGAAAATTCTTTAAGTCCTTTAAGTTTGTTCAACAAATATTTAATTGTGGACTTACTAGGTGGCCAGGCACTGTTCCAAGTGCTTATACATTTGTGGACCAAACTAACAAAGATTCCTGTCCACGTGGAGCCTCAGGTTCGCAGGATGAGATAGACAAAAATAAAAATAAAAAACAGCAAAAAAAGCTATCTAGTGTTTAGAAAGTGATAAGTGCTATGGAATAAAATGAAAAGTAGAGTAGTTAAGGAGTTCCCATCATGGCTCAGTGGTTAATGAATCCGACTAGGAACCATGAGGTTGTGGGTTCGATCCCTGGCCTTGCTCAGTGGGTTAAGGATCCGGCGTTGCCGTGAGCTGTGGTGTAGGTTGCAGACGCGGCTTGGATCCCGCGTTGCTGTGGCTGTGGTGTAGGCCGGCAGCTACAGCTCCTGTTAGACCCCTAGCCTGGGAACCTCCACATGCCGCGGGTGCAGCCCTAGATAAGGCAAAAAGACAGAAAAAAAAAAAAAGTAGAGTAGTTAAGAGCAGTCAGGAGTCCTGGGCCAATGGCAGTATTAAAAAAGAAGCTTACGGTAGACTTTATTGAGGAGATGAAATATGAGTAAAGATTTGAAGGAGAGGAAATAGTTCAATAGTTATAATTGGGATGATATATCCGGCAGAAGGATCTATTAAAAACAGGTCCTGGAGTTCCACTGCAGTTGAGCAGGTAAAGAACCCAACTAGTATCCATGAGGATGCAGATTCAATCCCTGGCCTCGCTCAGTGGGTCAGGAATCCAGTGTTGCCGTGAGCTGTGGTGTGGGTCACAGATGCGGTTCGGATCTCCTGTTGCTGTGGCTGTGGTGTAGGCCCGTAGCTGCAGCTCTGATTTAACCCGCACCCTGGGAACTTCCATATACCCCAGGTTCAGCCTTAAAAAGAAACAAAACAAAAAAAGCCAAGCCCTTAAAATGGGAATATACCTGACCATTGGGCCAAAATGAACCAGAAGAAGAAAAGGTTAGAGAGTTAAATCTAATCAAATCATGAAGGACCTCACAGCCTATTCTGAGAGTTTTGTTTTCCAGTGAATGACATGAGAGACCACTGGAATGCTTTGAATAGAAGGTTGATATAATCTAATATATTTTAAATTATAGCTCTGGGTATTGTTGAGAATAAATGATGAATGCTAAGAGCAAAAGTAAGATTTGTTAAGAGCTATTGCAAGAATCCAGGTGAGAGATAATGATTGTTAAGAAAGGACAGTTGTAGAGGCAAATATGACTCCAAAGATTTTAGCCTGAGAAACTGAAAAGATGGAGTTGCTACCAACTAAGATGGAGAAAACTTTAGGAAGCACAGGTGTGGAGAAGAAGACCAGTAATCAAGTTTTAGCTATACTGAGTTTAAGATGTCTACCAGACCTTCATTGGAGATGTCAAGTAGGAAGTTGGTGTTATGCGTCTGGAATTTGGGAAAGAGTCTGGGCTTAAGCTCTAAGTTTGAAAGTTAGTATATAGATGGTGTTTTAAGTCATAGGCTTCTTTTTCGTTAAGATTTTTGTTAAATACTGAATCACCCACTATCACCTGAAGTTAAGTCATGCGGTGTGAACAAGCAAGTTTCAAAAACGTAAAAAGAGTGCTCGCTTCGGCAGCACATATACTTAAAAAAAAAAAAAAAGGTAAAAAGATTGGTGTGATGTTCATTTACAGCAAGCTGTACCTTTGGGAAAAAAAAAAAAAGATATTTTAAACTACGCAACCAACATGTGCTGACCACAACTACAGCAGGAGAACTTCAAAAGAACCACCCACAAAATAATGAGTGTCAACTGCAGTTTAGTTTTGGCTGGGCCCATCTTTGGCATTAAATCACATAGTTGTTTTTTACTGCCCCAGTGCTCTTTTGGAATTTAAGCCATCAGCCCTGGGAACTGCTAAGGTGTTTACGTTGTCTTGAGAGCCATTCTTAAAATATTGTCTGTCTCATTTCTGTTAACAAAAATTGAGAGGACACAGCAAGAAACCTGAGACCTAGGTTTTTGTGCCAATCTCTGCCACATTATTGCCAGTATCTGTGTGATTTGAGGCCAATAAATTGATGCCTTTAGGTCAGAGTTCCTTCATGTGTAAAATTTGGCTTCATATATAACATCTGCATTTCCTTCCAATACTGATTTTTTTTTTTTGTCTTTTGTCCTTTTAGGGCCACACCCACAGCATATGGAGGTTCCCAGGCTAGGGGTCTAATTGGAGCTGTAGCTGCCAGCCTACGCAGCAGTCATAGCAACACGGGATCCGAGCCGCGTCTACAACCTACACCACAGCTCACGGCAACGCCGGATCCTTAACCCACTGAGCAAGGACAGGGATCGAACCCTCAACTTCATGGTTCCTAGTCAGATTCGTTTCCGCAGTGCCACGATGGGAATTCCCATCCCTGATATTTTTAAATCAACTTAGTGAGATGTAATTTACATACAATAAAATGCCAAGATTTTAGGCAAATAATTCCACAGGTTTTGACTATCGTATTCATCTCTTCAAACAAGATGAAAACGTTTCCATCACCTCAAGAAACTTCCTTTGCATTAATCCTCTGCCCCTTGAGAGGCAGTCGCTGATCAGATTTTTCTGACCATAGCTTGATTTACTTGCTCTAGCACTTCATTTATATAGAATCCTATAGTATATACTCCTTGGTGTCTGACTTTTTCACTCAGTATTATATTCTTGAGATGTATTTCTATTATTGACTATATCAGTATTTTGTTCCATTTTATTGCTAAACAGTATTCCTTCATTGTGACTATAAATTCCTTAACTCCCCTATGGGTGGACATTTGTCATTTTCGATTTTAAGCTATTCTAACTGAAGTCTTGTATAGGTCTTTTTGTGAACTACTGTTTTTTTGATCTCAGGTAACTATGTAGAAGTAGAATTGTGGGCCGTGGAGTAGATGTGTGTTTACTTAGATAAGAAGCTGCCAAACAGTTCTCCAAAGTGGTCGCACCGTTTGACCTTTCCACCAGCAGTGGGTGCAAGTTCCAGTTTCTGCAGCTTTTCCACAACAGCATTAGTGGTATTTTAAGTTAGCCATATCTTATGGAAACTGCTAAAAAATATATATATTGCTTATGAAAATTCTAAATTTTGTGATTTTTGAAGTCCAGATAGTGGTGATAAAACTCATATTTCTGTTCTTCCGCTCCACAACAAAGGAAAAACTATTTCTGCACGTAAAAGGAGTAATTCACCTGGGAAGATTTGTGATGAGAAATCGGGATGTCATGCTGACAACAACTTTCTTGGATGCCGTAAAGGATCTGCCAAGTACCTATGAAAAGGGAGAATATTTTGCATTCTTGGAAACCTATGGAACCCACTACAGTAGCTCTGGGTCTTTGGGAGGACTCTATGAACTAATATATGTTCTGGATAAAGCTACCATGACCGAGAAAGGTATACCTAGAAAGAGAGCTCTAACTTCTAAGGGCATTTTAACCAATCACTGTATCTAGTGCTAATCTCTTTCAGTGGTTAAAGGCTTTACAACAGTGTTTAGTAATCTGCTTCTTTGAGAGAACTCTCTCCTTGACTTTTGTCCTCTAAAATCCTATCAAACAGCAAATTGACTTCCAACTCAAACAAGATGACTTGGGGGAGTTCCCGTTGTGGCTCAGTGGAAATAAATCCAACCAGTATCCACGACAGGACTCAGGTTCGTCCCTGGTGGCCTCGCTCAATGGGTTGGGGATCCAGCGTTGCCCTGAGCTGTGCTGTAGGTCACAGACGCAGCTCGGGTCCCACGTTGCTGTGGCTGTGTTGTAGGCCAGCAGCTTCAGCTCTGATTCGACCCCTAGCCTGGGAACTTCCATATGCCATAAGTGCAGCCCTAAAAAGCAAAAAAAAAAAAAAAAAAAAAAAAAAAAAAAAAAAAAAACCCCAAGATGACTTGGTCATGCCATACTCAGCTGTACTACTGAGAAACGCAAAAAATTGTATTGCAAAAGTAGCATTATTTGGTGGTGCTGCTTTTAGTGAAATATTATTTAAAAGGTGAAAGAGGAGTTCCCATCGTGGCTCAGTGGTTAACGAATCCAACTAGGAACCATGAGGTTGCTGGTTCGATACCTGGCATCACTCAGTGGGTTAAAGATCCAGCATTGCCATGAGCTGTAGTGTAGGTCTCAGACGTGGCTCAGATCCCACGTTGCTGTGGCTGTGTTGTCAGCCTGCGGCTACAGCTCCGATTAGACCCCTAGCCTGGGAACCTCCATATGCTGCAGGTGCGGCCCTAGAAAAGACAAAAATAAGTAAATAAAAGGTGAAAGAGGAGTTCCCGTTGTGGCTCAATGAACCCGACTAGTACCCGTGAGGATGTAGGTTTGATCCCTGGCCTCCATCAGTGGGTCAGGGATCTGGCATTGCCGTGGACTGTGGTGTAGGTCATAGATGTGACTTGGATCCCGCATTGCTGTCGCTGTGGTGTAGGCCAGCAGCTGTAGCTCCGATTCAACCCCTAGCCTGGGAACTTCCATATGCAGAAGGTGTGGCCCTAAGAAAAAAATAAATAAAAGTAAAATGAGGATAATAATACTTCCCTCAAAAGGTCGATGTGAAATGAGTTAATGCGTACAGAATGCTTGGAGTAGTGCTGAGCGTATAAGCAGTCAGTACATGTTGGACGTTGTCTCCCTTTGTGGTATCAGAGACAAAGGACTTTCCTACAACCGCCCTTGGGGTGAGTTTATTTATTTATTTATTTATTTACTTTCTTAATGGATTTTATTTCAATTATAGGTGTACATAAATCATCACAAGTCAATTTTACAGATTTTGTATCCCAAACCCACAGTGCATCCCCCCACCCCGCCTTGGGGTGAATTTAAATATCCTTTCCCATTAAGCTGACTAGCAAAGTCAGAGAAGACTACTAGATTCTTTTTTCTTTTGGCTGCACCCAAGGCATGCAGAAATTCCCAGGCCAGGGATCAAACCCAAACTACAACAGTGACAATGCCAAATCCTTAACCCCAAGCCACCAGGGAACTCCACCACTAGCTTCTAATATGAAGACAAAGCAGGGCAGATATAACCTTTCATTTGAGTTCAATAATAATGTCTAGGAATCCAAGCAAGTGTATCTCTTACAAAATACCAAAATTGGAATTTCTTTATGATGTTGATAGACATTATCTAATAATTTCCAACGAAATATATTCAACAGGTATTGAACTACGGGATGTACAGAGATGCCTTGGGTTTAATCTGGATTTATCTCTGAATGTTGGACTTGAAATCCAAGGAAAGTTTGACTCAGAAAATTGCTTAAAGAGGGGTGATGGTAAAACTGGTAAGTATGAGCTAACTTATTAGGGCAAAAAGAAATGGGGTGGGGACTTCCCTTTGTGCTTCAGTGGTAATGAACTCAACTACTGTCCATGAGGCAGTGGGTTCAGTCCCTGGCCTCGCTCAGTGGGTTAAGGATCCAGCATTGCTTTGAGCTGTGGTGTAGGTTGCAGATGTGGACTCAGATCCGGTGTTGCTGTGGCTGTGGTGTAGGCCAGCAGCTAGAGCTCCAGTTCTACCCCTAGCCTGACAACTTCCATGTGCTGAGGGTGCGGCCCTAAGAAGACAAAAATAAAATAAACGAAGAGGAGGAATGTCAGTGAGCACCGCCCTGTCACTCTGAGCCTGCTTTATTGTCTACCCTCTTTATTAAAAAAATAAAATAAAAAATAAAGTGCTTAAAAGCTATTCTTTCTTGGAGTTGCCGTCGTGGCTCAGTGGTTAACAGATCCAACTAGGGACCATGAGGTTGCAGTTTTGATCCCTGGCCTCGCTCAGTGGGTTAAGGATCCAGCGTTGCCGTGTGAGCTGTGGTGTAGGTCACAGACGCGGCTCGGATCCCGCGTTGCTGTGGCCGTGGCGAAGGCCGGCGGCTACAGCTCCTGTTAGACCCCTAGCCTGGGAACCTCCATATGCTGCAGGTGCGGCTCTAGAAAAGGCAAAAAGACAGGAAAACAAAAAGAAAATACTCTTTGTTTGCAGTGGTTTCCAAACATTATACACCTGGGGATATATATTCCGTGGTATCCCCATTGTGCACGGCTCTAGGGACACAGCCATTCACACTGCGGCCGTTGTTGATTTGTGTGTTTATCATGGCAATGGTAGAAAGCCGATGATAGAAAAATAGCTTGGGAAAGTTTTCTTTTATACTCTAATTTTCTGGCATTTTTAAAAAAGTTTATGATTTATATTTTCTCCATTATAGTTGATTTACAGTGTTCTGTCAATTTCTGCTGTACAGCAAAGTGACCCAGTCATACATGCATATATATATGCATATTCTTTTTCTCACATTATCCTCCATCATTTTCCATCACAAGTGACTGGATTATAGTTCCCTGTGCTATACAGCAGGATCTTATTGCTTATCTATACCCTAATTTTAACAAAGCTTCCAAGTGGATTAGTGGCAGTGCTGTGTGTATCCAACAAGAAAGGAGCCCAAAGCCATCTCCCCAACTCAATCTTCCATTTGACTCAAAATCCCTAATTCCCCTTCACCCATTTGTTCAAAAGGTACAAACTTCCAGTTGTAAAACAAATGAGTCCTGGGATGTAATATATTATGTGGTAACTATAATTAACACTGGTGTATGAAAAATTTGAAGGTTGCTAAGAGAATTGATCCAAAAAGCTCTCATCACAAGGAAAAAGTAATTTTTGTAACTCTTGAGGTGAAATATGTTAACTAAACTTACTGTGGTAATCATTTTGCAATGTATATATGTATTTCATGTCATCATGCTATACAGCTTAAACTTATGCAGTGTTGTAAGTCAGCTATATCTCAGTAACACTGGGGGAAGTAAAGAAAATCCCTAATTAGATCAGTGCCTAGCCTTTTTATTTTTTTTAATTTTTTTTTTGTCTTTTTGCCTTTTATGTAGAGTCGCACCTGCGGCATATGGAGATTCCCAGGCTAGGGGTCTAACAGGAGCCACTGGCCTTCGCCACAGCCACAGCAATGCGGGATCCAAGCCGCGTCTGCAACCTTCACCACAGCTCACGGCAACGCCGGATCCTTAACCCACTGAGCAAGGCCAGAGATCAAACCCGCAACCTCATGGTTCTTAGTTGGATTCATTAATCACTGAGCCACGAAGGGAACTCCTAGCCTTTTTAAAAATACAAATATTTTGGTATAAATATTACTTCTGTTGCTAATCTTTCATTTATTTATTTGCTTTTTAGGGCTACATCTGCAGCATATGGAGGTGCCCAGGCTGTGGGGGTCGAACTGGAGCTACATCTGCCGGCCTGAGCCAGAGCCACAGCAACGCAGGATCTGAGCCGCTTCTGCAACCTACACGCTTCTGCGACCTACACCACAGCTCACGGCAACGGTGAAGCCTTAACCCACTGAGTGAGGTCAGGGATCGAACCCGCAACCTCGTGGTTCCTAGATGGATTCGTTTCCACTGTGCCACAAGGGGAACTCCAGCTAATCTTTAGAAGATTTACAAGCATAAGGTCTCAGTTTTTACTCTAATCAGAAATACCCGAGGGCTTTCTCGGAAATACAAATACTTGAGCCTCACCCTTTAAGAATCAGCTGATAGTAGAGAAGTAGAAGAAAGGGAAACCTGGTATTTTAAAAAAGCGCATCATCCACTGATAGACAGAGAGCAGCCACTACCACGTGGCCATGATTGAAAAGCACTTGATGAAGGGAGAAGAAAACTGATCTTGTCATCAAATGTCATCATTTCCAAATCTGGCCTTTAAGTTAGCTGTGTGGTCTTGGGCTGGTCATTCTGCCTCTCTGAGTCTCAGCTTGTTCATCTATAAAAATAAGGAAGGATAAAGAAAAATCATCTTGAAATTACTTTTTAGTTCAAAAAATTCAAACCTCTGAAGGATTCACCAGTTTTTTAAAAGTGGTTTATTCTGGGAGAGACAGGGAAAAATATGTAAAAATTTGGGTTGGAAGAAATTGTGCTTTTCACTTTATTCTTTTTTATACTTTCTGTTTTCTATAATATTAAAATAATTTAAAGTAAATTTATGCAGAATATAATTATGAAGGTAAGTCTGCAACAATAACAAAAAAAATGTATGCAAAGGTCATGTTAGTCCCCATGTGTGCATATGCTTAGGAGATGAACTTTAAATTTTAATGTATCTCAATCATCATACCATTTTTTTTTTCAAAAGATGATTGAGGACTTCTCATTAAGGCTCAGCTGGTTAAGAACCGGACTAGTATCCATGAGGATGTGGGTTCAATCCCTGGAGCCTTGCTCAGGGGGTTAAGGATTGAGTGTTGCCTTGAGCTTGTGGTGTAGGTTACAGATGTGGCTCAGATCTGGCATTGCTGTGGCTGTGGTGTAGGTCAGCAGCTGCAGCTCTGATTCGCCCCTAACCTGGGAACTTCCGTGTGCCGCAAGTGAGGCCCTAAAAAAAAAAAGATGGTTGGGGAGCTCCCTAGTGGCTCAATGGGTTAAGGGTTCAGCATTGTCTCTGCTAGGGCTCTGGCTACTGCTGTGGTGCAGTTTTGATCCTAGCCCAGGGATTTCCACGTGCCACTGGCACAGCCAAAAAAAAAAAAAGAGAGATGATTGAAATTCATAATTGACTACTAATAAAAATTACCCTTGGAGATTTGGGGTGAGGTAATTACATAAGTAATATATATATGTAAGTAAAATTCAATTTATGTACTAGACTATACCTTATGAGAGGGGTTCAATAAATGTTTACTAATATTACAGAACTATAAATGCTTCACTTACATGCTCTCTCTCCTCTCAGAAAACATCATGAATGACGACCTCATAGATGATGTTATTTCATTCATAAGAGGAGGAACCAGAAAATACGCAACTGAACTGAAAGAGAAGCTTCTCAAAGGAGCCAAAATGATTAATGTGACTGACTTTGTAAACTGGGCCTCTTCCTTAAATGATGCTCCAGTGCTCATAAATCAAAAAGTAAGCAATGTTTATTTTCAAATAGAAGAGTTTTTTCATTTTCTTAATCAGTGTAACTTATTGGTTAAGAGGAAGAGTCAAGTTCATCTGAAAGAAATATAAGCGTTCAAATGCACTCCCATCCCTGAAAGAAGCGTGACATAGAAGAAAGACATAGAGCAGGCACCAGGCCAGCCTAGGCTGGGTTTGTTAGACATGTACATTTTCTGACTTCTGCAACAGTAAATTCTCTAGGGCTCCGTGTTTACTCTGGGGACTTGATGAGATTGCCTGTATAGAGGCTACAGCACAGACTGGCACCATGTAATTGCCCAGAAACTGCTAGTTCCCGTCCATCTGCCCTGGTGGTCCCTGGCCTTCGGGTGACATCATACTCCCAATATAGGAGAATCAAATGTATTAAGGGCCTTTCCGAAAGGGAAGTTATTAAGTTCTCAGACAATGAGACCAAGGATGGGCAATTCTCGTGGTCAGGAAATCCTTTTACTTTTGAATCTAACAGTCTTCAGCTTAGGAGTTTCCATCGTGGCGCAGCAGGAACGAATCTGACTAGTAACCATGAGGTTGTGGGTTCGATCCCTGGCCTCAATCGGTGGGTTAAGCATCAGGCATTGCCATGAGCTGTGGTGTAGGTCACAGATGGGGCTCAGATCCCTGCATTGCTGTGTATAGGCAGGCAGCTGTAGATCCGATTCAACTCCTAGCCTGGGAAGCTACATATGCCGAGGATGAGGCCCTTAAAAAACAACAACAAAAAAAGCAGTCTTCAGTTACAAACCTTTTGAGACTTTACAGTCTGGTACTTTAGGGGGAAAAAAACTGCATTGTAATTATAAAGATGTAAACGCCAATATCATTCTGTCCCCAGAGAGAATGATATAGCCTCATCATTCTCTCCCCAGAGAAACTAAAAATGGTATGTGTTTTCCTTCCCTGCTTAGTTCGTAGTTAATATTGTCAGGAAGTATTTTTCCAACTTTTTTTTTTTTTTTTTTTTTTTTGCTTTTTAGGGTCACTCCTGAACCATATGGAGGTTCCCAGGCTAGGATCAAATCAGAGCTGCAGCTGCCAACCTACACCACAGCTCACGGCAAATCCTGAGCTGGGTCAAATCCTCAACCCAGTGACCAAGGCCAGGAATTAAACCCGCATCCTCATAGATACTACTTGGGTTTCTTACCACTGAGCCACAGTAGGAACTCCAGTAAGCCTTTGTCAAATCAGTGAATCAACGAATCAACGAATAAATACTTTAACAGAAAATATCGCACAAAGTCTGTCTGTAGAAAAAGATTAAATGTTCTGCTCTCTTGCAGCTGTCTCCAATATACGATCTGATCCCAGTGAAACTAAAAGATGCACACCTAAAGAAACAAAATTTGGAAAGAGCCATTGAAGACTATATCAATGAATTCAATGTAAGAAAATGCCAACTGTGCCAGAATGGAGGAACTGTAATTCTGCTGGACGGACAGTGTTTGTGTTCCTGCACAAACAAATTCAAGGGAATTGCTTGTGAAATAACTAAATAGAAAATCTCTGAAGGTGAGAACCACTTCTTTCATATTATTAAGGACAAAAATACACATTTAGGGGTTACTTAATTTGAAAGCTAGCTCTTGAATTAATTTGCACTAAACTTTCTAGATTATCCATGTGAACACAGGATGAAAACGGAATGAGTAGTGGAAATGGGCAAATCAGCCCGTACATGTCATTTAGCATGTGGTTTTAACATCTACCTCTATATCTAAACAGAACTATAAACAAATAATAAATTGTAATGATTATGTTGCTTTTTAATTATAACAAAATGTTCATATAAAGAAAAAAGCTTACAGAAATATTTCAAGCATCCAAGTACTCACCATCCAGAGTTAGCAAATGTTAACCACATATGTATCATGGAATGCTCTTGTGGCACAGTGGGATAAGCATCCAGCATCCAAGCTGCTGCGGTATAGGTTCGATCCCTGTCCCAGGAACTTCCACATGCTGTGGGCATAGCCAAAAAAAAAAAAAATTATCATACATGCTTTATATATGTACATATATTATACAGTTTGTGTGTGTGTGTGTGTGTGTGTGTGTGTGTGTATACATTGACATAAATACTTCAGAACCCCTTTATAAGAAAACAATCACAGGGAGTTCCCTAGTGACCAAGCAGGTTAAGGATCCGGCATTGTCACGGCAACACCTCAGGTTGCTGCTGTTGTCAGGTCTGATCCCTAGCCCGGGAATGTCCACGTGCTGCCGTCACAGACAAAAAAAAGACAAAAAGAAAACGATCACAGATACAGTAAGAATACTTTGTACCATATCATCTCCCCTCAAAAAAAAGCCCAGATCCACTCTTCTCTCCCACACACTACTCAGCTGTGTTCACTTTTTTTTATTCTTCCAGTTTTATAGATATTAAATTGACATCCGGCACTGTATACATTTAAGATGAACAGGGTAACGATTGACTTTCATACATCGTAAAATGATTGTATTACCACAATAAGTTTAGTGAATATCCATCATCTCATCTATCAATACCAAACTAAAGAAACAGAATAAAATTTTGTTTCCCTTGTGATGAGAACTCAGGATTTAATCTCTTAACAACTTTCACATATAACAGCGCAGTGTTAATTACATTGCTCATATTGTGCATTACATTCCTAGTACTTATTTATCTTATAAGTAGAATATTTGGAGTTCCCGCCGTGGCTCAGTGGTTAACGAATCCAGCTAGGAACCATGAGGTCGCGGGTTGGATCCCTGGCCCCACCCAGTAGCTGTGGTGTAGGTCACAGACGTGGCTCGTTGCTGTGGCTGTGGTGTAGGCTGGTGGCTACAGCTCCAATTGGACCCCTGGCCTGGGAACCTCCATATGCCGCAGGTGGGGGCCTAAAATGACAAAAAGACAAAAAAATTTCTTGGTTTAAGTTCTATATTTTGGGATTATGGATAATGAAAATTATATATATATATATATATATATATATATATATATATATATCTCACATTTTTGAGAACAAGGGATCTTCAGGTTGACCTTTCACACCTGACCAGGCAAGGAACACGGACTCCTTGCTGAGACATCAGACCAGAGAGAAACCTTTCCTGGTGAGGTTTTCCCTCAAGGAATCGCTTCCAGGCATCTAATTCTCTGAAGAACGTTCAGCTCCAGCTTCCCACTCAAACTGAGCCGATCTCCATCATGAGACTGAAGACCTTAAGATACCATTTTTCTCTCTTTCTTTCTTCCTTTATTTATTTATATATATATTTATTTTGCTTTGTAGGGCTGCACCTGCACCATATGGAATTTCTCAGGCAAGGGAATCCAATGAGAGCTGCAGCTGCCGGCCTACGCCACAGCCATAGCAATGCCAGAATCGAGCCACAACTGTAACTTACACCACAGCTCAAGGCAACACTCGATCTTTAACCCACTGAGCGAGGCCAGGGATCGAATCTGCATCCTCGTGGATACTAGTCAGGTGGATTCTGCCTGGACATGGTTCCTTTTTTTCTTATTCTTCTTCTTTCTGTCTTCTTTT
The DNA here is from genome assembly GCA_004024745.2 of Catagonus wagneri. NCBI lineage: Eukaryota > Metazoa > Chordata > Mammalia > Artiodactyla > Tayassuidae > Catagonus > Catagonus wagneri. Next base: position 12,680,757 of record PVHT020000009.1, on the reverse strand, counting down.
TTCTTTTTTCTTTTCTTTCTTTCTTTCTTTCTTTCTTTCTTTCTTTCTTTCTTTCTTTCAAATTCTCTAGTTATTCTAATCCATGGCTGGGATTTAAAATCTCCATTCTGGACCCAGGCCAGTTATCACATCTTTGATGAAATCTCTTCCCATGTCTCCAGGAATCAGTTTTCTATCTACACTCCCTGAGTTCAATTCCTTCCCCCTGTTCTTCTGGCACTAATGACATTTTCTCTCTGGACACAAGATGAATATCCCCTCTGCTTTGGAAATGTGTCATATCTTAATTCTTTATTTATTTTATGAGCTGTATGCAAAATTTCTCAGGCCAGGGATTGAACCTGCACCACAGCTATGACTTGAGCCACAGCAGTGACAACTCTGGATCCTTAAGCTGATGAGCCATCAGGGAATTCAGTGAGCTTTAAACCTCTTTCTCTTCCCAGCATCTGTACAGCGACTGGCCCATCATGGTACAGCAGGATAAAAGGATGAATAAATGAGTGTATTGATTTAAAGTTGAAATCCTATTAATCTTTAAGATTTGATAATCCTTTGTCTTCTCTAGGATTACCAGTTGCCACTGCCCCCCCGCCGCCAAAAAATATTGGACTGTTGGTTTCCCTAGTGTCATATGGAAAGAAAAACACCAGGACCTTCTAGAGATAGTCCTTGCTGCCAAATGAATGAAAAACAACGTGCTTGATGAAAGCGCTCCTAATGTCTGAAGTCTCCTCTCTCAGATCCACAAGTGCTTCTTTTCCTCCTTAAACTCCTATGATGTTTCCAGTTTTTATTCCATAATGAGGAGAGTCAGCAGTCAAATATGCCAAGACAGCTTTCTCCCACGGGCAATGCCAATCTCTTGCTAACAAAACAAAATTAAATTAAAAAGAGAATGTTGGTTAAAAAGACTTTAAAGTAATTGCCGAAGTTCTTTGTGTGACTAATACGTTCTGCCAGTTCCATCACCACAAGTCTGTACCACGCAATTTCGCTCTTGTTTACAAACTTGTGTCATGTTCGGTCATTCGTGGATACATGCATGCCTTCATTCTGAAAATACAAACACTCATCGCAAGCACAGCACTCTGCTTTTTAAGTCGTAGCTCTCTGGTTTAACTCTATGTGTCCAAGGGGAAAAATGTATTTGTAACCAAAAACTGTTAGGTTCAGTAATGTGAAATTGCCTTTATTCAGTCATAGTTTACCAAAAAAAGAAAACAAAACAAAACCCAAAGCCAGCAAATCTATATGGTCCACTTCATACCTAGCATTAACAGTTGAGTAAGCTAAGTCTACCCACATAAGAAGTTCCTTAAAGGAGCTGGCTCTACAATTGTATTCATTAGATAGAGTGGTACTTAAGATCTGAGAGCTTTTGAAAAGGTCTGAGAATTCTGAAAAAAGGAGGAAGAGAGGGAGAAGGGGAAGAAAGGAAAAGATTCAAAATACACAGAGAAAAACACAAAATCAAAATTAATCAATTTTTAATTAAATGTCAATATTATTGGGTCAACTCCACTCCTTGTCATTCTTTTCATTTGTTTGTCTTTTTAAGGCCACACCCTTGGTATATGGAAGTTCCCAGGGCAGCGGTTGCTGCTGGATCCTTAACCCACTGAGTGAGGCCAAGGATTGAACTGGAGTCTTGATACTAGTCAGGTTCATTACCACTGAGCCATAATGGAAACTCTTGTTAGGGAGTTCCCGTTGTGGCGCAGCGGTTAACGAATCTGACTAGGAACCATGAGGTTGCAGGTTCGATCCCTGACCTTGCTCAGTGGGTTAACAATCCGTGAGCTGTGGTGCAGGACGCAGATGTGGCTCAGATCTGGCATTGCTGTGACTGTGGTGCAGGTCAGCAGCTGCACCTCCAATTCTTCCGCTAGCCTGGAAACCTCCATATGCCGTGGGTGCAGCTCTAAAAAAGCAAAAAAAGAAAAAGAAAGAAAAAAACTCTTGTTATTCTTGTTAATAAACTTTTTCACATCTTTATAAACAAATTTAAGTTAGTTTTTCTCACTTCAAGAAATTTTCAGAGTTCCCATCATGGCACAGCAGTTAACGAATCCAACTAGGAACCATGAGGTTGTGGGTTCAATCCCTGGTCTTGTTCAGTGGGTTAAGGATCCAGCTTCGCCACGAGCTGTGGTTTAGGTGGCAGATGCAGCTTAGATCCTGAGTTGCTGTGTCCGTGGTGTAGGTCAGTAGCTACAGCTCTGATTCGACCCCTAACCCGGGAACCTTCATATGCCACCAGTGGGGCCCTAAAAAGACAAAAGACAAAAAATAAAATAGTCAAACAAGAAAAGACTTGAGCCTTGATCAGACTCCCAAGGGTCAGCTTAATGATTTATCAGAGTCCCTTTCCTGGAAGTGGGGGGAACAGTGCAGATTCACTGCTGACAGTGAGATTCTCCAGCTTTCTCCAAACGTGGTGTATCTGGTAGAGCACAGCCAGCAGGGTGCACCATCGACACACCAGACACTGCCCCATGGGAACCAGCACTAGACCAAACGGAGGAAGAATCACCAGAAATCGGGGGAGATGAGGACGTCCTGGCTGCTAAGCTTACCTGGATCATCCTGGATTGTGGTTTCCTGAGAAGGGAAGGCCTAGCTTGGTCTCACCAGACTGAGTGCGGTATGAGCCACGCACGCCCCCGGAGAGCACCACAAACTCAAAGAGCAAGGGATGTGGGGGAGGGGACACAGGCTGTAAGTTCAGATCATTGTACTGAACTAGCCCTTATCAAAAGGACCTGGGGAAGCTCGACGGGCGTTCATGTTTCCTTGGGCCTAATGGGAAAACAAGCTTCAGAAAATCACTATATTTTTTAAATATTTATTTATTTATTTGTTTTTGCTTTTGCTTTTTAGGGCCACACGCTTGGCATATGGAAGTTCCCAGGCTAAGGGTCCAATCAGAGCTGAGTCGCCAGCCTACGCCACAGCCACAGTACCACAGGATCTGAGCCACGTCTGTGACCTACACCACAGCTCATGGCAACGAGGGATCCTTACTTAACCCGCTGAGTGAGGCCAGGGATCAAACCCACATCCTCATGGATACTAGTCGGGCTCATTTCTGTTGAACCACAACAGAAACTCCTAATTTTTTTTTTTAATTTAAGTACAGTTGCTTTATAATGTTGTGTCCATATCTGCAGTACAGCAAAGTGACCAGGTCATGCATATCTATACATTCTTTTTCTGATACTATATCCCATCATGTTCTGTCCAAAAAGATTAGATACAGGTCCCTGTGCAGCAGGACCTCATTGCTTAGCCATTCTAAATGGAATGGTTTGCATCTACTAACCCCAGAGGGAATCAATACATGCTTACGCTTTTTTCTTTTATACTTAAAATACAGGTTGCTTCATCATTCCACTGATCACATGGTATAGAGTCAATATATGCCTGCGGACCACCAATGCATACCTGGCTTAACACCATTGCCTCCCCAAGGCCTTCTGAATGGGTATTTGGTGCTCGTTTTGGCAGCACATCCACTAAAATTGGAACGATACAGAGAAGATAAGCATGGCTCCTGTTCAAGGATGACATGCAAATTCGTGAAGTGTTCCATATTTTTAGGAGAAAAATAAAATGAAGGCAACTGACTCAAAATAAACAGAGAATGGGAATTTGATTTTATGCACAGCAAGACACTGTGCCCCAAAACTTCACAAGAGCAGCTCCTGGGTTACTGTCCCAGTATTTATGAAAAACAGCTCAAAATGGTGAATAAAAACTAAGCTCTGGAATCCCCTGGTCGCCTAGCAGTTAAGGATTCTGGGTTGTCATTGCTGTGATTGATTAGGCTAGGACACTTGTGAGAGGTGCAAGCAGGCAGGCATGGAAGCTCCGCCCCGAGGATCTAGTGGGCTACAGCTGTCCTCATTCAAGGGGAGTGGGGGTTGGAAAAGATGGCCTCTTCCTTTACCAGCTCCTCCTTAGTGTCCGGTAAGGTGTGTGTTCAAATCAGCAGAAGGGCGATCCTCAAACTCTTGCCCTTGGTCTGAATCTGAATACAGGCCTCATCCCACCCACCACCCAATGACCTGAGGCACTTCGCAGGCCTTCACTAGTCAAACAAGCCTCTCTGTGCTGCTGGCTTTCTTGAGCAGTTATTAACTTACGGATCTCCCAATGTCCCCTAAGTTTCCTTCTTTAAATGTGGTTCTTTATCGGGACTTCTACGACTACCTGTGCCTGATTCACCCCTATCACAACTAGTATCCATGAGGATGTGGGTTTGATTCCTGGTCTCTGTTGGGAGGTTAAGGATCCAGCTTTGCCGCTAGCTGAGACATAAAGTTGCACACGTGGCTTGGATCTGGCATTGCTGTTGCTGTGGCTGTGGCCAGCAGCTGCAGCTCCAATTAGACCCATAGCCTGGGAACTTCCATATGCTGCAGGTGCAGCCCTAAATAGAAAAAAAATAAAGAAAACAGACTGACTCCTTAAGTAAAGTTTAGATTATTTCTCCATTGTCCTAACTCAGCAGGTTTTTTTTAGAGTTTAGTAAACATTTGTCTGGGGTTGGGTTTAAATTGTAGAGACAATTGTTTCCTGCCCTCTTGGGTTTAATACAATTTACACATCCTATAAGCAGATAGGGTAGGGAATCCCTAGAGAAAAAAAAAAAAGGCATGTTTTTTGGCACCAGAGTAGCCATTTTTGGCCTAGGCCATTTTGTGTGCTGAGCTTCGCCATAATGTTTGTCCTTGAACAGGTCTCAGTAATTAATGATCCTAAGGGAACGAAAGAATGCAGAAACAAATGACTGTTATCAGGCCACAGGAGTAACAACAGCAAAGATAATATATCAATTGTAAAGACTTCTAGTTCAATTTCAGATTAGCCTCAAGCACTCAATGACCAGATCAACTGGAATCTAAGGGATGATGGTGTTGACCTTTGCTGACCTTCATGACTTCAATCAACTAAAGCTTGGACTCAGTCAACAGCCCCTTCATGAATATGCATCTACCCATTGTTTACAACTTCCCCAATTTTGTTCTTCTGCTTTGAAAAAAAATCTGTGGTGTTCTCTTTACTTGCTCTAATAAATCTTTCCTTTGCTATGGTTTGGTTGTGTCTTTAGGCTTGACACCCACCACGAGGCAAACGCAACTTTCAGGTAACGATTCTACTGAAAGATGAATTGATTTTTCACTGAAGTTAATGAATACGTATTTCTTCCCAGAGCACCGATGTTCTGAAAGGGTTATGGCCTCCCTTCATCAAAATATGAAGCACAAGAGTGACAAAAAAAATTATTTTGTTTTCAAAACAAAAAGTGAAAGAGAAATAAGCCAAATCAAGGAAGTACCCATTTCCTCCTACACAACGTTTTTAAGCATGCCTGTTCTTATCCTGTTTTCTGCTTGCTACTTTCCATTTGGCTAGTCCATATCTATCCATGCAGGGAGACTAGAACTTCCTTGAATTTCTATGAATCTATTTTGTGAGTTTGCGTTGTTCTTTCCTGGCACAGTTCAAGTGCATGTTGATAAAAGGAGACAAGTTTACAAAATAATGAAGATTTACTGACCAATTTTCTAGTCTGGAAACCTGAGAGGTCACTTAATATTTCTATGTTTTCATTTCATCATCGAAAAGCACCAATGTGGTAACCATCTCCTAGGGTGTTCCAATATCTCAGCTCAGAGTTCTCCTCCAGCTTCCCATAAATGACGGGTTTCAAGACAGATTTTTGTGTGCAAATCGTATACTGCTTTCATCAGATTCTGAAAAGAACCCGTGAGCCAAAAGAGCTTTAAAAAAAAAAAAAATAAAAGCCACTCTAGGATTTAGGGTAACAGAAGGAAGCAAGAAAATCAATTCGCACTAGAGGAGTTTCAGATCTAGTTAGGGAGTTAAGACTCAATGCGGCCAATACAAGGGGAGAATGATCAAAGGCAGAAAAAAGAGCTTCCTTCCCGGTGCAGCCTGCAGGAGTCCAGGAAAAGGGGAGATGAGTGGCCCAGCGGCAGAGAAGGCTTCCTGGAAGAGGTGAGATGTCACGGCCCCCTGTTCTGTCTGGGGGGTCTTGCCCAAGTTTGTGAGTGTCGGGGACGTTAAAGATGATCATTTGTTTCTTCCCTGAAATGTTAGCCTTTCTAAAGCTGAAACTGTGTTAAGAGTTGGTAAGTATTTCTAACCCTTTATGCTAACAATTTCAACCATGCTCAATTTACAGCCTGATAGGTACCATGACAATGCTTTTTTTTTTTTTTCACCTGCGACATATGCAGTTTCCCAGGCTAAGGGTCCAATCAGAGCTCAGTCACCAGCATACGCCACAGCCACAGCAATGCTGGATCCGAGGCACGTCTGCAGCCTACACCACAGCTCAAGGCAATTGCCGGATCCTTAACCAGCTGAGCAAGGCCAGGGATTGAAGCCCAAACCTCATAGTTCGTAGTCGGATTCATTTCCTCCGCTGCGCCATGACGGGAACTCCGACTATGCTTTTAAATACGGGTCAATAAGTAGTGCTACTGAAATTGTTATTCGTGTTCTCTTCTGTCTTAAAAATTGATTTTAGAAAAAGAAGCAGCAGCTGGATACGCAGCCCCCCCAAAGTCTCTGGGCCTCACAGTCACCACCTAGCTGTCACTTTGTACCGGGGAATGGCCTCATTCTACCATAGCCTGAACAGAAAACAGTTCTCTAGCATGCAAATTCATGAAAAGAGTTTCGAAGAATTACAACCAGTTTTGCATTCTCTAAGCTACTTCTCCCTTCTACTAGAAGGAATAATCGCAGCATTGATACCACAAAAAAATAACTTTATCTTCTTTAGATGGTATCATTCTACTGTGTGTCACCTCTCTTGCATTTCCTGTTTCATCTTCCTGCTCAAGGATTTACATACTTAACTGACTTCACAGGAGACGTGCTCACATACATGATATTTGAAATACATATTTTTTTAAGTTAAATGATTTGCTCCAAAAACCAAAAATAAAAACTTATTGGTGCATGTTGAGTTATGGATAGAAACTCCAGCCTGTGTTTTGTTAACCAAATACTTCTCTGAAATATGTCTCTGAGAGATTGCTGAACATATGTCAATAACAAGTAAAAATTAGTCTGCATTTTGAAATAAACACAAATTGAAATGGAATTCAGATGAATAAACTGAAATTCAATGTCCTCTTAACCAGAGACATCTACAGTTAGCGACGCTGTTAACGGAAATTGCTAGATTTCTGTTTATTATGTAATTTTTGTCCACTTTACTGGCACAGAAAGAAAATCATAGAATGACCAAGAGTAAGTAAATATTATAGAGTGCATGGTAAAAATATGTTGATAATCTTAATAACAAACCGTTTCAGAGTGTCAGGACTTGGCCTCTGTCCACCAGTGCCGAACAGAAACACGGAGAGAGTTTTGGATGAAGGAGAAAAAAACAGCTTTATTGCTTTGCCAGGCAAAGGAGGCCACAGAGGGCTAATGCCCTAAAGACTGTGCCCTCCTTTGGAAGAGACTAGGAAGTGGTTTTATAGTTTGGGAGCTGAAAACAGGGCTGAAGATAAGGATCAGGGCAGATGCAAGTTTTCATTCTTCTTCAAAGGTGTTGTTCAGTGGCCCCAAGACTGGTGCTGGTGCTCCTCCTTTCTAGTTTCCTTTCCTTGGGGGTTTTTGTTCTGCAGAAATACTCAAAGATACTGCCATGTACGTTCCCTGAGGCGAACCAGGACCCCGCCCCAAAGCTGCACTGCTGGTCCTGGACAGCTCCTCCCTTTACTCTCCACCCACTCCTTTCTCTGCTTAGCAACTGTTCGAACCTTCCCTTTGGAACTCAGGGAAGGTCCTGGAGGCTGAAGCTTAGTCCCTGAAAATAAGAAACGGGGGACATAGAAATTCTTGTATGCACAGAAGCTCCATAGTGTCCTCCTTGTTTTTAGTATTTCTACTGACAAGTCTTGCCTGCTAATCTGTTTCTCATCATCCTAGCAGGAGTAACTCACTCATCCTTTTATTTTTTTTTTATTACTTAATGAATTTTATTACATTTATGGTATACAACAATCATCACAACCACATTTTATAGCATTTCCATCCCAAACCCACAGTGCCTCTCTCCACCCCACAACCTGGCTCATCTGGAAACAATAAGTATTTCAAAGTCTGTGAGTCAGTATCTATTCTGCAGAGAAGTTCATTGTGTCCTTTTTTTAGATTCCACATGTAAGTAATAGCATTTGATGTTGGTGTCTCATTGTCTGACTGACTTCACTTAGTATGATAATTTCTAGGTCCATCCATGTTGCTGTAAATGCCGTTATTTCTTTCCTTTTACTGGCTGAGTAATATTCCAATTGTGTATATATAATACCACATCTTCTTTATCCACTCCTCTGTCGATGGACATTTAGGTTGTTTCCATGTCTTGGCTATTGTATATAGAGCTTCAATGAACATTGGAGTACGTGTCTTTTCGAGTCATGCTTTTCTCTGGATAGATGTCCAGGAGTGGGATTGCTGGTCGCTCATCCTTTTAGAGCTCAGATTTGCCTTCACCTTGAAACCACCTGAAGAACTTTAAAAAATACTGATGTTTGGGTCTCAAATCTAAGGATGTTTATTTAATGGTCTGGGGTTAAGATTGGGAGCTGGGATTTTTTTTTTTTAATCTTTTTTTTTTACAGCCATACCTGTGACATGTGGAAGTTCCCAGGCTAGGGGTCAAATCCGAGCTGCAGCTGCCAGCCTACACCACAGCCACAGCAACACCTGATCCGAGCCGCATCTGTGACCTACACCACAGCTCCCGGCAATGCTGGATCCTTAACCCGGTGTGAGGCCAGGGATGGAACCCGCATCCTCAAGGATACTAGTCAGGTTTGTTACCTTTGAGCCCCAATGGGAATTCCAAAGGCACTGGGATATTTTAAATCTACCCAGATTTTAATGTGATTTTAATGTGCTGCCACATTAAAAGCCTCTGCTTTAGACTCTAAACTGTAATGTCCCAGCAGATAGTGAATGAGAAGCGTTCTGGTTAAGCTAAAGAATGCCTCCATTTCAAGGTCTTCTTCGGGCAGTGGGCAGTGGCTCATATCTGAAAGCATGCCTGCTTCTCATACCTGCCTTGCCTTCACCTTCCTGTTCCATTCATTCATTGAGGGTTTACTATGTGCCAGAGATGGTGCAATTTCAGATTCCTGACAACCCTCCTAATTCCTGACTATCTCAAGTCGCCCCCTTCTTTAAAATACCTACAGGTTTCCAGGCAATCGCAGGCTTTGTTTTCCCCTGGGACATGACTCTTGCCCTGCTTTTCTATCTTGTCCTGGCAATGACTCTTTCCATATTTCTGACCGTATCTTGATTTTGAAAAACATTTTCATTTTAAGAAATATGTAATAGGGAATATCCTTTTAATAAAGGACTTTATTGTCATGGTAGTAATTAGTATTAGCTCAGGATTAAATGAAAAAATTTGGTGTTCATTTACTACTTAATACAGTAGTATATACAAGAATTAGAAATTTACAACCCAAAATTAAGGAGTCAGTTGCCTTTCCATTGCAATTGGACACAAAGATGATCTTCAGCTCTTGAAATTACTTTAGTATCAGTATATATGTATGTATGTATAATATATATTAAAAATAAAAGAGAGGCGTTTCCGTCGTGGCACAGGGGAAACAATTCCGACTAGAAACCATAGGTTTCAGGTTTGTCCCTGGCCTTGCTCAGTGGGTTAAGGATCTGGTATTCCTATGAGCTGTGGTGTAGGTTGCAGATGCAGCTCAGATCTTGCGTTGCTGTGGCTGTGGTGTAGTCCGGCAGCTATAACTCCGATTGGACCCCTAGCCTGGGAACCTCCATATTGCCACGGTTGCAGCCCTAAGAAACAAAAATAAATAAATAAATAAGAAAGCAAGCAAGTAAATAAATAAATAAAGGAGATAAATCCATGTACCAGTATGTGTTCAGACGAGTACTACAGAAGATTGGTGGGAAATCTGATGAGCTGTGATCAAATATAATGCCCTTGACTCAAGAAACTATTCACCAGTGTGAGAGACTGAGGTATCTATGCTAACGAATATTACCAAAAAGTTAACGCATGAACCTAGACTGACACTTACTTTATGTTTTTTTTTTAATGAATAACACCCTATGATAAACTTATCAGTAGGTCCACCATTTAAATATTGGTGAGATAGGTTTAAATTCATTCGGCGTCGATTAAAATTATCATGATACTTTTCTTCTTTTCAAGATTATTGTTCTGTTCTAAACAACTGTTATAGGGAATTCTACTGCTGCTCAGTGGTAATGAACCTGACTGGTATCCATGAGGATAAGGGTTCGATCCCTGGCCTCCTTCAGTGGGTTAAGATCCAGCATTGCTGTGAGCTATGGTGTAGGTCACAGACAGGGCTCGGATCTGGCATGGCTGTGGCTGTGGCTAACACTGGCAGCTGCAGCTCTAATTCGACTCTTAGCCTGGGAACTTCCATATGCCACAGATGCGGCTCTAGGAAAAAAACAAAAACAAAGCAAATAAACAAGTGTTACATACACAAAATAAAAAAGTAAAAAAGTCAGCAAAGTACAAAACAAGAATTATTTGTGATAATACCTCCACTTAAGTCAACCACTGTTAACTTTTTTTTTTTCAGCTTTTTCAGCCCCTAGCCTGGGAACATCCATATGCTGCAGGTGTGGCCCTAAAAAGAAAAAAAAAAAGAAAAGAAAAGAAAGTTCCCAGGCTAGGGGCCGAATCAGAGCTGCAGCTGCCAGCCTACACCACAACCGTGGCAACACAGGATCCGAGCCACATCTGTGACCTATGACGAAGCTCACAGCAACGCCAGATCCGGATTCTTAACCCACTGAGCAGGGCCAGGGACCGAACCCACATCCTCATGGATACTAGTCAGATCACAGCTGAGCCACAAGGGGAACTCCTACTGTTAACACTTTAATGTGAGTCCTTGATAGATAAACAGATGATAGATCCACAAATGCACATTTTATATAAAGCAAGCTAATAACTTACACGGGATATACTTTTCAGGCACTTTAAAAAAAAATTGTGTCAATCTTCCAGATTTCAAAGCTTCACGTGTAGCTGTTTTCATATTATTAATGTGTAATATCTGGATAAACATGCTCAGTTATACAAATGCTCTGAGAGCTGAGATAACACGCAAATAACCCTTATGTGTCAATGTGTGAAGACTGGACAGACCACACAGTTCAGAAAAGGAAGTACACCCTGCCTAGCAAAGTTGCATACTCACTGTCAGAGTGACACATCTTTGGGGTCACTGTGTGCCAGGAACTTCAAGTCTTTACAATAAAAATGGTAAGAAATAAACTCTATAACTCTCCTTTATCTTCTAGCAAACATCTGATCTTTTCTAGGTAGAGTGGAGAGGCGTGGGGGTGCTTCTGGGCCAGGTCCTCCAAGCCTTTGGAATTTTTGCTTATCTCATCATTACATTTGCTAACAAACTGCTGAGGCTTTATTATACCAGTTGAGAGACTATGGCTTCAAGAGTTCCCTTTTCTGATTCTAGCTTTCAGAATTGAGGAAGAGCTATGCCTTAAAGAAAGAAAAACTGCATTCTTCGTTTTTGCTTATCAAGATGGTTGAGTGCTAGAAACCAGCGTAAAGTTTCCTTTTATGAGCACTTTAGGACCCTGATGAGAGCTCCAGTGGTATACATTGGGCAGTATTGCTGAGGATGAATGCCATTTTGACAACATAGTGAGTTTTATAAAAGGAACTCTTTTGTTTAAGAAAACGTATTGTTATTTTAATTAAGAGAAGCAAACAAAGCCCAAATCGTCCAAATCTTAAGGACAGGTTGTGTTCCCCAAATTAATTGAAAGTCACTGTTTGGAGCACACTTAAAATAGTGACTGGGTTCCCAGTGTACCATAAAAGCTAGCTACGTTCAACCCCTAACATAGCTGAACTGTAGCATTAATACCCTGCTACAGCATTTCTATTATTTTTCTGCATAATTGGCTGAGCTCTTGTACGTGTGGTGTTCTCAGGCTCCCAGAGTCCAGGAGAGCGTCCACTTTCCATCCCACCCCCACCCCCCCACTCCCCAGCCCTCAGAAGACTAGAGATCCATATCCCTTTTTTTGCGATGGAGCGGATTACTTCCTTTGGCAGCTCCCAGTGAGAAGATGGGGACCGAGGCAACGGCCCCTACAGGTACTCAGTGGGGGAAGGGAGTGCGCTGCAGGCACTGGAATAGAGAGGGCGAAGGGTTCGCGGCGTGCAGTTGAGCTCTGAAATCTCTTGAGCTAGAAGGCGAAGCGCAGGGGTTGAGAGAGTGCCATCTCACCGTGGGGAGAGGAGGAGGAGAGAAGAGGTCAGACTTGGGGACAGTCCTGGGGAAAGGAATACCACGCGGGGCGGGGGGCGGGGGTGGTGGAAATGGCAGCTCAGGGACTCTCCCTGCAGCCCCGCCCCTAGAGGAAGGCAGTCACTTGCCAAGGTGAGATTTACAAGCCCCTCGAGTGTTTCCAGCCTGGGTCTTCAGATCCAGGATTCTTGGAGAAGACCTTGACCTTCGTTATTGATACCGTCTTCAAAAGTGAGTAAGAGCACTGTGGTTTATAGGGTTGTTCGAATTTTCTTGGCGGAAATGAGATGACAACATAAGGAAAAAAAAGAAAGGTTTAAATGGATAGAGTGTGTTTGGTGTTAAACGTAAATAAGAGATCTCCGTCTTGGAGTTCCCTGGTGGCCTAGTGGCTTAAGGATCCACCATTGCAACTGCTGCAGCTCAGGTTGCTGTGGTGGCAATGAGTTTGATCCCTAGGCTAGGAAATTCTACATGTAAAAAAAGAGAGAGAGGAGTTCCCGTCGTGGCTCAGTGGTTAACAAATCTGACTAGGAACCATGAGGTTGTGGGTTCAATCTCTGGCATTGCTAAGTGGGTTAAGGATCCGGCGTTGCCGTGAGCTGTGGTGTAGGTTGCAGACGCGGCTCGGATCCCGTGTTGCTGTGGCTGTGACGAAGGCCGGCAGCTACAGCTCCTGTTAGATCCCTAGCCTGGGAACCTCCATATGCCACGGATGCGGCCCTTAGATTAGGCAAAAAGACCAAAAAAAAAAGAGAGAGAGAGAAAGATTTTTGTCTTATTATTACAAGGGTAACACGCATTATTATAGAAAATTTCTTAGAACTATAGACATGCAGAAATGAAGAAATGATGTAATACACATTTAGTATATTTCTACAACCTCAGGGGCAATCATTGTTAAATTCATTCAGATCCTCTTAGAATGTTGTCATTTAAAAATATGTCTTAGGAGTTCCCATCATGGCTTAGAGGAAATGAATCTGACTAGTATCCATGAGGATGCCAGTTCAAAGATCCCTGGCCTCACTCAGCGGGTTAAGTATCCGATATTGCTGTGAGCTGTGGTGTAGGTTGCAGACGTCACTCAGATCTGGTGTTATTGTGGCTGTGGTGTAGGCCGGGAGCTGTAGCTCTGATTCGACCCCTAACTTGGGAACTTCCATATGGTGTGGGTGCAGTCCTAAAGAGAAAAAACAAATAGATAAAATAAAATAAAAATATATCTCATAGGGAGTTCCCCTTGTGGCTCAGTGGTTTAAGAACCCAACTAGAATCCATGAGGATTCAGGTTCGACCCCTGGCCTCGCTCAGTGGGTTAAGGATCTGGCGCTACCATGGACTATGGTGTAGGTCTCAGACTCAGCTCAAATATGGCGTTGCTGTGACTGTCGTGTAGGCTGGCAGCTGTAGTTCCGATTTGACCCCTAGCCTGGGAACATCCATATGCCACAGGTGTGGCCCTAAAAGATATATATATATAATTTTCTTTTTTCTTTTTTGTGTTTAAATATAGTTTTCTAAAAGTACTACCACACTTTAACATTTCCTTACCTGCTTTTTTATTTAAAATATCTTGAAAAATGTCCAAGTTATGCAAGCATTTTTAATGGTGAATCATTTTTAATGACTGCATTGTATTCCATAATTTGTTTTCATAAGTTCCATACAGTTGAATGTTGCAATTGTTTCTTATTTCATTTCTCTTTCTTTGTGGTAACACAGACAAGACTGTCACAAGCATTCTTTTATACATGTTGCCTGATTATTTTCCATGGGCAGAACTACTAGAAGAATATATGGGTGAAAAAACAGATATATTAGACTTTTAATACAAGTTACCCTCTTGTTAAACAATCTGTTTTAAGTTTACCTACTATGTAGTGGCATAATAAATGAATTTCCCAGTTGTAATTATGGTATACACCTGCCTAACTTTGTAGCATATCAAAGTTATACCTAAGGAAGAAAAAGATTTCCAATAGTGTCTCTCTCCCCAACACTGCGTCTGACATTCTATGACAAGTTGCAGAAAAGCTTGTAGCTTATTACAGGAAGAAAAAAACTCTCTCTATTTTTTCTCCTTGACAAACATCATAGATCAATCAAAGGGCCATATTCCTGGCTGCCCTGCTTACTAGTTATGCATCTTTTTCATAAGTCACTTAAGCTCTGAGTTTGTCTCCTTCTCCAATAGTGACTGAAGATGGTGATGATAATAGTAATATTCACACAGGGTTGTTTTAAGGAGTGAATAAGATTGAGATTATAAAGCGTCTATTTCAGGGCAGGCACCAGCCAGACACTGAATGAATGTTGGTTTCCTTTTTTTTTAGCCCCAAATAAATGATTTCCTCAAGAGGCATAAAGACTCCCAGTGCACACAGGAGGAGAATGATAATGGCAGTTAACATTTGTGAGGCTTGACCTACACAGCTCATTAAATTTTCTGTAACAATCCTTACAAATAGTTAACTGTGATTGTCCCTGTTTTCCAGCTGAGAAAATGAAGTCTTGGGAAGGGTGACTCGGTTGCTCACAGTCACAGAACAACTGAATATTGGGGCTGGAGTTTGAGCATGATTCTATTTTTCTACATTATGCTGCACCCGAGACAGAGTAGGTACAGAAGAAGACAACAACGTGGTCCAAGAAAAGCCCAGGACGGGCTTTTAGGAGTGTGGGAGCCTTTCCTCAGGCTGGTGATCGCTTCTGTTAGATTTGGGATTCTTCTGCTATTGCCATTAGGGCTCATCTTATTTTCCGAATTCTCGCTTTGTTGAAATCTTGCAGAGCCGCTGGGAAGGGAGACTGAAGTGGTTCCTGGCTTTGTGGTTCAGAAAGCAGGATTCAATGTGCAGATGCTCCCCCTTTCCCCAAGCTCACGTGCTGGGTAACTGGTGTGACTGACATCTCCTCCTCCAGGCTGAGTGCAGGCAGAGAGCATCAGAAAATGGAACCACACCATGGCCCAAGTGATTACTTACAATTCACTTTGTATTGCCCTCTTCCTGTAACTTATAGGTAGAGGAACTGCGGAAATTTGTGAGAATAAGGCAGAAAAGTACACTGGGTTTTGTGAGAAGGACATCAGCTATTCAGCATGATGGGGAGTTCCCATTGTGGCTCAGTGGTAACAGACCCAACTAGTGTCCATGAGAACACAGATTTATTCCCTGACCTCGTTCAGGGGTTAAGGATTCTGTGTTGCGGTGGCTGTGTCGTAACTTCAGCTCCGATTCGACCGCTAGCCTAGGGATTTCCAATGCCACAGATTTGGCCCTAAAAAGACCAAAAAAACAATGATGGGTTTGGGAGTTCCCTGATGGCTCAGTGGGTTAAGGATCCAGCATTGTACCTGCTACGGCTCAGGTCGCAGTTGCAGTGCGGGTCTGACTCCTGGCTCAGGAACTTGTTCAGGCAGCAAGCATGGCCAAAAAAACAAAAAGAATGATGGGTTTCAGCCACACAGTGGTAAGGACGGGGGGGTTCTAGGCCCGGCATGCCCTTAACCTACAATAGGATCTTGACCCGGTCTCTCCAGCTCTCTCTCAAGCTGCTCAGTAAAGGTAGAGGGTTGGCCTAGCTGTTCCCTGATGTTCCTTACCATATGATTCCACGTTTTAGGAGCAAAAAGAAACGACAGTAGGATTCTACTTCTCCAACATCTGGCCTTATGGAAATTAATCTGCAACCTTAGATAAATCAGCTCGACTCACAGCCTTAAATAGAAATAAAAAAATGATACTTATCCCCATGACAAGTATGTTTAGGTACATTCCTGGTTGTAGAATTTCCTGTGGAAAAAAAAAAGGGGGGGGGATGAGCATGTATCAAAGGAGGCACAATTTTCTATCTTCATAGTTAGTGACAAAAAAAATAAATCTTTTATGAATAAATCTTAGAAGGTTTTAAGAAATGAAATAAAAGCTGGTTTGGGGTTTTCAGGTTTTTTTTGGTTTTTTTTTGGCCATGCCCATGGCATTTGGAAGTGCCCAGGACAAGGACTGAACGCGTGCCACAGCAAGAACCCAAGCCGCTGCGGTGACAATGCTGGATCCTTAACCCGATGAGCCACCAGGGAACTCTAGTTTGAGGGTTTTATTAGTTTGTTTTGCTCCTTTCAGTCGCCTTTCAGTTCACATGTGAGCTACTAACAAAGAGTGTGTCATCACTTTTTATTCAGTGAAGGTTTATTGAGCGCCCGC
The DNA here is from genome assembly GCA_004024745.2 of Catagonus wagneri. Taxonomy (NCBI): domain Eukaryota; kingdom Metazoa; phylum Chordata; class Mammalia; order Artiodactyla; family Tayassuidae; genus Catagonus; species Catagonus wagneri. The sequence continues at coordinate 12,664,181 of PVHT020000009.1, read as the reverse complement.
TCCATGTTGGGCTCTGCTGGACAAGAATGCAGGGCTGCAAGGTGAAGGAGTTCTCTGGTGGCCTAGCTGTTAAAGATTTGGCATTGTCATCACCGTGGCGCAGGATCCCTGACCTGGGAACTTCTACATGCTGTGGCCAAAAAAAAAAAACAAAACTCAAAACAAAAAAAAAACAAGAGTTCCCATCATGGCACAGCAGAAACAAATCTGACTAGGAACCATGAGGTTGTGGGTTTGATCCCTGGCCTCAATCAGTGGGTTAAGGATCCAGCATTGCTGTGAGCTGTGGTGTAGGTTGCAGACGCGGCTTGGATCTGGCATTGCTATGGCTGTGGCGTAGGCTGGCAGCTGTAGCTCTGATTAGATCCCTAGCCTGGGAACCTCTGTATGCTGCAGGTGCAGCCCTAAAAAAAAGGAAAAGCAAAAAAATCCCTCCTCCGTTGACACAGGAGTTTTAAGACCAAAGCAAAAAGTTCAGATTCTAGGACCTTGCGCTCATCCAGATGTCAAAGCACAGGAGGAAATGAGAGGAACTTTTTTAGAGCAAATTTGAGCAGACACTAAATGGGCAGCACCCTTGGGTGTGCAGCTCCAGTTCCAGATTTGGTAACTTCAACATCACTTCCTTAATTCTTAGAGATACATTCTAAGGGCCCTTTCTTTCCTCTCGTGTCCTTCTTTTTTAAAAATATTATATTATGAAACAAATAACAAACCAAATACAAACTCACTGGCTAGAGTTTACACATATTATTGCCATTTTGCCATCTTTTCAAAAAAAAAAGTCAAAAAAAGTTGAAGCCCTCTTTCGGCCCTTCCCCAATTCCATGCCCCTCCTAACAACAGCAGAGGAAGACCTGCTGCAACGAGAGTAGCAGCTTGCCTTTTCTGCCATGGTTTTTTTGTTTGGTTGGTTTTTTGGGTTTTGTTTGTTTGTTTGTTTTGTCTTTTTAGGGACGCACCACGGCATATGGAGGTTCCCAGGCTAGGGGTCAAATAGGAGCTGTAGCTGCCAGCCACAGCCACAGCCACAGCCACAGCCACAGCAACATAGATCTGAGCCACGTCTGTGACCTACACCACTGCTCGTGGTAAGGCTGGATCCTTAACCCACTGAGCCAGGCCAGAGATTGATCCTTGGGCCTCATGGATGCTAGTCAGATTCATTTCCACTAGCCATGATGGGAACTCCATCCTGCTATGTTTTTATAGTTTTATTTCATTTTCCTCTAACCATGTGATGCTATATCATATTGTTTTGCCCAGCTTCGTTTTTTTTTTTTTTTTAATTTTTCCATTGGTGTTCTTTCACTTGACATGGGTATTTTTCAATATATGCTGGTTTGGTTCAATCTGTTGAATTTCTGCATTGTTATATTGCAATGTGTTCATCTCTTCTCCAGCATATAATTTGTTGTCATTGTTTTCAATTTTGAACAGTACTAGAACAAATGTTTTTTTGCATAGAGGGTCCGGACACCTTGAAATTGATTGAATGCTAGTAAACTGTTCTCTGAGGTCGTTGTGACAGCCTGCCTCTACCCAGCCTTGTACACGAGTTGCCATTTGTCTACATCATCCCTAAAAGTTGGTATTGTCAGATTTATTGATGGAGCTTTGAGAATGTGTTACATGCAAAACTCTTATCTCATTTTTGTTTTAATTTTCCTGATTCCTACTAAGATGGAATGTGTACAGACCATTCAAGTAACCTCTTCTATAAATCCTCCTCATGTGCTTTGTCTATTTTCTTACAGATTACCTTTTCATGTTGATTTATAGGAATTCCTTATATATTCTAGGCATTAATATATTTTTTTGCCACACCTGCAGCGTAGGCATTAATTCTGTGTCAGTTATATGCATTGCAATTTTTATGTTCTGAACCTATGGCTTTTTTTTTTACATTATTTTTGGTAAATTTAATACAGAGTTTTAAATCTTAATGAGGTCAAATTTTAAAATAAGCCTTTTACAGTTTCTGCCTTGATATCCTTTTTAAAAAGTTATTCCTGGGAGTTCTCTTATGCCACAGCAGGTTAAGGATCTGGCTCTGTCATTGTAGCTGCTTGGGTCACTGCTATAGCTCGGGTTCAATCCCTGGCCCAAAAAAGGTTATTCTCTATTCTCAATTAAAGCTATTTTCCTAACTTTTTCTCTAAATGTTTTAAAGATTTGGTTTTCATGTTTAGGTCCTTAATAACCACGACTTTTATTTATACTTGTGATGTGAGGTAGGCATCTAATATATTCCCAATGTATAACCAGGTGTCAAATACTATTTATTTTAGTCTGTTCTTTTCTCCTTCTGCTTTCTGATGCCTCCTTTGATATATGTCCACTTCCTATATATGTGTGACTCTACTTCTAGTCTCTTAACTCTGTGACCAGCAGGTGCATATACCGATAAAATTACAAGTTTATTGTTGTTTCTTACATCTTACTCTTCTACTCTAGATTCAGGTATCTTACCCAAGTACACATGCTCTCACCCATTGTCTAAAAATTTCTACAATTAGTGTTTCTGTTATTTTTCTCCCAAATACAGCAAGAATCTAAATACAGTGTAATGACCCACTGAACATTAGCAACCAACTCTATTTCTAGTTATTAAAACTTCTGACTTGAAGGAGATGTACTTCACTTTCACTTAATTATGTAAAATAAGTTACACAGTCATGCTCAGCTACATAGAACAGAGATGCAGGCATGTACAATCCTCATGAATCCAGGGGAATGGCAGAGTTGGGAACCCATTTGGAAGAAGAGTAATATTGCATCCTACAATGTATGCTGGGTCTTGTATGACTGAAAATGCTTTCATTTTGACTTCACTTATAAATGCTAGTTTAGCTGTATATACACATTCTAAATTGATAATTTTCCTCAGCACTTTACAGACTTACCCCCATTGGCTTATTTTTCTTTCTTTCTTTCTTCTTTCCTTCCTTCCTTTCTTTCTTTCTTTCTCTCTCTCTTTTTTTTTTGGCTTTCGAAGGCTGCACCTGTGGCATGTGGAGGTTCCCAGGCTAGGGGTCTAATGGGAGCTGTGGCCACCGGCCTACACCAGAGTCACAGCAGCGCCAGATCTGAGCCGCATCTGCGATCTGCACCACAGCCCACGGCAACACCAGATCGTTAACCCACTAAGCATGGCCAGGGATCGAACCAGCAACCTCATGGTTCCTAGTCGGATTCGTTTCCACTGTGCCACAATGGGGACTATTTTTTTTTTAAAGCAGAGAAAGATTTACTGCTGGGCCAAGCAAGGAGAATGGGTGATTTGTGCTCAAAACCCTGGAAATCCCAGACTTAACCCTTTGGCTTCTATTGTTGCTAAATTTTGTGATTTTAAGTCTAATTGTCATGCCCTGTAGGTGAAATTCTGTCTTTCTTTTTAAAATGTTATTTCTCTTCTTTGTACTCTACAGCTGTACTATGCTTCATAGGCATGTGAATTGATTTTTATTTGTCCTGCTTGGTATTCAAAGTAGCAATTTAAACAGGGATCAACAAAATTTCTATAGAGAGCAAGATAGTTTTTTTAAAAAAAAGAGAATATATATATGAATCATTTTGTTGTACAGTGGAAATTGGCACATTGTAAATCAACTATACTTTACTTAAAAAAATAATAAATGCCCCCAAAGAGAGCCAGATAGTAAATATTTTTGTTCTGTAGGTGTTGTGGTCTATTACAGCTGTTCAGCTCTACCTTGATAGCATGAACCCAGCTGTAGACAATGCATAGACAAAGGCTGTGACAGTGTGCCAATAAAACTTTATTTATAAAAATGGCGGCAGGCTGGATTTGGCCCACGGGCTGTAGTTGCCAAAATCTGACGTAAAGCCTAATGGTTTTCCTCAACTCTATCAAATTCTCAGCTATTATTTCTTCAAAAACTATTACTCTACAAGTTCGTCTTTCCTTGCATCTTTGTCTAGAGTCCTTGCTAGGTAAAAGCTAGATAAACAATTTATCCTACAGGATTTTAACTGCTTTTCCAATTTTTTTATTTCTGTGATTCTGTAATGAATTCCAAATCAATTTATCATTTCATTTTCCAGTCCATTAAGTTTTCCTTCTTCTGTGTCTAGGGTACTCAATGGTCTTATTTTGCCCAGAATTTTCCCAGTTTTAGAACTAAGTGCCATGTCCCGGAAACTTCTCAGTACCAGACAGATAAGGAAAGTTGCTCACCTTATCTGTGTCCAATCTACACTTCACCCCATGTATTGAATTTATGTTTCAGCAATTAAGTTTTTGTTTCTAATTTTTTTAAGGGCCACTCCTATGACATATGGATGTTCCTGGGCTAGGGGTCAAATAGAAGCTGCAGCTGAGGCCTACACCACAGCCATAGCAATGCTAGATCCAAGCCACATCTGGGACCTATACCACAGCTTGAGGCAGCCTCAAGCTCTATAGAAGCTGAACTAACAAATACTTCTATACCCTGAACCAATGCTCACCTTGCCAGCCCTTCAGTCCTCCAGTTTCACTCACTATATTTCTGTTCTGTTTCTGACATAGAAAGATGCATTTCTTTCTGATTTACCGTTATATAGAGGGTTTCTTGCCCTTTTTGGAGGTTTCAGTTCTTCCACCGGTGTTTAGTAGAGGTTCTGTGTAAATCGTTCTACATTTACAGACGTATACGTTTGTAGATGTATTTGTTTCATGTGTTTGTGGGGGAAGGTGAGCACGACGTCTTACTCCTCCACCATCTTGATTCTTCTCCCCTGAATTTCTTTTTGCGGGTAGCTATGTTTAACTTTTCTCATTTTGTATTTTATCCATCAGTGACATGTTGCTAGGTCAGTGAGGGAGAGTCATAAACTTTTGTGTACTGAAGAGATGATTCCTCTTCTCTATCTCTTTTCCGTCACTTCCCTTTAGTTCATCTCTTCCCTTTTTTTCCTTCCCTCATCCTCCATCAGTGTTATTGGATAAAGCAGCAAAGTAGAGGAAATGTGTCAGCATTAGTGTTGATGGGATATTGGGGTAATTAGTCCAGTTTCCTCCAGGTCTCTATTACCCTCCCCCATATCCCCATATTAACTTATTAAGACAGTTGTTCTCAATGTATAGTCTCTATACCGGCAGCATCAGCATATTGAATTGGAAATTTAATGGATATTCTTAGGATCCACCCAAGACTGACTAAGAATTTCTGGGTGTGGGACCCAGCCATTTGGGTATTAATGTGTCCAGGTGATTCTGAAGCATGCTCAGTTTTGAGATTCCCTGTGCTAAGATGTAGCAAGAAGTTTGGATCAGTGGTTCTCAATCGGGAAGCACATTGGAATCACCAGTTGAACTTAAGTTGCAGGAGCCCCAGCCCTAGAGATACTGATTCCTCTTGCCTAGGTGGGACTCAGGTGTTTTTTTCTTTTTAAGGTCTCCAAATGATTCAAACATCCAAAGTCTCTTTTAGTTATTCATTTACTGCTTAACCCATTTTGACGATCACTTACGCAAATTCTTACCCAGTGTTTACAGAACTTTAAGTGGCTATTGGTAAACTTTTAATGAACAGAGTCTAATGTGAATCTGGTCTGGAGTTGGATTTCCTAGATTTGAATCTCACTGCTGCCCATTTTCAATTATGTGGCTTTGATCAATTTACCCTTTCTGTGTCTCAGTTTCCCCACGGGTAAAAAGAACTGAATAACCATACCTACCTACTTATTAAGGTTGTCATAAAGCTTGCCTAGGTTTATATATGAATGTCTTCAGAAAAATGCCTGTCACATATCAAAAGCTATACAAAATTCTTCTAAAATGTTTATTTTGTAAGTAAAACATGCAAAGAATTTGCAAAACAAACTTCAGTCAAGATAATTGTTTTGAGAATGGGGATTTTAGAAGCATTTAAAAAATGTTTCTCTTGGAGTTCCCATGATGACACAGGGGAAATGAATCTGACTAGGAACCATGATGTGGTGGGTTTGATCCCTGGCCTCACTCAGTAGGTTAAGGATCTGGTGTTGCTGTGAGCTGTGGTGTAGGTTGCAGACGCGGCTCGGATCCTGTGTTGCTATTGTTGTTCCATAGACTGGCAGCTGCAGCTCCAATTCGACCCCTAGTCTGGGAACCTCCCTGCGCTGCAAGTTTGGCCCTAAAAAGCAAAAGAAAAAAAAAGTTTCTTTTTTTCATATTGGGGACTTTCACTTTCTATAATTCACTGTTTCCTCAAAATGCTATACTGTTTTTAAAAATGTTACTTCAATAAAAATTAATTTTTTTCATTAAAAATGCTATACAGGAGTTCCCTTCGTGGCTCGGTGGTTAACGAACCCAACTAGGATCCATGAGGATTTGGGTTTGATCCCTGGCCTCACTCAGTGGATTAAGGATCCAGCGTTGCTGTGAGCTTTGGTGTAGGTGACGGACTTGGCTCAGATCCCAAGTTGCTGTGGTTGTGGTGTAGGCCGGCAGCTGTGGCTCCAATTCGGCCCCTAACCTGGGAATTTCCATGTGCCACGGGTGCAGCTCTAAAAAAAAGGTCCCCCCAAAATTCTATACAGTGTTTAAAAAATATTACTTCATAAAAATTAAATTTTTTCATTAAAATTTTTAGGATTTTACCATATATGTCATATGATTTTTAAAACCAGCCAGTGGGATTATAAAAGCAGAACTCAGAATTACTGCTCTACAGTCAGATTTGAGCAACAAACACTGATAAGCCAACAATAAATTCAACCCTTATGTAAATTCTGGCAGAGATCAAAAGAAGAGGAGTTGAAATAAACATCTGCTGAATTTGATCTATGACAGATATGTAATTGGAAGAATTCATGTGAAATCTAGTAAAAACACTCTAGATAGACATTTGGGAGGTTTAACTTACACGAATACATTTTGTTTTGTCAGTGTATGGGCATAGTCCCAAAGACCTACTGGCAATTTTATTCATTCTTTGAAAGAAAAGTAGTTGAGTTTACTTTATCACAAGAGGACCTTGGCCCAAAAGAAACTAATTTTATCACATATACCCACAACTGCATGAGACAGCACTTCAAGGCTGGGTGGAATTTCTTTAATAGCAGAACAGGCTATCCCAACACCATAAGGCTAAGATACACACTGTTTAAATTAGTTCCTTAGGGGGTGGGGCTAGCGGAGGGGGGAAATTTCCAAACTATCTGTTGTTAATTATCAAGCAAACAAAGAAAAGACTGTAAGGGTGGAATTGTTGTAACTTCTGATTTCTAAGCAAAGTCCACCTGTAGCCACTGCACAGAGACAGTTTCAGGTCTTGATAGATGTAGAAGTTAGCCAACCTGAGCAAACATTGATTGAATTTGATAAGCAGGGCAAGAAGGAGGAAGTTCCAGAAAGTAGGCCAAATAACCACATCTCAGTGGCTAATGGGCATGAAAGACCACATAAAATTTCCATGTATCTCAACCTTTCTACATCCCCATTTTTCTAACCAGTCTTCCCTTCCATATGGGGTAACTCCTTCTATTTAATTTGCAAGCCAAATAGAAAAAAAAAAAAAAAAAAGGCTGCTGGCACATTCCTGAGAAATGACTCTATATCTACCCTTTGATCAGTGAGAAAACTGACTTCTCTTTTCTTTGGGTTCATTACAGACTGGTAGTCAATCCACCAGAGATGGGGGAATACTGCCTTCTCGGACAGGCAATGTGCAAAAGCTAGAGGCACACGACATCTTTTTTTGTGATTGTTCTTTGTTAGGGCTGCACCCGAGGCATATGGAGGTTCCCAGGCTAAGGGTCTAATCGGAGCTGTAGCTGCCGGCCTACGCCACAGCCACAGCAACACCAGATCCAAGTCGCGTCTGCAACCTACACCACAGCTCACGGCAACGCTGGATCCTTAACCCACTGAGCGAGGCCAGGGATCGAACCCGCAACCTCATGGTTCCTAGTTGGATTAGTTTCCGCTGCGTCACCGTGGGGACTCCAGAGTTCAATTTACTTTTCACACTTCGCCTTTCAGAGCTGTTCCCACCTCCCCGAGTAGCCCAAGGTATTCTCAGGAAGACTGACTTCTCAGGTCAGGGCAGAGTCTGGCCGAAGAGTAGAGAGCAGCCCCTACTGAGGATAAAGTCATTCCTTAATAAAACTAGTGCTACTTAAGGCTGATTCCATTCTAACCTAGGGAGCCAACTGGTCAGTGGCCATGAAGGAGCTCCTTCTTTAATTTCTATTGCTTTTTTTTAATTATTACTGTTGTGTTACTGCTCTTTAAGTTCACTTTTTCCTCAGTGTGGTTTAGAGAGAGAAAAGTCATTTAAAGTGTTCAGAAGTGTGTGTTCCTTAGATTTTCATGCTCTCCTTAAGCAATTCCTTCAGGAACACATAGCAATTCTTATTCTCTCCTGAAATACTCTTGAAAACCACAAGCATGTTTTCGTCAGGTTTTCCATATTTTAAGACAAACTTTTAAACAACAAATCAAGCAAAGTTTAAGTGAGTTATATTCATCCACTAGGCATGTAAAATATTTTCCTAATATAAACCTGTTCAAAGGTGGCTATAAATCATCATTTGAAATTTCTCTATTGAGGGGATGACTAATCCTTTGACCATTAAGTTGTGAAATGGAACATTCCCAAGTCATATGATTCTATTTTAAAGCTATTATTATTTAGTTTTTTTTTTATTAAGGTGGCTTCAGGATAAAATGTTTATATATATCAAGAGTGGCCAGCGCATAAAACTCCAAGTTCCCCTGTCTTAAGAAGTCCATTTTAGTCCTCAAGTATCTTATTTTAAGAGGTTATCAAGCTGTTTTCCAGCACTCACAGCATGAGGCTCACCCAAAGGGTTTGCACTGAAATCATTTCATGAAAGACCAGACAAGATCTCACTTGCCCTTCCACCCACAAATAGAGTGATTGCCGGGCATATCATTTATGAGGGCTGATTCAAAGGACCCTAACTGTCTCCCTCCTTTTAAGCAATCCTAACTCTACACACATACACAGAAGCACACACACACGGAAACCAAGAAGGTGAAAAGTCATAGCTATCATCCCACTTAATCATATTTTTAAAAATGAGCTTCCTGAGTTCCTGCTGTGGCTCATCAGGTTAAGAACCCCACTAGTATTCACGAGGATATGGATTTGATCTATGGCCTTGCTCGGTAGGTTAAGGATCCGATGTTGCCATGAGCTGTGGTGTAGATTGCAGATGCAGCTTGGATCCCAAGTTGCTGTGGCTGTGGTATAGGCCAGCAGCCACAGCTCCTATTTGACCCCCAGCCTGGAAAATTCCATATGCCACCGGTTCAACTCTAAAAAGCAAAAAAAAAAAAAAAAAAAAAAAAGGCAGATGAGATAAAATACAAGTGACTCCTAATTGCCAAACATAATGGAACCATTCTTATCTTCTCAAGAGCACTTGAATCTTCCTTTGATTTCTGCAATACCATCCTTCCCTGTGTCCCGCCCCATCGCTGTAACATTTCCTTCTCAATTCCCTTTCAACCCACGTCTTCCATTTCGATAATACTCAATGCACCATCATTTGCCTCCCTCTCACTGTGCATGCACTTCCTAGATATTCTCTGTCATTCTCAAGGCTTCGGCTGCTACCCACTGCTAAGGACTCACACGTGTGGCATCTCAAACACCCCATGATCCAAACTGAAGTCATTATCCTTCCCAGATCTGTTCTTCCTATATCATATAAGCTGGTGCTGCCAAGATAATGCAGCCTCCAGCTATCCAGTCACCAAGCCTTGCACTTCCATGTCATTTTATATTTCTCCATTACATCAGTGCCCTGCTACCTAACTTAAGAGCACATACACATTCCCTTCTATGGAACCATATTCAGTGGGCTGCATTCAGAATTCAGGACTTTATCCTCTTTGACCAGACTACTGGAGAGTCTAGCATCTCACACTCCTTAAATTCATCCTGACTCTGCTACAAAAAGAATCCTACTAAAGCTCACATCTAATTATGCAACTTTCTGGCTTCCAGCCGTTCAGGGGATTCCTAGTGGCCTAGGGCAGCGGTCAGCAAACTATGGTCTGTGGGCCAAGTCCAGCCCACTGTTAGTTTTTACAAATCAAGTGTTACTGACACACGGTCACACTCGTTCCTTAATGTATTGTCTGTGGTTGATCTTATACTACAGAGGTAGAGTTGTAGAGTTTCAGCAAATACCATGTGGTCCCAAGAGCCAAAAATATTTACAATCTGGCCTTTACAGGAAAAGTTTGCTAATGCTGAGCCCAGTCAGTAAAGTCTGAACTTCGTGGTGTGACAGGCAAGACCTCCATCCTCTGGCTGCAACCTCTACCTCCAGTGTTAGCTTTTGCCACACGCCCTTTTAAAACTTACCCTCTAGCAGTGCTTGTTTGCTTGCAGTTTCCCAGCACTGAATGATAGAAATTTCTGTGGTAATGGAGACACTTTTCACCTGCATGGAGCAATGTGATAGCCACTAGCCACATGTGGCTATTGAGCTCTTAAAATGTGGCTAGAGAAACTAAGGAACTAAATGTTAAGTTATACTTAGCTGTAATTACGTAATTTTTTTTTTTTTTTTTTTGGCCTTTTAGGGCCTCACCCTCGGCATACGGAGGTTCCCAGGCTAGAGGTAGAATCAGAGCTACAGCTGCCAGCCTGCACCACAGCCACAGCAATGTAGGATCTGAGACGTGTCTTTGACCTACACCACACCTCACCGAAGCACTGGCTCCTTAACCCACTGAGCAAGGCCAGGGATCGAACCCACAACCTCATGGTTCCTAGTCAGATTCGTTTCCACTGAACCATGACAGGAACTCCTCAATAGTGTACTTTCTAACGATGCTTAGAAATGTCTGGGATTTCTTGGGAGCTAGGAAAGAAAAATAGAAGCAAAGGTAATCAGTAAACTTGAATAGGAGGCCTTGAATTATGGAAAATGGATAATTGTAGAATGTTTTTACCTGACTCCTGACCCACCCAGTGAGATCCCCTTGAATAGGAATAAATGTCCTCTTGTTACACAGGAGCTACCAAAGAGGTTTGCTCTGACTTCTAAGCTGCTGGACCAAATTTCCAAAACCTCAGAAGAGCGGAAACAGCCTCTCTGAAAAAATACAGGAAAGTACACCCAGAGCTTCAAAAAGGCAATATTGCCAGTGGATCAAACTTTCAAATGTTTATAAGTACAAACTTTTCTAAAAGCACAGTATGGTCCTGGCATACCCTAGATGTTCAACAAATGTTTGGGAAATGGAGTTTGCTAAAATTACCTTGGAGATATTTATTTTTGCCATGTAATGTATTAAAAGATGGTGAAATATCACAGTTGACATATAAAGAAAATGCCTATAAATATAATTCTAAGAGAGTTCGTTATGGCGCAGCGATTAACAAATCCAACTAGGATCCATGAGGTTGCAGGTTCGATCCCTGGCCTTGCTCAGCAGGTTAACAATCCGGTGTTACCATGAGCTGTGGTGTAGGTAGCAGATGCGGCTCGAATCCTGTGTTGCTGTGGCATAGGCTGACAGCTGTAGCTCCGATTTGACCCCTAGCCTGGGAACCTCCGTATGCCTTGGGTGTGGCCCTAAAAAGCAAACGAAACAAAACAAGACAAAAAAGAAGTGAGATGAGGAAAGAAATGGGAACCCCAACCACACTGCCAAGCTGAACCTCATTTCCCTCCCTTTTTACCGCCTCTCCACTGTTACAGAACCAAACTTGGGTCTGCTTCCCCACGTGCAGTAAAGCCCATCCACTCTTTTTTTTTTTCATTGTTTCTAATTTTACTTATTTTTTGTTAAAAGTATACTCATTGACTCCATTCTTTTTCACATGAAAAATTATATATGTTAAAAACGAATTGGCAAGTCAAATGCAAAGTCTACTTGTAAAGGCTTTGCTTTTGTGAGTTTTCTTTTGTAGCCATTATTTCCAGTAAAGTGCAATTTTCTCAGATTAGATTATACAAATCTAGATGCTACTATATCCAGTTTTATCCACTATAAATTTTCTTTTGTGTTAGTTTTGCTGCTATTCATATTTTGTTTTTGAGCCCATCTACTGTTACTGGGTTGCGGGGAAGGAAAGTGGGGCGTTTATTATAAAGACATCAATACAAGGAGGAGGATGGGTGACTTGTGCTCTAAACTCTCAACTCCCCAAAGGGTTTCAGCAAAGCAATTTTAAAGGCCAGGTGAGGGGTGGGGGGGCGGGTCACAGGGTGTCTGATCGGCTCATGCAGAGTTCTCTGATTGTTGGTGAGATGACAGGTCAATGCTACAAGAGTGAGCATTGTCCATGCTTAGGCTCCATCCAGGCAGCCCTGGGGGTTGCATGCCGGTGGTCATCAGGTAGTTAGCATCTTCCATTTGGTAGGAGGTTCACATCTGTAAAACCTCTGATATGGGGGAGGGCTGCGTCCGGAAGGCCCCCTAGGGTCCTGCTGGGTTACGCCACCCCTCTAGGCTTTGAGAAACAAGAGAAAAGGGGAAGTGGAAGAGAAGCAGGTGGAAATCCATGGGAAATTGGGAGGAATACAAGGAGCTGAGAATGGGCAGCTCCAAAGCCCAGGACTGAAATTTTAACTCATGTCCCCTTGGACATCTCCCCAAATTAAGTCTGGAAGACCCGGCGGGTGGCTACACTTCCTTGAGAGCAGCTCCACGTATGGCCAAGTCTCCGTAAGCAACCTGGCTGGCTGACCAACAAGGCACAGTGGCCCGTGCAGAAACCTTCAGCGTCCTGTACCACACGACAAAGAGGTTTTGTTCACATGTCAGAGGGAAGTGGTTTGAAAGCCTAGTTATTGGAGGCAAGAGGTAAACAGAACTTCAAGCCCTATTCTGATACCCTCTCGCCTTTCCTCTGGGCTTAAGACAACTTTCTAAAGTGTGTTACTTCAGTTTTATGTGTGCAGTTGTCCTGGAGAAGCCAACTAGACACACTTGCTGCTGATTCTGGGGGGAGCTGTTGCAGAAATTGCACACTGATACTTAGAGGGCCCAAGCGCCTTTCTTCTCTTCCTGTGCCCTGGTAATAGTTCTGTGTCTGACCACAGAAACTTCATTGTCTTCAGCCAGCTTTCTCCTCACACAATAGCTGCTCTTTATGGTCCCTCCTTCAGGAGGCAGGTAGCCTGGGGCACAAAAGTAATGCAAACCAGCTGATCTTGGCTTAAATATTGTGAACTTCCTCAAGTCAGGACTGAGTTATTTAAGAGACCGAAAGGAAGGAACTAAAATGGCACCAGCAAAGGGTAAAGCATTCTCTTTTTCTTGCTTTTTTTTTTTTTTAATGGCCACATCCTTGTTATATGAAAGTTCCCAGGCCAGGGATTGAATCTGGACAGTTGCAGCCTACGCTGCAGCTGCAGCAACGCCAGATTCTTTAACCCACTGCACAGGGGAAAGCATTTCTTTCTCTTTTTAGGCTTCCTTAAAACTTACCCTCACGGTAATTAAGTAATTAATTAATATATATGTATTAATATATATATAATATATTAAGTATATGTATAGTATTTAATATATATGCATATATAGTAATTATATATGTGTATAGTAATTACATATATTACACATATACATACATAATAAACATAAATATACAAATATATATATAGTAATATACACATGTACTTAATAGTTAAGCAACAACAGGTGCATTTGCCTTCTTGGGTGCCCTTTTTAAAAGTTATTTATTTATTTTGCTGCGGTGTGAAGTGGTTTGATGTGGGATCTCAGTTCTCAGACCAGGGACTGAACCAGGGCCAAAATGGGATCTCAGTTCTCAGACCAGGGACTGAACCAGGGCCAAAATGGGATCTCAGTTCTCAGACCAGGGACTGAACCAGGGCCAAAATGGTGAGTCCTAACCACTGCAACACCGGGGACCTCTGCTCTTGTTTATTTTCACCTTCTTAGTTTAGGGTCAACAAACCATTCTAAATCTTGATTACACCAGCCAGTATTTTAGCTTTTTCTCCCATATTTGTATGATTTATAAATACTGGAATGCGGAGTTCCTGTCGTGGCTCAGTGGTTAACGAATCTGACTAGGAACCATGAGGTTGCGGGTTCGATCCCTGGCCTTGCTCAGTGGGTTAAGGATCCGGCGTTGCCGTGAGCTGTGGTGTAGGTTGCAGACGTGGCTCAGATCCCGTGTGGCTGTGGCTGTGGCGAAGGCCGGCAGCTACAGCTCCTGTTAGACCCCTAGCCTGGGAACCTCCATATGCTGCGGGTGTGGCCCTAGATAAGGCAAAAAGACAAAAATAAATAAATAAATAAATACCGGAATGCTTCCATATCTTTGTCTAAGATGAAGATTAAAATAACAGAACAAACCGAAAGACAAAGGAGATAGAAACAGACTGATAGCAAACCATTAATTCACATCTTCTGAGTAGGGTTTTAACCAAATGCAGCTGACTCTATTCCATTATCAATGCAAATAATCTCTATCTCTAAGACACGTCTCACTTTCGTTCTAACCTTTTTTTTTTCTTTAAGAGCCGCACCTGCAGCAGCATATGGAGGTTCCCAGGCTAGGGGTTGAACTGATGCTGCAGCTGCTGGCCTACACCACAGCCGCAGCAACGTCAGATCTGAGCAGCATCTGCAACTTACACCACAGCTCACAGCAATACCAGATCCTTAACCCACTGACTGAGGCCAGGGATTGAATCTGAGTCCTCATGGATATTAGTAGGGTTCATTAACTGTTACACCACAGCGGGAACTCCGTCATTGTCTGCATTTTTGTCTTCGTAAGTCCGACTGGGCTGAGAGGCTTTGACTGCAAAATCTGTGTCCTCTCTAATTTTTAGGTGTTGTCGTGTCTCTATGGATATGACACCTCAACTTCTGAATTTTTGCCAAAGCGTGATAGTCCCTTTGGTCCACATGTGCTGTGCTGCATGACACTGTCCTCAAGAAATGTGATTTCCATTAAAGGTCTTTATTTCCTGCATTTGCCTTTACTCTTTTGCCAGAATTATTCAATAGCTTACTCTTTCAATTCATAGTTTATTATAACATCAAAAAGCCTTGATGCCTTCTTTAGCCTGTGTTAGTCTAGGCTGTCTAGTATATTTTCCAAGAAAATTGATCACTTTATTTTTTTAATTACTCAATGAATTTTATTACATCTATAGTTGTACAATGATCTTCTCAACCCAATCTTATAGCATTTCCATCCCAAACCCCCAGCCCATCTCCCCACCCCCCAACCTGTCTCCTTTGGAAACCATAAGTTTTTCAAAGTCTGTGAGTCAGTATCTGTTCTGCAAAGAAATTCATATGGTCCTTTTTTTAGATTCTACATGAAAGTGACAGCACATGATGTTGGTGTCTCACTGACTAACCTCACTTAGCATGAAAATTTCTAGGTCCATCCATGTTGCTGCAAATGCTATTATTTCTTTCCTTTTAATCGTTGAGTAATATTCCACTGTGTATATGTACCACATCTTTATTCACTCCTCTGTGGATGGATATTTAGGTTGTTTCCATGTCTTGGCTATTGTATATAGTGCTGCAATGAACAATGGAGTACATGTATCTGTCTTTTTGAGTGATGGGAAAACTGGTGACTTTTTCCTTTTTTTTTTGCTTTTTAGGGCTGTACCCGCAGCATATGGAGGTTCCCAGGTTAGGGGTCGAATCAGAGCTACAGCTACCGGCCGACATCATAGCTCATGGCAACGCAGGGTCCTTAACCCACTGAGCAAGGCAAGGATCCAACCCGCAACTTCATGGTTCCTAGTCGGATTTGTTAACTGCTGTGCCACGACGGGAACTCCAAAATTAGTCACTTTATTTATTTTTTTTTGTCCTTTTGCCTTTTCTAGGGCCGGCGGCATATGGAGGTTGCCAGGCTAGGGGTCTAATTGGAGCTGTAGCTACCGGCCTACGCCACAGCCATAGCCACAGCCACAGCCACAACCACATGGGATCCGAGCCACGTCTGCAACCTACACCACAGCTCAGGGCAATGCCGGATTGTTAACCCACTAAGCGAGGCCAGAGATTGAAACTGCAACCTCATGGTTCCTAGTCGGATTCGTTAAACACTGAGCCACGATGGGAACTCCCAAAATTAGTCACTTTAAATGATACATCTAGTCCCCTAAGTCTTTTAGTGATTATTTCCAAGACTATTCTTAACTTCAGAGGAAAATAAATAGTGAGTTAATCTCATTAACCTAAATTTGAGCTGTAATAACAACGTGAATAATATAATTTAATATAAAAGTATCTTTAAAAATTCTATTACGTTCTTAAAATTCATATTGCTGAGAGGTTTAGGAAACACAGATAGGATTTCCCTGGTGGCTCAGTGGGTTAAGGATCTGGTGTTGTCACTGATGCAGCTCAGGTCACTGCTGTGGCACATGTTTGATCCCTGGCCTGGGAACATACATGTGCCACAAAAACAAACAAACAAACAAAAAAACAAAAACAGAAAGAAAACAAAGGTAAAATGGATGGTTCTGGTCTAGAAGGGGCTATCCACTACTGTAGCCACTAGCCACATGAGGCAACTCAAATTTTAATTAATTAAAGGTAAATAAAATTTAAAATTCACTTCCTCAGTTGTACTAGCTACATTTCTTTTTTTTAATTTAATTTTTACTTTATATTGGATTATAGTTGATTTACAACATGGTGTTAGTTTTGGGAGTACAGCAGCGTGATTTTGTTATACATATACAAAGATCCATTCTTTTTAAGATTCTTTTCCCACATAGGTTATTATGAAACATTGAATAGAGTTCCCTGTTCTGTACAGAAAGTCCTTATTGATTATTTCTTTTATATATAGTAGTGTATATATATTAATCCCAAATACCTAATTTGCACCCCCCCCACCTTTCCCCTTTGGTAACCATAAGTTTGTTTTCTATGTCTGTGAGTCTGTTTCCATTTTGTAAATAAGTGCATTTGTATCATTTTATTAGATTCCAGATGTTAGTTATTATATTTGTCTTTCTCTGTCTGACTTCACTTAGTATGGTAATCTCCGGGTCTGCTATGTTGCTGCAAATGGCATTATTTCACTCTTTTCAATGGTTGATATTCCATTGTATATATGTACCATATCTTCTTTATACTAGCCACATTTGAAGTGCTCAATAGCAAAATATGGTTAATAGAAACCATATAGGACAGCACAGATGTAGTACAGCAGCACATTTCTACATCACAAAAAAAAAAATCCTCGTGGATGGCACCTTTCTAAAAGTTTATCAGAAGTTTTGTTGAAAAATATATAGTATGATCGGGAGTTTCCTGGTGGCCCAGGGGTTAGGAGTCAGCACTTTTAGCACTATAGCCTGGGTTCAGTCCCAGTTCTGGGAACTGAGATCGCACATCATGCTGCAGCCCAAATTAATAAATAAATAATAAAAAAAGCTGCGCTTCTTTGAAAGAAAAAGTATATGTATGTATATGTGTGTGTGTGTGTATATATATATATGTATATAATATGTTTGATGTAATTTATAGCAGCTGATGATTAGCTACAAGTTCCAGTAAATAAGTAGCTAAGTTAGGGTTTCATTAACCATTTACTCACTCATTGTAACACCTGGTGCCCCAAAAGTGCGCAAAAATGTTTAACGCGTGTTTGTAGGATAAAGAATGGCGGATCCCATACTGATACTCAATTGTCTGGCATCATAATATTAAAACAACAACAAAAAAGGAAAAATTTAAGCAGCGTAAAGAGAAGCAAATTATTCTATACACAAGTAATCTGCATTTCATGAATTCTGCCAAATTCCAAATGCGAACGTGTGGCAAATTGTTGACACCGCCTTTGCCCCTGCTTGGACAGCTGTGGATGACATCTGCATCGAATCAGCCAGGAGTTATTTATTTTTGAAATGTGCACTGACCCACTTCTAAGCCCAAAGGGTAAAAATGTCACCTTTGTTCATTTCTCAAGAAAAATATTTTTAAGATCCTGCACTGACTGTGAAAGGCAAAGTGTTCCTTGGGGTGTTATCCGTAATTCCGTCATCATTTCAAGCTTTTTGACAGTCATCGCTTCTTGCCTCCATTCCTAATTGTAGTACAAACAGGAAAGCGATTCCAAGCCAACTGGCCTCTTTTCTTCCCAAGAATTTAAATTGATTATGGAGTTTGTGTTTATAAACTGTGTGGTTTGGTGATTACCTATTCATATTTCAAGGACTGTGAGCTTTCTGGCACAATAGGACCAGATGATTCAGTCTTACAATGCCATTACCTAGGACATGGCCTCACAGGAGACAACCAATAAGAAATTTTACATAGATAAGTCAACTAAGATTAACAAAGGTAGAGTTCCCATCGTGCTCAGCAGTTAATGAACCTGGCTAGCATCCATGAGGACACAAGTTAGATCCCTGGCCTCACTCATTAGGTTAAGGATCCAACGTTGCCGTGAGCTGTGGTGTAGGTCACAGACACAGTGCAGATCCCGCGTTGCTGTGGCTGTGGTGAAGGCCAGCAGCTACAGCTCCGATTCAACCCCAGCCTGGGAACCTCCATATGCCACGGGTGCAGCCCTGAAAAAGGCAAAAAGACAAAAAAATAAAATAAAAAAAAATTAACAAAGGTGTCTCCTCTCCTGGAGTTGTCTTTTAAGTCAATAATACTAATAAAGATATAAATACAATTAAAAACAACTTCCATGAGCAACCTTTTCCAGATTCCTCAATAATTCCATGTGAAATCAGACTATCTGACTTACGTGTGTTCTGGTCATATGGCCATTACTATGAAACTAGATGGGAGATTTGTCAGAATACCTAGAAACAAACATAGTTATCATACATTTGGAGTTCACAATTAGTTTACTTGAAGAATCATCCACAGATAACAGGAAGCCTCACATCTCCAGGAAATTCATCTAACCCATTTAAAGCTAGAGAAACGCAGGAAAAACAGTTCTTTCTTTCCTTTTTTTTGTCTTTTTAGGGCTCCTCCCGCGGCACACGGAGGTTCCCAGGCTAGGGGTCAAGTCAGCCACAGCAACGCAGGATCCTAGTGGTGTCTGTGACCTACACCACAGCTCATGGCAACGCCAGATCCTTAACCCACTGAGCGAGGCCAGAGATCGAACCCTCAACCTCATGGTTCCTAGTCAGATTCGTTTCTACTGCGCCATGACGGGAACTCCCAGGCAGCAGTTCTTAGAGAGTGGTCTGAAGACCCCCTGGGAATCACCAAGTCCCTTTCAAGGAATCCGCAAGGTCAAAACTATCTCCATAAAAATTCAAAGATTTTGCCTTTTTTCATTCTCATTCTCTCCCGACTGTTCAGTGGAATTTTCCAGAAACCCCGTAATTATCTGAAAAGGCTATTAAGATATTCTTCCCTTTTCCAACTACATATCTGTATGAGGCCATATCTTTATATATTTCAAACAAAACGATATGTCGCAAGAGATTGAATGCAGACCCAATATGAGAATGCAGCTGTTTTCTATTACACTATACATTGAAGATATTTGCAAATATGTAAAACAGTGCTATGCTTTTCACTAAATTTTTTGTTTTGGAAAAATATGTTTTTCATAAAAGTATTACCCGTGTTAATATGTAATAATTTATTAAGGCTATTTTAAGTGAATTAATTCATAAATAAATGAGAAATTTTTTAGTTATCACCCACATTAACAAAAACCAGGGTCCTCCAATAATTTTTAAGCATGCAATATGGCCTTGAAACTAAAGAGTGTGAGAACCACTGTACTAGAATATGGTGTGTACAAAGATAAGATAAAAGGGCTCCCAGACAGTGATTAACTAAAGAAGGAAAAAAGCAAATAGAAACCTGTTTCGCTCCGCTAAAAGTGCTGGCCATAGTTCTTTATCCAATTAGCTAATTACCCACAGCTCTTTGGAGGGTGCATCTAAGTCTTACTTTACTCTCCTCTCTGTAAACCAAGCCACTCATTTGGTCAGCCAAATATTGGCCAATGCTTTTCAGTAGTATACAAATTGTTTCGTTTCATAAAATATTTATTCGAAAATGTCATACTTAGAATGATTTTAAATGGCAATTCAGTTTTCATTTGAGAACAAGGTCAGGCCTGTTGGTAGTCTGAACATGTGGTCACAGCACACGGATGCTCCTTCTGAAACCTGGTGCATGGGGGTTATCGCAGAGACTGGGTAAACTGGTGCCCAAAACAGCCCCGACTCATTTTCCCAATGGCTTACTGGTTTGTTTAGCAACACATGACATAGTTGCAGGTAACAGGGGCTAATGATACCGGGAATGTTTATATTAAATTGACCCTTTTGTATGCAAGAATGCACTGTTCATTTTAATAAAAACTAAAGGGCATTGGGCATTTCCTGTTGTGGTGCAGCAGAAACGAATCTGACTAGGAACCATGAGGTTGTGGGCTTGATCCCTGGCCTAGCTCAGTAGGTTAAAGATCTGGCATTGCCATGAGCTGTAGTGTATATCGCAGACACAGCTCAGATTTGGTGTTGCTGTGGCTGTAGTTGTAGACCGGCAGCTGTAGCTCTGATTAGACCCCTGGTCTGGTAACTTCCATGTGCCACGGGTACGGCCCTGAAAAGCAAAACAAAACAAAATAAAACAAACAAAAAAATTGAAGGGCATTGGTATTTGTGTGTGTGTGTGTGTGTGCGCGCACACGCACATATTCTCAAACAGATGTCTTTCAGTCTTTTTTCAAAGCTCTTATCTTTGGCTCATAGAGAGCTTATCACTTTTTTTTTTTGGTCCTTTTGCCTTATCTAGGGCTTGCACCCGTGGCATATGGAGGTTCCCGGGCTAGGGGTCTAACAGGAGCTGTAGCCGCCAGCCTTCACCACAGCCACAGCAACGCGGGATCCCAGCTACATCTGTGACCTACACCACAGCTCACAGCAACACCAGATCATTAACCCACTGAGCAATGCCAGGGATCGAACCCACAACCTCATGGTTCCTAGTCGGATTCATTAACCACTGAGCCACGACGGAAACTCCAAGTTTATCACTCTTAATTGCTCCACACTGATACATTTCCCAAGAGCTCAGAGCTAAGCCAGTTTGATAATGTATTTCTCTGTGTCCCTACAGCTTCTCTTCTGTCTTGTATCCTGCTTACTGTGACTTCTCAATTCTCACCACCTCTGTAAAGAACTATTATTGCTTGGGTGGCCCGATCTTACCTTGATACCCCTTCAAAGGACACACACAAGGCTGATGGCAACGTGGTCTAATGACTGACACCCAGCCGGACAGGGTGAAGCTGGGAATTGCTGACTCTGTGAGAATGTAGACTTCCTCGTCTCAATTCCCCACTCAGGGAAGAGAAATACTTTTCTGCTCATCCATTCACCTCACAGCCATGTAAGAAGAATTTTGAGAGTGATGTTGCCTCTGAAATCCTCCCTGTTAACCCACTTTGTCCTATTTTTCCACTATTCTCCTGGTGTCTCTTCTCACCAAACCCTGCCCCGTGCCTCAAGTAGGATTTCAGGGTCACTCCAAGGGCTTAATAATTTCTCATGTCTGGACTTCTCTTTTGTTTGTTTCTTTGTTTTTGTCTTTTTAGGGCTGCACCTTAACCCACTAAGCAAGGCCAGGGACTGAACGTGCGTCCTCATGGATACTAGTCAGAAAAGAAAAGAAAAGAGTGTCTGACATCCCCGACTCTACAAGAGTGATTTTTAACTTATACCTGTTTGTAAATACAAATTTCATTTGGAAGAAAGTCTCCTACAGCTTTAAAAATTTTTGAAGTCAGCTATAGTCCAGTCTCAGACCTTGAGTGCTATGCTGCTATAGGCCCCAATCTCAGAAGGCAGTCAAAATACGGCCCAGACACTGCCAGATGTTCCCTTGCTGTAGAGGTTGGAGAAGACTCCAAACACCGATCCAGGCAGGATGACCTAGAGCCAGCCACACGGCTATGAACGGCAAGCTCATGTGCCCAGCTTTGTGACTGGAAGAATGCTACAGAAATATATGTGAACCAAGATGTTTCCTCTATCGGTCAGCTATGGCCATATCTGAAGCCCTACCCACAGGGCCTGGGATTCTGTTAATTAGACATTCCAGGGATAACATACTACAGAGAACAACAGTGTACTTAGGGATCCAAAGACTAGGAGTCCAGCCCTGTCTCAGTTGTTAATTTCCCTCTGCCTGTTTGCCTAAAAATCATTCGAGGACTAAATTAGATAATTTATATAAATTCCTGTGTGCCTCACCTAGAATATGTTAACCCTTCAATAGAAGGTAGCTATAATTATCAACTTTATAGAGCCGGCAAATTTTATTCCTAAGTTACGGTAAAAATAAAGATCAAAAGTGAATATCCAAGAACATACCCCAAACTCACCCTCTTGTCAGGCTTAAAGGAGTTCAGGGTTCCAACTAATTCTGTTTAGACTGTCTGTAAATGGACATGGCTCAGGAGAGTTATTAGTTTCTGTTGTCCTTTCACTTGGTTCTGATGGCTGGTTTCTCCTTGGGTTTTCTCCTTTGACAGCCTCTCCTTTCACACTGCAGAGTCTGTGGGACAAATCAGCTTAGCATTACATGCACACAGCCAGTTGTCTACATTTCCCAAAGCACGAGATAATATAAACTCAGTCCCATCCTAGTGAGGTTCATAGTCCTACTGTTGCTTTTTGATTTTTTTTTTCCTTTCTCTCTCCTTTTTTTTTCCTTTTATATATGGCCACATATGGAAGTTCCCAGGCTAGGGGTCAAATCAGAGCTGCAGCTGCCAGCCTATGCCAGCTTGCTAGCCTACCACAGCTTGAGGCAATGCTGGATCCTTAACCCACTGAGCGAGGCCAGGGATCAAACCTGCATCCTCATGGATACTAGTTGCCTTCTTAACCCACCGAGCCACAACAGGAACTGCCCTCCTGGTGTTTTAAGTCCTTCCTTTAGTAAGAGACTATCAGTTGAGTCCTCAAAGACTCAGAGATCCCTAGTCCCAAATTCTTTCCATCAACACCAGCTCCATCCTGGCCCATTAGGTGGGACATTCAATCAGGGCTGACCCCAGTCCTCTGTGGCAGCCACACTCTGTCCCACAGAGAGATGAGACCCTCTGCATGGTGCCACCTGCCGCCAAAGCCCTTTTACTCTCCTACTTTATTTTCATGCATTGCTAAGGATTAGAATGGGCCAAAAGAACTTTCCGAATTGTATACTGACAAAAGGGTATTATTTAGTTAAAATCCCAAAGGAGTCAACAATTGTAGAACTATAAATGTGTTTTTAAATTTTATCAGCTTCCAAAATTAAAAAAAAAAAGGAGGGAAAATTACATAAGTGAGAGATCTTGCTTTATTAGCTTTCAGAGTCAAAAAAAGAGAAGGGAAATTATACCTAAGAAAGATTTCACTCTTTTTTTTTTTTTCTTTAATTTTCCTTTGCCAGTCTCTTTCTTTAACTTCTGGGGAAGGAAGAGGAAGTACCATATCAAAAAACAGTGACCGTGGTGATTTAAAATTGAAATCTGTGGTTCTTTGTCCTCAGGGAAACTGGAGTTTAAGGTTTTACTTCCTCTTAGAGCCCATTACTGTAGGATGTCACTTCCAAAGTCTGCATGTCCATGGTTGGGAATGCTTGTGGGCATCTTTGTGTCCTGTGTGAGGCAGACCCAACATTGTTGTTGGTTGGTTTGTATGGCCAGGCTTGTGGCATATGGAAGCTCCCAGGTCGGGGATCAAACCCAAGCCACAGCAGCGATCTACGCTACTGTAGTGACAACATCAGATCCTTAACCTGCTGTGCCATAAGGGAACTCCTTGGTTTTTTTTTTTTTTTTTTTTTGAGAAATTTTAAAAATAGGGGAATGGATGGAGTTCCCATTGTGCCACAACGGAAACGAACCCAACTAGTATCCACGAAGTCGCGGGTTTTACCTCTGGCCTTGCTCAGTGTGTCGGCAATCTGCCATTGCCATGAGCTGTGGTGTAGGTTGCAGACTTGGCTGAGATCCCACGTTGCTGTGGCTGTGGCGCAGGCCAGCAGCTCTAGCTCCAGTTCACCCCTAGCCTAGGAAACTCTATATGCCACATGTGTGGCCCTAAAAAAGCAAAAAAAAAAGGCGGGGGGGAGGATAGAATTATCTGGTGGCTCAGGGAGTTAGGATCCAGCATTGTCACTGCTGTGGCTCTGGTTACTGCTATGGTGCAGGTTCAGTTCCTGGCCCGGGAACTTCCAAATGCCATAGGTACGGCCAAAAAAATATAGGGGGGGAAGCACGAAGAAGTATAAGAAAAACATCAATAGATCCATTACCAAGAATTTTGTCATATTTTCTTAAAGTCTTTTCTAACATAAGAATAAACTGTGTGTATATATATAAATATATATACATATACACACAGAAGGCTATGTGTGTGTGTGTGTGTATGTATATATATATATAGTTGAAAAAAATATATATATAGTTGAAATCCATCATCATTCTTCCTCACACCTATCTCCTACCATTGTTTCCCATGAGGGAGACAGTTTCCATCATGATTCCACTGTGATTCTCTTAGGGTTTCTTCTTTACCTACTAGCCAAAGTCAGTTCTGCTTGTCCAGGCTTGTATAGCCAAGGTCTCAAACCCCCAAAGAGTTCGGGACCAGTTCAGAACCATCCACTGCTGCAGACTGGATCTTTCACCTCATATCCTGATCTAGTCACTGATCTTGGAGAGATGCACCAGGCTTTGTGTGTGTCAAGAACAGGCACAGCCAACATGGTGAGCCCAAGCCTTCTGTTTCCTCTCAATGTGAAAGGACTTGTCCAACGAAAGACACTTTAGGTCATTTTTATTGGAGGCACGAGAGACAATCCTATGAAAAGGACCCTGGGGGAGAATTTCAAAGGCTCTTGACCTCCACCTTATGGGTTGCAAATCAAATGCCTCCTCAGACCTGGGAGGTGACTTTAATGAACCAAGTAGTTACAGCAAATTGTGGAGGTTCTGTGAAACTCCAGCTAACTTGTGTATCAGGAAGTTAGACTTTTCAATGAAAGCCACGAATCTTAACACTTATGTACACACTCTAGTTTTTACATTTCTTCACTTTTATATTTAAAGTTTATAAACCCATAGAAAAGCTTAAACAATAATACTACAAACAACTGAATTCTCTTCGGCTAGATTCATCCAATTGTTAACATTTTGCTACATTACATGCATGTGTATAAATAACTGCCTGAACCATTTGAGAGTTGTGCAAATCGTGGACAATTTCCTAAAAATTTAAGCATGTGTCTCCTAAGAATAAGGGCCTTCTCCATTTTAACCATAATGCCATTATCCCACCTAAGAAAAGTTAACCATTTCTTTAGCATTTAATTGGCCACATTAAAATTTCCCCAAGAGTTCCTGGTGGCCTGGCAGTTAAGGATCCCGAACTGTCACTGCAGTGGCCCAAGTCGCTGCTGTGGCTGCGGTTCATTCCCCGGCCTGCGAGCTTCCACATGCCGGAGGCGCGGCCAAAAGAACAAAAACAAAAGTAGAGCCTGTCTCGGCCCGTATTAGTGCGTTCACTTACCAAGGATGGAAAGAAGACAGATAGACTAAGAATGGCTTCTCTCACTGCCATTAACTGAATGCCTAGCACGGACTCCGGGCTGAGCACGAGGAGGAATCGGACGAGAGTCACGTGGGAGAGGGACGTGGCTGCCGGCGCCGCGGCGGGTTCCTACCCCACGTGGAGTCGCCCTTATTTTAGAAGGAACGCCAGCTACTCCAAGTAAAGACACGGAGATAAATTAAGGACTGGGCCCTACCCTTGGCAATTCTGGCGGGACCAGACACAAAACGCTGTCACGTGACGCAGAAGCCCGGCGGGGAGGCCAGAGCCGCCTCCGCGCGGGGGAGGTGAGCTCTCGGTGCGGCCGAAGATGTTCCGCAGCTCGAAGAAGGGGCGATGGAAGTGTGAGAAGCAGAAGCAAGGCCACGGGCGGCGGGAGGCGTGGCGAGGACGCAGGAAGGAGAGCCTCAGTCATGGTGAGGTGTTTTAATTTTTATTTAATTTTTTTTTTTTTTGTGAAGGGTTGGAGAGCCACGGAGGGGCATGGCAGCTCCGAGGAGAAGGGGCTACAGGTAGAGGCCACGGCCGCTACAGAGGCCGAAGTGATGAGGGCCGGGCGCTGGGGCTGGAGGGCAAGCAGGAGACGCTTGGGACGGAGAAGCGCCGAGCCGTGCACGGGCGACGTGGCCGTGGCGGGAGGCGCGGGAGGGAGGCCGCCGCTGGCCCTGGGCTCACGTTTCGGTCTCGCGTGAATGCGCGCCCGTGGCGCCCGTTGGACGTTTAGGTGATAATGACCCTGAGGGGGTCACCGGGTTAGCACCGCGGCACTGAGAGCCTCAGAGGCCGGAGACCCCAAGGCGTGGTGCAGCTGGGGGAGAATGGGGTGAGGAGCCAGGCTGCGGATCGGATCAGGCGGAGGGTTTGGCTGGATTCTTCTGAAGAGATTAACCCCTTTGAAAGGGTGGAACCAACCGGTGAGGGAACACAGGCTTTGCTGGTGGCCCTGTGCCCTCTGCTACTTCTAGTGCTCTGGTCTCCTCTCTCCGCCCTTTTCTCCAGGGGCCTCCGAAGTGGAGGCCCCTCCAAAGGAGGGTTCGTAGACTATATGCTGACCATGAAGAGAAATTTTTTGAAATACTGTATGTATGTATGTATGTATGTATTTAGTCTTTTGTCTTTTTTAGGGCCTCACCCGCGGCTTGTGGAAGTTCCCAGTCTAGGGGTCAGAATAGGAGCTACAGCTGCCGACCTAAGCCACAGCCACAGCAACTTGGGATCTGAGCCGCGTCTGCGACCTACACCACAGCTCATGGCAACGCCGGATCGTTAACCCACTGAGCCAGGCCAGGGATCGAACTCACGTTCTCATGCATGCTGGTCAGATTCGTTAACTGCTAAGCCGTGATGGGAACTCTTGTATTTTTTAAAGTATCTTTTCTATTTTTGTTTACATTTTATAATGGATAAAGTATTTTCCCAGATATATATGGATGGATAGACAGAGGTCACTAACAAATACCCAGATATTAGGGGCACTCTCAAATATATTTTATTGCTAGCTATATATAGTAAAAATTTTTTTTTTTTTTTTTTTCCTTTTGTCATTTTATGGCCGCACCCGCGGCATGTGGAGGTTCCCAGGCTAGGGGTCTAATCGGAGCTGTGGCCACTGGCCTGCGCCGCAGCCACAGCAACGCAGGATCCGAGCCGCATCTGCA
>PVHT020000009.1:12611542-12635981 GCA_004024745.2 Catagonus wagneri | reverse complement strand
CCTACACCACAGCTCACGGCAACGCCGGATCGTTAACCCACTGAGCAAGGGCAGGGATCGAACCCGCAACCTCATGGTTCCTAGTCAGATTCGTTAACCACTGCGCCACGACAGGAACTCCATATAGTAAAAATTTTTGAATGACCGCTTTTGTATATGACAAAACTCAGGAAAGGAGAGGCTTAAGAATGAGAAGGAGGGCTGTGGGTCTCCCATGCCCACTATTCAAAGGTTGCTGGCATCTTTTTAGGTTCTGCCCGGGAGTTCCCGTCGTGGCACAGTGGTTAACGAATCTAAGTAGGAGCCATGAGGTTGTGGGTTCAATCCCTGGCCTCGATCAGTGGGTTAAGGATCCAGCGTTGCTGTGAACTGTGGTGTAGGTTGCAGATGCGGCTCGGATCCTGCGTTGTTGTGGCTGTGGTGTAGGCCGGCAGTTGTAGCTCCGATTAGATCCCTAGCCTAGGAACCTCCATATGCCGCGGGTGCCGCTCTAAAAAAGGCAAAAATAAATAAATAAATTAATTAAATAAAAGGTTTTGCCCACTGATAGGACCCCATGTAGTAGAACCCCTGGAAATTGTTCCAAGTTCCTTGCATCTTTTCCTATTTTAAATGTGTTTTTAGACTCTTAGATGCTGAGAGTTGGAAAAATCTTTGATCAGCTAGTTTTCTGCTTTTCCAGGAAGCGAAAAGGAAAGGCAGGTTAAAGAAGAAAGCTGGGGTCAGAGGGAGAAAAAAGTAGAGAAAAACCACCTTTTCTTCACACATTAACCGGGGGCCAGTCCTGCGTCTTGCAGGTTGTAATGTTTCTCTGATTTAGGTGCAGTAGTTTTGTGGGGAGGAAAGGGACATAACTGTTGAAGTCAAAGAAAATAAGCAGAGCCTGTTTCTCGGCTTCTCTCCTACATTATCTGCTCTCATCCTGATCCTAGTGTCTGGGCAGAGGGTGGTTTCTGATGGCAGGCAAGGACTTCACTCTGGGCATACGCGCCTTTGATGACCTGGGACGGGGACTGGCTGACAGAACTCCCGACACCCAGGTGTCTGTCAGCAGGGCAATGGCAAGCTTCAGGAGGCGTGAATTCATCCATGCTTCATCCTGGGCTCTCGTCTGGAGCAGTGCGAGGCTCCTGCCAAAGGCGCTCCCTGCTGAGTGAGCAGAAGGCGGAGGCCTGCCCATCTGTCTTCACGCACCACCCAGAGCATCCTGGGAAAGAAAGCCATCTGTATGGTGCCAAAAGCCTAACTTCAAGCCAAGTCACTTTCACTCGCAAACATGTTCATAATTTGTTTTCTGAATAAGTCGATAGAGGCTCTAAATGGCACAGCAGAATCGTCATAGCCGCTAGAACCGGACCACCTCTCCTTGGAAGGTGGCAGGACTGGCCATTGGCTCTGGGTCACTTACTACCCGAAGAACTAGAATATGAACTTAGTCGTTTTTATTTTATTTTTTAAAAAAATTTTAAAGTATAATTGGGAGTTGCTGTCGTGGCGTAGTGGTTAACGAATCTGACTGGGAACCATGAGGTTGCAGGTTCGATCCCTGGCTTTGCTCAGTGGGTTAACGATCCGGCGTTGCCGTGAGCTGTGGTGTAGGTCGCAGACGCGGCTGTGACTGCAACGTAGGCTGGCAGCTGTAGCTCCGATTCGACCCCTAGCCTGGGAACCTCCACATGCCGCAGGTGGGGCCCTAAAATGACAAAAGACGAAAAAAAAAGTATAGTTGATTTATAATTTCTGTCAATTTCTGCTGTATAGCAAAATGACCCACTCATTCGTATATATAAATGTATATACACACATTCTTTTTCTCATATTATCTTCCATCATGTTCTATCCCAAGTGACTGGATATAATTCCCTGTGCTATACAGCAGGGCATTTTTTTTAACTGAGGGAAAATAAATGTTATAATTGCTAAACCTTAAGAGCAATAATTCATATAGCATTTTAATTTACGGACAGAAAAGCAAGCATGTTGATGGGCCATAGGTGTAAACGGGCTAACCCTGCACAAGCAGTAGTTATACAGACCAGACAGAAATAGGGCGAGGCTTTTCAGCCCGGAAGAGAGGTGAGGGTGGGAAGATACAGGGATAGTAGAAGAAATGACCTGGATTAAAAAAACAGAAATTCTGTTACAAATGATGTTATACTGATAGTAATGAATTGAGTAAGCTGACCTCCTCCATCCTCTTCACACAACCCCCTTCCCAACTCACTAATTTTCCTCCTAGAGTATTTTATTTCCTTGCGTTGCACAGTAGAATTGCACTGGATAGGGAAGAAAAAGCCTAGTATTCAAGTCCACAAAGAATGAACTATTCGTGAGACCATCGTTTGCTTAGAATTGCTCTTGCTGGGGGAAGGGGAGAGCCCTGAACATTTAATAAAATATCCAGAAGCACTGAGGTGTTAGTTATGACTCTGTACCAGATGTAATGTAAGATCTACCATTTGACTTAGAAATTTTGGAATTATTTTATATAATTTTATTGCCCTCTTTCCTTATAATTTATGAAAAGCTTTAGGGAGTAGCAACAAAAATAATGAAAAGGAGATATGCAAATACCAACCCCATATGACGTGATTAGTTCCCTTTAAAAAAAATAATGCAAGTAATTCTTTCTGACTTCACCTCTGTTGACACCATCTCAAGAAGGATTTCATGTGAAGAAACATAGATCACTTCTATTTTCCATTCTTTCCTACAAATGAAGGGGGAAAATGCTACTGCTATGTGGTGTCTGCAAAGTCTTCCATTCATTTGCTGGTTCAGAAAAACTGTTTACATAGATCCAGAGCATATAGTAAAAGAGGTTTATAACAAAACACTGCTTTTGCACTTTTTTCTTTTCTGGTCTTTCTGTCTTTTTAGGGCCGCACCCACAGCATATGGAGGTTCCTAGGTTAGGGTCCAGTCAGAGATGTAGTTCCTGGCCTGTACCAGAGCTACAGCAGCGTGGGGTCCGAGCAGTCTGTGACCTTCACCACAGCTCACAGCAACGCCAGATCCTTAACCCACTGAGCGAGGCCAGGGATCGAACCCGCAACCTCATGGATACTAGTCGGGTTCATTAACCTCTGAGCCACAATGGGAACTCCTGCTTTTACACTTATTAATTATAAGCCACATAACATGGAGGGGCCTGGGGAAAAGCAAATGGAATTTTTGTTATTGCTATCAAATAATAACAGATGATTGCACATATTTTCCTTTATAAGGAAAGATGTTACAAAAATCGAAAAGAATTGTATGTTTATTATTATGTAATGATAAGATCAGCTCAAGATAAGATAGATTTGGGCAAATGTCTACACTTCCTATTTATTTCAGGAATATATCATTTTACCTAACTGATCTCATGGCTTTTTTCTTGTTCTTATTAAATATTCAAACCTTTTCAGACACTATCAGCAAGCACAGCTACCATCCAAATCCAATGAAACATTCAATTTCTTTTTCTCGAGTATGTGGTACATTTTATTTTATATTTTATTTAATGATTTTTATTTTTTCCATTATAGCTGGTTTACAGTGTTCTGTCCGACACATTCAATTTTTAAAATGTAATCTTTCTAAATGTGTATATTCCTTCTCCCTCATTTCAGAAAGCAAAATTGAGGTCTACCCCTCAGAGGCAGAAATTGCTAGACTCATCTTTTCCTGGGATAAATGCATAGAAAAAAGCAATTGCCCTACAAACCAGGAAGCTATCCTTGGTCTCTAATATATTAATTCATTTCACAATATTTATAAAATGCCTTCAGTGTGAGAGGCACCATACTAGAAGCTAGAAATCAAAGACAAAGAAGCTGCGATATGGAGTTCCCGTCGTGGTGCAGTGGAAATGAATCTGCCTTGGAACCATGAGGTCGTGGATTTGACCCCTGGCTTCACTCAGTGGATTAAGGATCTGGCGTTGCCGTGCGCTGTGATGTAGGTCATAGACGCGGCTCGGATCCTGTGCTGCTGTGGCTGTGGCGTAGGCTGGCAGCTGTAACTCCTATTGGACCCCTAGCCTGGGAACCTCTATATTCCGAGGGTGCAACCCTAAAAAAAGTGCAAAAAAAAAAGAAGCTGCCATCCACACTTCGAGCTCAGGGTCCAGAGGTCCAACAACTAAAAGACAGCACAGACGCCAAGGGAAGGCAGCCTTTCCCTCATTTTCAGGAACAGAGATCAGGAGTCGGCGATAAGTCTACACCAGACTTTGGGTCATGACCATGAACCACAGTGGAAAAGAGGTGTATTCCGTGAAGACAGGGCACACTGGGTTCTGGAAGATTTTGTTTTGGTTTTGGCATCTGTCCCTCGTAACCATCTGGGAAAATCCGGGGGTGACTGATTTGTTCCCTGGTGCCGGGGCCCAGCTGTACCGCCAGTTCTGCCATCGCTGGAGTATTAATAAGCCCTAGTCAGCAATGAGCTGAACAGCTTGGGCTCCCAAGGAATTTTTTTTTCTTTTTAGGGCCACACCTGTGGCATATGGAAGTTCCCCAGCGAGGGGTCAAATCAGAGCTGTAGATGCTGGCCTACACCACAGCCACGGCAACACCAGATCCGAGCCACATCTGCAACCAGCTTACACCACAGCTTGTGGCAATGCCAGATCTTTAAGCCACTGAGCAAGGCCAGGGATTGAACCTACATCTTCACGGACACTATGTTGGGTTCTTAACCCATTGAGCCACAAAGGGAACTCCTCTCATGGCATTCTGGCCAGCAGGGAGGGAAAAGCATGGTGGGCCCCAGTTTAAGAGCACTACACAGAAGCTCTAGAAAAGTCTTCAGCTTTGATCCCATTGGCCAAAATTTGGTTATATGGCCACAGCTAGTGGCAAGAGAGGATAGAAAATGTCCTATTTGGTGTAGCTGTCTACCTGGCTAAAAAGCAAGAATTCTCTTACTATAAAACAGGTATTATAAGAAATCACTTATATCCAGAATCTAATATATGGCACAGATGAACCTTTCCACAGAAAAGAAACTCATGGACTTGGAGAACAGACTTGTGGTTGCCAAGGGGGAGGGGGAGGGAAAGGGATGGACTGAGAGTCTGGGGTCAATAGAC
Organism: Catagonus wagneri; assembly: GCA_004024745.2. Classification (NCBI taxonomy): domain Eukaryota; kingdom Metazoa; phylum Chordata; class Mammalia; order Artiodactyla; family Tayassuidae; genus Catagonus; species Catagonus wagneri. The sequence goes on along the minus strand of PVHT020000009.1, from coordinate 12,630,904 downwards.
GCAAACTGTTGACTTTGGAATGGATAAGCAATGAGATCCCGTGTATATATACACGTATATATATACAGATATGTGTGTGTGTGTGACTGGGTCACTTTGCTGTACAGTAGAAAATTGACAGAGGGAGTTCCCATCATGGCTCAGTGGTTAACGAATCTGACTAGCATCCTGGAGGACGCAGGTTCGAGCCCTGGCCTCCCTCGGTGGATTAAGGATCTGGTGTTGCCTTGAGCAGATGCGGCTCAGATCCTGTGTTGCTGTGGCTGCGGTGTAGGCCAGCAGCTACATTCAACCCCTAGCCTGGGAACCTCCATAGGCCGCAGGAGCAGCCCTAAAAAGAAAAAAAAAAGAAAAAAAATTAACAGAATACTATAAACCAACTATAATGGAAAAAATTAAAATTAAAAAAATAGGAAAATAAAAAAACAAAACAGGTATTGGCAAACTTTTTCTGCAAAAGGCCAAATAGTAAATATTTTAGGCCACATGTATACTTTGTCATGTGTTCTTCTGTGTTTTTCTTACCACTCTAAAAATGTGAAACTTGGAGTTCCCTGGTGGTGCAGCAGGTTAAGGATCTGACATTGCCACTACTGTTGATCCCTGGCCCTGGAACTTCTGCGTGTCTGGGGCGAGGGAAAAAAAAAAAAAACCAAAATGGTGAAACCCATTTGGGTTAAATGGAACTTGAGACGCTGCAAAACAGGCTCTGGGCCAAACTGGGCACATAGGTCTAAGTTGTCAACCCCGACTATGAAGAAGGGGAAATTATACAAGGAGGAAAGTGGCCTTCTCTGACCTCTGCAAGATTATCCACCCCTCAGAGGAAGAGCTTTGTCTCATTCACCTTTCTAGTTTAGCAAAGGGCTTGGCCCATGTAGGAGGTGCATAGTATGACTTGTGACTGATGAATGAATGAAGGAATAGAAGGATAATAGGGGAGGTTAATTTCACAGCCACAGTTTCTTTTTTTTTTTTTAACAATGAATTTTATTTCAATTATAGGTGTACAAAAATCATCACAAGTCAATTTGATAGATTTTGTGTCCCAAACCCACAGTGCATCCCCCCACCCAACAGCCACAGTTTCTTAAAATCCCATTTAACCCCAGTGGCAGCCTCTTTAGCATGGATGGTCATTTGAATACTCCATTTTCTCCAGACTTTGAAGAAAAGTCTAACCAAGAGCAGACAAAAGTGAATCCACTGGGCTTTCCATCTGTCTTACCCGCTTTAAGTTCATGCAGTCAAGCAGCCCTCTTCACCTCCCAGCTAAAGATGCAGTGGGGTCCCAAATATTCCACACGAAGTTGGAGAAGACTTCCGTAGTCGCAGCCTCCGTCCTTGACCTGCTCCACAGGCGGACGACCCGGGTGCACTAGCAGATTACAGGATCTCGCAGGTTCCTCTCTTTGACAGCCTCAGTGGCGGACAAGAGACTTGGTTTTGCCGTTTTACACATCACATGCTTGATGGGAATGTCAGCAGAAGCGTTCAGGCTGAACAGACACTTTTTAGTTCCCCTCTCTCTCCTTCTTACTCAATATCCTGAGGGCATAATAGAACTTTTCTGGTCTAAGGCAGCCTGATGGGGCGGGGCGGGGTGGGGGGAGAGGGTGGGTCATTCAGCCGTCCCCCTGGACATCTCCCCGTCAGGGCTCAGAAAGTCCCACAGGACTTGGATTCTACGTGCTGAGCAGACACAACAGCCAAAAAGTGAGGAGGGGTCCAGCACCTGCTCCCCACCCCCACCCCGGCCCCAGGAAGACCCACTGATTGGGACCACCCTCCCACTTCCTTCTGCAGGAGTCAGGTAACAGCTCTGCCCAGGTTTCCTCTTTCAAATCCGCGTGTGATGTTTTACAGCAGGAAAAGGTACTGCCTCCAAGTTCTGGCAGCACAGAGCGAGCTGGCTGGAATCACTGACAGAAAGGCATGTTGTTTCTGTTGGCAAAAAGCAGAAGAGGTAGACATCAGACCCTACGACTCAGCCTCCCTGTAGCCAGGAGGGTGGTAAGCAGATAAAAATGTGTCTGTCACTTGCCTTTTCGTAGTTGGATAGGGCCTCTCGCACAGGCCCACGGGGGCTCTGGTATTAAATGAAGCCTCGCAACGAAACCAGAACCATGGTCTTAATTGAGCACAGATGACTGCTTTCGTCTTGGCTTCTGACAGGCGGGTACTCACCTTTTGATGAAGAAGAGAAATTTCCCAAAGCTTAAGAGCTGGCAGGAAGTGGCGATTTGTGCGAAATTTCTATGGAGATTAGGGAAACAGGGCTATGCTGCCATCAACCGTACCTTCTCAGAAGGAATCCCAGCAAACTGGTCCACACGGTGACAAAGGGCTACAAGTCATGTTTCAGAACAGCCAGTGACTCCAAAGTTTGGTTCGAGCCTTTGGCCCTCTTATAGGAATTGCTGCCTCTCATGGAAAATTCACAAGGACTTTCCCCCACCCCATCCTTAACTAAACTGATAATGAAGTAATTAAAAGAGGAGCACCGGCCTCTTACCCTGCCTCTTACCAGCTGTGTGACTTTGGACCAGCCACTTAACCTCTCTGTGCCTCCGTTTCCTCCTTCTAAAAAATGAGACCAGTAGTAGTACTTACTTCATAGGGCTGTGTTGAGTACAAAATTATATAAACTTCTTGTGTACTAATATTTGATAATAGATCATAAATATTTGCCACTTAAAATACTTTGGGCTTGGAGATTATTCTATACAGAAAAATAGATGAGATCATGAACACAAGCCAAATCATGGCTCTGCTTTTCTGTTCTCGCTGGGAGACTGTCGGGAGATTTTATGTAGATCAGAACTCACGCCTATTCAAAGTGGGACATGAACTTCAGATATTCTTATGCTCCGAGAAAATGATAAACAACAGGATTGTTCTTTCCAATAAAACCACATCCTTAAAAATGCTCCATTAGGAGTTCCCGTCGTGGCTCAGTGGTTAACGAATCCGACTAAGAACCATGAGGTTGCAGGTTCGATCCCTGGCCTTGCTCAGTGGGTTAAGGATCTGGCGTTGCCGTGAGCTGTGGTGAAGGTTGCAGACGCGGCTCGGATCCCGCGTTGCTGTGGCTATGGCGAAGGCTGGCGGCTACAGCTCCAGTTAGACCCCTAGCCTGGGAACCTCCATATGCCATGGGTGCAGCTCTAGATAAAAAGGCAAAAAGACAAAAAAGAAAAAATGCTCCATTAGGAGTTCCTACTGGGGCTCAGTGGTTAACGAACCCGACTAGTATCCCTGAAAATGAGGGTTAGATCCCTGGCTTTGCTCAATGGGTTAAGGATCCAGCTTTGCCGTGAGCTGTGGTGTAGATCGCAGATGCAGCTCAGATCTGGCGTTGTCGTGAGCTGTGGTGTAGGTTGCAAACGTGGCTCAGATCTGGCATTGCTGTAGCTCTGGTGTAGGCCAGCAGCTACAACTCCAGTTCAACCCCTAGCCTGGGAACCTCCATATGCCAAGGGTGCAGCCCTAAAAAGACAAAAAAAGAAAAAAAACTTCATTAAAGGTGGTCATGAATATCACAGGAATTGAGGTGCAGTCATGGGACACCCTGGAGATGTTAACCTTCTGTTTCAAACAGAAATGTCTGGGAAGGACTCCATTTCTCTTGGAAACGTTATTATTATTATTACTTTTATTTTTATGGCTGCACCCTCAGCATATGGAAGTTTCTGTGCCAGGGAATGAATTACAGCTGCCCCTGCAGCAACACCGGACCCTTTAACCCCCTGTACCAGGTCAGGGATCAAACCTGCACCTCCACAGCCACTGGAGCCTCTGCAGTTGGATCCTTAACCTGCTGTACCACAGTGGGAACTCTCTTGAGAAATTATTTTAAAAGTTCAAATCCATGCTTCCTTCTTGCCCTTTCTATTCATTTAGCTAACTACCAGTGGGCTTCGAATGCTTCCCAACTCCTGCAGGAATCCTAGGGCCCCTTAAGTTGAGCTGGTTTCTGGGGAAATTCTACACCCTTGAAGGTTATGGCTGCTTCATTGAGCAGTCACACCACCGCCTAGTGGTGCAGAGGCCAAGTGCAAGCGATTTCTTTGACGCTTGTTCTAGACTTACTGTGCTCTAAAAGTCATGCCTTTCCAGGGTTGGAATCCCATGTTGACAAAAGAGAGTGGTCAGGGGAGGTAGACAACATCGTTTATTTGTCTGAGGCATTAGCAGGGGCTGCCTCTGGGTAAACACTTCTAAAAACAAGAATGAGGGAGAGGACCGTGGCTCACTGACAAGGTTAAGTCTGAGGTCCCAGAGGTTGTGGTTAAGACCCTAGCTCCAGAATCAAGACCTGAGTTTGAATGAGGGCTTTGCCATTCACCAGCTGTGGGTCTATTTTTTTTTTTTGCTTTTTTGCTTTTTTAGGGCCGCACCTGTGGCACGTGGAGGTCCCCAGCCTAGGGATCTAATCAGAGCTGTAGCCGCTGGCCTATGCAACAGCCACAGCAACACGAGATCCGAGCCGCAGACGTACACCACAGCTCACAGCAACGCCAGATCCTTAACCTACTGAGCGAGGCCAGGGATCGAACCCTCAACCTCATGGTTCCTAGTCAGATTCGTTTCCACTGCACCACGAAGGGAACTCCACCAGCTGTGGTTCTCGAGTGAATTACTGGATTGTACCGTGCCTTGGTTTCTTTATCTATAAAATGGGAACAGCAATGACTTCTTCATGGTGTGTTATGAGCTCCTAGCTCAGAAGCTTTATCTATTGTTATGACTGTTTCTAAGATGAAGATGCAGTAGAAGCTGCCAGTCCACAGGTCAGGCAACACAGGACAGTGGAAAGTTCAGTGGATGAGCAGGTAGGAGACTTGCTGATCCTGGCACTAAGTAGCTGTGTGACTTTTGGCAGATCACTTACCCTGTTCCTGTTCTATAGAACGAAGAGCCTTGAATTCATTGACGTTTAAGGTGTTTTTCTTTCTCAAATACTGTGAGTCTTAGGTCAGTCTTCAGCCCTCACCCCATGCCCCTTTTGCTCTTTCTTTTTACCAAAGCCCGGGGTCTAGCATGTCCTAGGCACTTATTTCTATGGTTGCCGACTGACAAGATTGGAATTGTCTCTGTATCAGCCACTAGGAATATACCAAGTACGTGTTTGGGCAGGAATAAGCAGCCAGTCGCAAGTCCTAGAAGTTAAAAAATAGTCTCCCATCAGAAGCTGGTCCGGAGTTTCTCTAATACATTCACGAGTTCATGACTTGTCCTGTTTTTGTTTTTTCTTTTTTTACCTCTACTCACTGGCCGTCTTATATGGACAGGAAGCCAGCAGAACTATTGAGCTGTATAGATTTGATTCATACTTCATCAGTACTATTGCTGTCTGTGCTGCCAACACTAGTCAGACTTGTACCTGATTTTGCTCCTAAGATGAAGTTAAAGGCCATCAGAGTTCCGGATGTGGCTCAGTGGGTTATGAACCCGACTAGTATCCATGAGGATGTGGGTTCCATCCCTGGTTTCGCTCAGTGGGTTAAGGATCCTGCATTCCCAGGAACTGTGGTGTAGGTAGTGGACGCAGCTCTGATCTGGCATGGCTGTGGTTGTGGTTGTGGTGTAGGCCGGCAGCTGCAGCTCCAATTAGACCCCTAGCTTGGGAACTTCCATATGCCACAGGTGCAGCCCTAAGAAAAGGCCACAAAGCTCACCTGCTGCATGTGACCTATCCACTATTCTGTCATTCCAATGCAGGGACCATCCCAGCCAAAACACCTTTCTCTGAGGTGGTAACAAACGGTGGCCCATAAAAAGTAATCATGAAACAAGACTTTCTGCCCTTCATCCTAAACCTTACCCATGCCGGTGGTTTGGACATTTGTAGAAATACTGCACAAAGGCATTTTGGATCTTTGTGAGGGTGGGTATAGTAATTTCTTGTGGATCCTGTAACACATTATCACAGAATTGCTGGCTTAAAACAAATTTATTCTCTCACAATTCTGGAGGCTGGAATTCTGAAATAAAGGCATTGACAGGGCTGTGCTCCCTCCAAAGACTCTAGAGGACAGGTTTTTTTTTTTTTTTTTTTTTTTTACCTTCTCTGGCTTTTGGTGGCTTCCGGCATTCCTTGGCTTGTGGCTGCATCACTCCAAGTCCATCTAGGCCTTTGCATGTCCTCTTTCTCTCTTGTGTATCCTTTTTTATGTCTTAATGGGACATTAGTCATTGGATTTAGTTTCACCTGGGTAATTCAGGGTGGTCTTCTCACATGATTCTTAATTATATCTACAAATAAGGTCACATGCACAGGTTCTGAGACAGGGACCGTTGCTACCATCCAACCCACTTAGCGAGTATAGATAACAGAGGGAAAATTTAGAAAGGCGAGCAACCAGCATCTGCACCTCAGTCCCATTCCCCCATACTGAATTAGGGGAGCCCCAGAAGATATCGCAGTCCTCACCAGTGAATTTCTGCAACTCTTTTAGCAGGAGTTGATTAATAAAAATGGGAGAGTAGAGTAGGAGGGATCCAGGATCCCAACATTTGTTTTGTTGGTTTGTTTGTTTTTTAGGGCCACACCCACGGCATATGGAGGTTCCCAGGCTAGGCATTGAATCCAAACTAGTTGCCGGCCTACACCACAGCCCCAGCAAAGTGGGATCTGAGAACGTGACCTGCATTACAACTCACAGCAGCACCAGATCCTTAACCCACTGAGCAAGGCCAGGGATGGAACCCACAACCTCATGGTTCCTAGTCGGATTCATTTCCGCTTCGCCGCGACAGGAACTCCTAGGGTCCCAATGGTTTTGAATCACTTTTGTACCCAAGTATTCCACTGGGTGGCACCCCATCCCATTTGCTCAGGTCACTGCTGTGGTGTGAGTTTGGTCCCTGGTCTGGGAACTTCCATATACTGCGGGCACAGCCAAAAATAAAAAGATTAAAAAAAGAAGAAGAAAAAGAAACCTGTAGAGAAACAAGGCAGGATGAGTTGGGACACTTAGCATGTGGAGCTTGAAAAAATCCCCAGGGTGATTCTGCGACACCTTGTGCTTTTTGCCTTCCTCTTTTCTTGCCATCCAAAATAACTTTATTTACCCTCGCAGACAAAAAATGACTTTAGTCAATGCCAAGTGTGCTCCTACCTCTCAAGTCATTTTTTATTGTTTTTATTCATATTAGGAATTTGGCATTGTTACATTTTAGCCACACTTATATGTAAGTGATTTAAAAAGCCTCAAAAGGAGTTCCCATCGTGGCTCAGTGGAAACCAATCTGCCTAGTCTCCATGAGGTTGCAGGTTCGATCCCTGGCCTCCCTCAGTGGGTTAAGGATCTGGCTTTGCCGTGAGCTGTGGCGTGGGTCGCAGACGTGGCTTGGATCCTGTGTTTCTGTGGTGTTGGCCAGGGGCTACAGCTCCGACTGGACCCCTAGCTTGGGAACTTCCATATGTGTGGTTCTAAAAAGACAAAACATGAGAGTTCCTGTCATGGCTCAGTGGTTAAGGAGTCCGACTAGGAACCATGAGGCTGCGGGTTCGATCCCTGGCCTTGCTCAGTGGGTTAAGGATCCGGTGTTGCTGCGAGCTGTGGTGTAGTTTGCAGATGCAGCTCGGATCCTGCGTTACTGTGGCTGTGGTGAAGGCTGGCAGCTACAGCTCCTGTTGGACCCCTAGCTTGGGAACCTCCTTATGCTGCAGGTGCGGCCCTAGATAAGGCAAAAAGACCCATAAATAAATAAATAAATAAATAAATAAATAAATAAATAAATAAAAAGACAAAACATAATAATAAAATTAAAAGCTTCAAAAGTTTAAAGAAATATTTTGAGTCAGAATTTCATCTGGACAGTAGATATTTACATATAAGCTTAATCTTACTTAAATGCCATTTTCTCCTTCCTTTTGAGTCATTTCCTTTTTTTAAAAATTGAAGCATAGATTTACAATATTGTGTAAGTTTCAGATGTACAGTAAAGTGATATATAGATAGATAAATATTCTTTTTCAGATTCTTTTCCATTATAGGTTATTACAAGATATTGGTTATAGTTCCCTGTACTGTACAGTAAATAGTTGTTTATCTATTCTATATATAGTAGTGTGTATCTGTTAATCCCATACTCCTATTTTGTCCCCTCCCTTTCCGCTTTTGTTACCCTGTTTGTTTTCTATGTCTCTGAGTCTTTCTGTTTGTAAAGATCACTTTTATTATTTTTTAGATTCCATGTATCAGTGATCTCCTATAGTATTTGTATTTCTCAGACTTATTTCGCTCAGTATGATAATCTCTAGGTTCATCTATGTTGCTGCAAATGACTTTGTTTCATTCTTTTTATGGCTGAGTAGTATTCCATTGTGTGTGTGTCTTCCACATCTTCATTTATTTGTTGATGGACACTTAGGTTGCCTCTGTGAACATTGGGGTGTATGTATCTTTCCAGATTAGTTTTCATTTTTTCCAGCTAAAGCCCAGGAGTGGGATTAAACAGTAACTCTATTTTCAGTTTGGTTTTATGGGGGGTTTTGTTTTTTGTTTTTGTTTATTTGTTTGTTTGGCTGTGCCTGGAGCATGCAAAAATTCCCAGGCCAGGAATCAAACCTGGGCCACAGCAGCAACCCAAACTGCTGCAGTGACAACACCAGATCCTTAATCCACTGTGCCACAAGAGAACTATTTTTAGTTTTTTAAGGAACCTCCATACTGTCTTCCATAGTGGTTGCACCAATTTACACTCCCACCAACAGTATAAGAATGTTCCCTTTTCTCCACACCCTCTCCAGCATTTATTATTTATAAACTTTTTGATGATGGCCATTCTGACCAGTGTGAGGTGGTACTCGTTGTAGTTTTTATTTACATTTCTCTAACAATTAGCAATGTTGAGCATCTTTTCGTGTGCCTATTTGCCACCTGTATGTCTTCTTTGGAGAAATGTCTATTTAGATCTCCTGCTCATTTTTTGATTGTTTTTTTTTTTTTGTTGTTGTTGTTGTTATTGAGTTGTATGAGCTATTTGTATATTTTGGAAATTAAGCCCTTGTCATTTGCATCATCTGCAAATATTTTCTCCCATTCTTTAGGCTGTCTTTTCATTTTATTCATGGTTTCCTTTGTTGTGTAAAAACTTACAAGTTGGATTAGGTCCCATTTGTTTATATTTGCTTTTATTCCTATTGCCTTGGGGAGACTGACCTAAGAAAACTTTGTTACAGTTTATGTCACAGACATTTTGCCTATGTTCACTTCTAGTTTTATGGTGTCACATCTTATAGTTGACCTCTAAGACGTTTTGAGTTTGCTTTTATGTATGGTGTGAGGGATGGAGTCATTTTCATTTTCCGCTTTTAATCACTATAACTTAGACAAAAAGAAAGAAACCATTCATTGCAAGAAAACATAAAAGCAATGTTTTTCATGTCAGTTCACATCCTTCTTCAGCCTCCTAGTAATAAACTTTAAGCTGCAGTCAGGTGAACAATCGAAACCATCCCCAGGGGGACAATGGATGAACCAGAACGGTGCCCCAGGTCTCTGAATTAACCATCGGGTAACTCATGTCACTGACTCTAGGAGGCAGCTGTTTGCAAAAAAGAGAGCTCATACAGTCATCTACCTAAACACCACCCCCACACCAAGACATGCTTAGACCACACATCACTAAAAGCAAGCAGCATTGTTTGTCTTCTCTTAGTTTATCCTACTTTCCAGGTTCCATATGATGCTGCAAAGTCGATTGGGATGCTGTGACCAGAGCCCTGCTCACCTATGACTGGTTTCCTCTCCTTGTTCATCTCAGCAACTAGGAGTAGAACAAATGTTCACACATCACCTGCAATGATTATTGATTCTTGGACAGAAGGTAGATTACTAGGGTTTGGTAGTAATATTTTGGGGATCAGAATAGGAAATTTTAAAAAGTTTGTGTGCTGAGATTTTTTTTTTTGGCTTTTTTTTTTTAAGGCCACAATTGCAGCATATGGAAGTTCCCAGGCTAGGGGTCTAATCAGAGAAATAGCTGCTGGCCTACACCACAGCCACAGCAACAGAGGATCCAAGCCGTGTCTGTGACCTACACCACAGCTCATGGTAATGCCAGATCCTTAACCCACTGATCAAGGCCAGGGATCAAACTCCCATCCTCGTGGTTCCTAGTCGGATTCGTTAAACGCTGAGCCACGAAGGGAACTCCAAGCTGAGAATTTAAACTCCAAATGCTAACTACACAAGAAAGTAAGTCAGGATATTATGATGTATTGGAGAAAATAGAGAACTTAGAACCAGAAAACCTGGGTTTAGATCCCCTTTCTTCTACCATGTGTTTGAACTCAATTTATACTTCTGTAATAATCAGAATTAACGAGGCTTTGGGGAGGATCAAATGAAATACTGCATGTGAAATTTTATTTTTAAATGTGATTATCAATTCTAGTAATAGAATCAGTAATGGTGTAAAATATCAAACTCCAGAATTTTTTTGGCCACATATATAGAATCTACATAGAGAAATATTGAGATTATTTGTACCCTGGAATAAGTGACCTTAGGAAAGCACAGACTTTATACTAGATAGTGGCAAAGTGGCTACAACCCAGAACTAGCAAAGAAGCAAGGAATTGCATTAATCCTCAGGAGAGAATAAAGGAATGCATAAATGAGAGGGTCTATGAAAACCCAGAGGAGCTGAAATCATGCAGCACTGTGGAAAGATGAGGGCGCCTGGGAGAAGAGGGTGCTAGGTGTTAAGAACAGGATATACACCACAAAAAGCTTGTAACTGAGAGCATCACAAATTTAATGAGATAAAGTGTAACCGACAGCAAAGAGCCCCATGATGACAAAGGTGGGAGAAATTGCTCACTTCATGGCAGTCTTGTTGCTGTGACTTATAGGAGAGAAAAGGTGAGGTAAGAAGTGTGAGGTGTTGATATTAATGAATCCTGATTATGAAATACTGAATGCATTTTCTTCCAAATTGAGAAGGAGACGAGATAGAGTAAAAATCAAATATCATCCATCTCTGTGTGTAGAATCTTCATGACCCTTCCTTTCTTTCTTTCCTTTTTATTTTTTTGCTTTTCCCTTTTAGGGCCACACCTGCGGCATGTGGAAGTACCCAGGCTAGGGGTCTAATCAGAGCTGCAGCTACTGGCCTACACCACAGCCACAGCAATGCCCGATCCTTAACCCGCTGAGCAGGGCCAAGGATCGAACCCACAGCCTCATGGATACTAGTCGGATTCGTTAACCGCTGAGCCACGAAGGGAACTCCATAACCCTTCATTTCTAATGTCAAGTTTTCATTTTCCTCAAGTCACGGTGTGGATCCATCACTGATGAGCAGCCGTCCCCTGTCTTTTTTTTTTTTTTTTTTTTGTCTTTTTGCCTTTTCTAGGGCCGCACCCGCGGCATATGGAGGTTCCCAGGCTAGGGGTCTAACAGGAGCTGTAGCTGCCGGCCTTCGCCACAGCCACAGCAGCGCAGGATCCGAGCCGCGTCTGTAACCTACACCACAGCTCACGGCAACGCCAGATCCTTAACCCACTGAGCAAGGCTAGGGATCGAACCCACAACCTCATGGTTCCTTGTCGGATTCGTTAACCACTGAGCCACGACGGGAACTCCCCGTCCCCTGTCCTGATGGGCCTGTTGAAATCTTCCTCTTCTAAGCAGTTCTCGTCACACAAGTTTTTCACATGCTGGGAAGGAAGTCTCTAGAAAACCCCACAGATGGCCTCACTTCCCCACCCCCACCTGCTCCATGCAGACCATACACTTTCAGTTTCTGACTTGTCATCAAGGGCAGAAAGGAACTCACGTCCCAGGCTCAGTATCAGGAGGGATGTGGAAGCTGAGAAAAAAAGATAGCAGAACACTTCCGTTTTATTTTCTCTATGCCAAGGAGTGTCTTTCTCAGCCATCAATAATGTTTTATTTCAAATTTCATGTTTTTAGCAAAGTGAATTTTCTTTTGCTGTTTTATACTATTTTTTTTCTTTTGCTTTTTTTAGGGCTACACCTGCAGCATATGGAAATTTCCAGGCTAGGGGGTTGAATAGGAGCTGCAGCTGCCAGCCTACACCACAGTCACAGCAATGCCAGATCCTTAACCCACTGAGCAAGGCCGAGGATCGAACCCACGTCCTCATGGATACTAGTTGGGTTCGTAACCCACTGAGCCACAACAGGAACTCCTTGTTTATACTATTTCTATATGAAAATAGGATAGCTGCAAGAAATAATAGATGAAAATAAGATCTCTTATATTAAAAGCCAGATAAACTAGGAAGAGATCTGTGAAAATGCTTCAACTATCTGCAAGTTCATTAGACAGAATGTAAATTCCTCGGCGACCATCCTCTGATTTTGATTTTAGTTAATACAAATGTAAGTGAATTATATCCTAATCGAATGCAAGCTAAATTTGCTATAAAAACTTTGCGAAATGGAATACAAAGAAAATACACATGGTTTCATAGTGTCACTTGCAGCAACGTGGATGGACCTAGAGATTATCATACTAAGTGAAGTAAGTCAGACAGGGAAAGACAAATACCGTGTGATATCACTTGTATGTAGAATCTAAAATATGACACAAGTGAACTTACCTCTGAAACAGAAACAGACTCACAGACATAGAGAATAGGCTTGTGGTTGCCAGGGGGTGTAGGATTGGGGAAGGATGGACTGGGAGTTTTGAATTAGCAGGTGCAAACTATTGTATATAGGATGGAGAAACAACAGGGTCCTACTGTATAGCACAGGGAAATATATTCAGTATCCTCTGATAAACCATACTGGAAAAGAAAAAAAACACACACACACACACATGACTGCGGACTGTTGTTCTGTGTTAATCTACATTCTAACCCCATTCCATTGGCACGAAGAAGTCAAAAACTTAGAGCAGAACAAACTTCTGAAACACAAAGCCATGGAGTTCCCATTGTGGCTCAGTGGTTAACGAATCCGACTAGTAGTTGTGGGTTCGATCCCTGGCATCGCAAAGTGGGTTAAGGATCCGACGTTGCCATGAGCTGTGGTGTAGGTTGTAGATGTGGCTCGGATCCCGCGTTGCTGTGGCTGTGATGTAGGCTGGCGGGTACAGCTCCTGTTAGACCCCCTAGCCTGGGAACCTCCGTATGCCACGGGTGCGTCCCTAGATAAGGCAAAAGGACAAAAAAAAACACAAAAAAAAAAACACACAGGAGTTCCTGTTGTGGCTCAGTGGTTAATGAATCCGACTAGGAACCATGAGGTTGCGGGTTCGATCCCTGGCCTTGCTCAGTGGGTTAAGGATCCGGCGTTGCCGTGAGCTGTGGTGTAGTTTGCAGACACGGCTCGGATCCCGCGTTGCTGTGGCTGTGGCGAAGGCCGGCAGCTACAGCTCCTGTTAGACCCCTAGCCTGGGAACCTCCATATGCCGCGGGTACGGCTCTAGATAAAGGCAAAAAGAAAAAAAAGACAAAAAGACAAAAAAAAAACAAAACCAAAAGACACAAAGTCATATTTAAATTCCTCATCCATTATTGTTAAGCCATCAGGGGCCATGCCAAATTCAAAACTTTATTCGTGGAGGAGTTATTCCGTAGGATAACCAAGGAAAGGTCTGACGGTTCTAATTTGTAGAATGATGGTGATTTTCAAGCCTGGTCTTTAAAGACAAAGGGTACGCAAAAGCCTAACTGATCAGGATACCCAGAGCTCAAGGTGACACAGTATTTGGGAGGTGGGCCTCTACCAATTGCTGAGCAACCTGGCTTCCTGCACTTCAGTTCACCCTGGAATAAAGAACCCAGTAGGTAGAGAACCAGGAAGGAGTCCAGAGCAGCAGGTGCCTGAGATCCCACAAGATACAATGATGAGTCCCAGTGACATTGCAGAGGTCTTCTGCAGGTGCTCAGGCCAGCCTCCTGAGGGGAATGGCCACGTTCACCTATGTTAAGGGAAGCCAGGTACACACAGCTCCTAGAGAGACCCCCACTCATGCCAAGGGTTTTCTTCTGACTACACTCCACCTCACAGCACGAGTCGGGTGGTCTGCAGTCCCCTCTCCACCTTCATGAGTCACTGACAGAAATGTAAGGGCTGCCACCCCTGCTTCCGCTGCCAGCTCCTCCTCCCAGGGCTTTGCCCGGCCTGCAGCAGCCGGCTCCTGCCCCAAGAACTCAATTTGTGGTGAGAGGCGTGTTCCCACATCCTGTTGAAGAGGGGCCTGGTGCTCCCCTCAGCAGCAGAGGCTCAGCCATCTGGAATCCGTCACAGCCCATTGCGTGAAGCAGACATTCTGTTAGAGAGCTCTTAGGACTAGATTAATGACTAGGGTTCAGCACTTTTTTTTTTTTTTTTTTTTGTCTTTCTGCCTTATCTAGGGCTGCACCCTCGGCATATGGAGGTTCCCAGGCTAGGGTCTAACAGGAGCTGTAGCTGCCGGCCTTTGCCCACAGCCAGAGCCACAGCAACGCGGGATCCGAGCCACATCTGCAACCTACACCACAGCTCACGGCAACGCCGGATCCTTAACCCACTGAGCAAGGCCGGGGATTGAACCCGCAACCTCATGGTTCCTAGTCGGATTCGTTAACCACTGAGCCACGACAGGAACTCCTAGGGTTCAGCACTTTTTAAGAAACTAAGGAAATTCTTTCCCCACCTGTCGTCTGAGTGATCACTCATGGAGAAATTCAAGTAAGTCAGCCCATCAGCCAGTATGCTTAATAGCAATTATGGAAATAAATGTGCCAGGCGTTGTGGGAGTGCCTGTTTAGGTGGGTGGCAGCAGAAGGGTACTGTTTTTGAGGAAGAAAAATAAAACCAGGTGCATGCTTTTATATCTCCTGAAGGAAATGGAGTACACACAGTAAGTACATAAATTATGGTTCATTAGGGCCTAAATATCAGGCCAGTGTTAATGGGGATAAAATGAAAGAGTCTTGCAGTTTCACTGTCTGCAGTAGAACTTGCCATCTACCATCTTCTGAAGTGTTGTCACAAGTACTGTATTTTCAGCCGACTTCCATTAACTCTATCTTAATCATCAAAAGTAATTAGTTTTGTAAATTTTTTTTTTTTTTTTTTTGGCTCTTTAGGGCTGCACCCACGGCATATGGAGGTTCCCAGGCTAGGGGTCTAATCGGAGCTGCAGCCACTGGCCTACACCACAGCCACAGCAACACCAGATTCGAACCCCGTCTGCGACCTACACACAGCTCACGGCAAAGCCAGATCCTTTACCCACTGAGCGATGCCAGGGATAGATCCCACAGCCTCATGGTTCCTGGTCGAATTCGTTTTCCCTGTGCCATGACAGGAACTTCCAGTAGTTTTGTAGTGTTTAACAATAAGGAGTTTTAAGAAAGTTTATTTTCACGTTAAAAGCATCCCCGCTCCAAAAAAAGTGCCAGTTCCCTTTGCCAAGTTTACTGGGTATAGCAGATCAAGTTCCTTTAAAGAGAGAAAAGTCAGCTTATCACTTTGGGTGTGTGTAGGGGAGTGGGGAGTAGGCGAAGTGGGAGAGGGCTTAGCTTGGTGGTGGGGAACATATCTGTTGTTTTCTTTAATCCAGACAATATAAATCAATGAGGCCAAAAACTCTTATTGCTTTATGAAAGTTTGAACAGCTTGAGTCTATTCCAGATTTTTATCAGCCCACTTCCTCTCTCAAGGATGCTAAATGTATCTGGATTGCAAAAGAACTTTCTATGTTCTCAGTCTTTTTGTTATACTGTCCCGTCAATCCTTGGCTGAGTGGATCCTAAATTTGAAGAATATGAGCCATCACCTTGGCAGAAGCTGGGTTCCTCCGTGAAGCACACCACCCTCACCTGCCTCGTTCCCTCTTCCACCTGCACTGGGCAGGACTAGTGCTGGCTTCTTAGAACATTTTCCCATTGTACGTGTATCTCCTTGCAGCTTTGTGTTATCCTCCGATGCTCCTCTGCATGGGGTTCTGTTCTGGGCCATGATGGCAGTGGTAGGAAATAATTTCGTTCCATGAGAAGAACCAGCAAATAGGACCAAGTAAGTCATGAGTAATGATATGTTATCTCAACATATCAATAAAAAAATAAGAGGCATTTCCGTCATGGCTCAGTGGTAATGAACCCTACTGGTATCCACGAGGACGTGAGTTTGAGCCCTGGCCTCATTCCGTGGGTTAAGGATCCAGTGTTGCCGTGGGCTGCAGTGTAGGTCACAGACACAGCTTGGATCCGCCATTGCTGTGGCTGTGGCGTAAGCCTGTGGCTACAGCTCTGATTCGACCCCTAGCCTGGGAACTTCCATATGCCATAGGTGCAGCCCTAAAAAGCACAAAAAAAAAAAGGAAGGAAGAAGAGAGTCAGAGAGATAGAGAGACTGATTTGGATAAAGAGATAATTTACCAGCTCCTTCATGATTAAAAGCATCACATGCAACCAAGTGAAAACATTTTCTTCTCTTATTCCATAGGCTTTATTTAGGAAAGAATACCAGTATTCAAATGAGTGGTTCATTCTCCCCATGCTTTAATTACAAAAGTACTAACACATCTTAAGGAGGTAAAATCAGGCTTAAAGTTATTTTATCTTTTCAAATAAAGTGTAGTTTATTTACAATGCCTTGTTAGTTTCAGCATAGTGATTCAGTTATATATATATATGCTCAGTTATTTTATATACATTATATATATATATATATACACACACACACACACACACACACACACACACACACACACATGCTCAAAGTTATTTTACATTATTATTTACCCACACGTCATGGCTGTTTTACTTCGTTTGTGCTTTACACATGAAATTTTACAAAGATGAGACTTCGAAAGACAAGGAACTTTAAAAGCAATCTAGTGATAGTCTTTTGTGTTACTCAGTTTCTCTACAGTTATTTGGAAGTTTTAGAGTGTATTCTATTATAAAAATTAAAAGCAGGCTTTCTGGTGAGGTGTTTGCAATAATCCAGGAGCAACAGGATTAGCTCAGGGCATCTCAGCCTCAGTGCTGTTTGGACTGATAATTCTTTGTTGTGGAGATCGGTCCTGGGCATGGCCGGATATTGAACAGCAGCCCTGACCTCTACCCACTAGTTGTCAAGAGCACTTTCTGGTTGACCATTTCAGTCAAAGATATCTCCAGACGTTGCCAAAATTGCCCCAATTTGAGAACCACTGGATTAACCTAATATCCAAGATATATTTAAAACCAAACATCCAGTTACCAACAATAGCGACAGGATATTATTAATTTTCATGTGAAAATATGTAGACAAAGTAACAGCAAAAGAAAACAGTTTCTTTTTTTCTGTCTTTTTAGGGCCGCCCCTGAGGCATATGGAAGTTTCCAGGCTAGGGGTCAAATCAGAGCTTCAGCTTCCAGCCTATGCCACAGCCACAACACCTCAGGATATAATCCGCCTTGGCAACCTATAGCACAGCTCACAGCAATGCCAGATCCTTAACCCACTGAGCAAGGTCAGGGACTGAACTCGCAACCTCATGGATCCTAGTTGGGTTTGTTAACCGCTGAGCCACAAAGGGAACTTCCAAATGTATTTTTTTTTTGTCTTTTTGCCTTTTCTAGGGCCACACTTGCAGCATATGGAGGTTCCCAGGCTAGGGGTCCAATTGGAGCTGTAGCCGCCGACCTGCACCACAGCCACAGCAACGCGGGATCCGAGCTGCATCTGCAACCTATACCAAAGCTCATGGCAATGCCGGATCCTTAACCCACTGAACAAGGCCAGGGATCGAACCCGCAACCTCATGGTTCTTGGTCGGAATTTTTAACCACTGAGCCACGATGGGAACTCCCCTAACCACTGAGCCACGATGGGAACTCCCCAAATGTATTTTAGACTTAGGATATCTTCAACTTACTTTATCAGTATGTAACCCTATCGTAAATAGAGGAAGATTTGTATAAATACATTAACAGTGGAAATAATAACAAATTGTTTCAAGTAATTTGGAAGAGAAATTTCAAGTAATTTAAGATGAAATGTTTATTTTACTTAAAAATATCTTTTTTTTTTTTTTTTAGGGCTGCGCTCATGGCACATGGAAGTTCCCAGGCTGGAGGTCCAATTGGAGCTGTAGCTGCTGGCCTATGCCACAGTCACAGCAATGCCAGATCTGAGCTGCGCCTACAACCTACACCACAGCTTATGGCAACACCGGATCCTTGAGCCACTGAGCAAGGCCAGAGATCAAACCTGCAGCTTCATGGTTCCTAGTCAGATTCATTCCTGCTGCCACAATGGGAACTCCAAAATATCTTAATATTTTAGAAGACTTTGAGGTCATCCAGATTGTGAACTATCTTTTCTTAAGAATAAGTAGAGGAGTTCCCACTGTGACACAGTGAGTTAAGAATCCAATTGCAGCAGCTGGGGAGTGAGAGTTCAATTCCCAGCCCTGCACAGTGAGTTAAAAGTATCCAGCATTGCCGCATCTACGGCATTAAGTCACAGCAGATTCCATACCTGGCCCAGGAATGTCTATACAATGCAGGTGTGGCCTAAATTAAAATAGATAAATAAATCAATTAATTAATTAATTAAAAAGAGGAAGAAGTAGAAGCCCACTTTAAATTGTTAAAAGTTTAGAAGTTCCCGCAGGTGTTCCCATCGTGGCACAGTGGAAACAAATCTGACTAGGAATGATGAGTTTGCGTGTCCTATCCCTGGCCTCGCACAGTGGGTTAATGATCCAGCTTTGCCGTGACCTGTGGTGTAGGTTTCAGGTCTGGCTCGGATCTGGTGTTGCTGTGGCTGTGCTGTAGGCCAGCAGCTGTAGCTCTGATTAGACCCCTAGCCTGGGAACCTCCATATGCCATGGATGCGGCCCTAAAAAAAAAAAAAAAAGAGTGATAACAACCAAAAACCTCTAAAGCTAAGCAGTCAGTCTAAGAGATTAAATAGTTGAGGAGTTCAGGCTATTGATTTGCCAGACATACTAACAAACTCAGGCTCTGTTACTGTGTCTTCAGTATGTCCCACATGGAAACCTGTGGCTCTTTCTTTCAACATCCAGCTAAAACTCCAGTGTGGGTAAACCAAACTTAAACATGATAACTACTATGTTATCCAGAGGTATGTTTCAGTCATATTATTTTAAAATTAGGACATAACAGGAGTTCCCATTGTGGCTCAGTGGTTTATGAATCTGACTAGGAACCATGAGGTTGTGGGTTCGATCCCTGGCCTCGCTCAGTGGGTTAAGGATCTGATGTTACCCCGTGAGCTGTGGTGTAGGTTGCAGACACGGCTCGGATCCTGCATTGTTGTGGCTGTGGTGCAGGCCGGTGGCTACAGCTCTGATTAGACCCCTAGCCTGGCAGCCTCTACTGCTGAGGGTGCAGCCCTAAAATGACAAAAAGGTCAAAAAAAAAAA
>PVHT020000009.1:12526845-12606494 GCA_004024745.2 Catagonus wagneri | reverse complement strand
GTTAACCACTGAGCCACGAAGGGAATTCCTCTAGGTGAATTTTAAAGTGCAAAAAATGGAAGCTGTCCGGGGCTTCTTGTGAATCTTTGGTGATTTGTTCTTTTTAAGTCTCAGAGGCTCACATATTCCTAAAAGAACTAGAAAAGTTCAGCTCCTTGCTTTTGAGAGAAAAAGCATACCTACCATGAATTCTTCCGTGTTAAATGGGGTTATCATCACGGAGAAAGGGGACTGGCTGCCCTCTTTACCAAGTCATACCCTAATTCTAGACAGGGACCGAGGGTGCAGCAGGAGATGAGACTGGAGATGCCAGAGTCTGGAACTAAAACTTTCCAGCCTGTCCTTGCTGTTTCCTCGTCCCGCTCCCTGTGTTCCCTCAACTGCGTCCCCTTGAAAGTGAGGCCGCTCCACCTGCCCGTCTGGTTCCAGTTGAATCATGAGCCCTCAGTACCTATCAGTAAGCAGAAAAAACTCATTTTATTGCTGAGGTATAAAAATGGGTGGGTTTTTCTGCCACATCTCCCCACTGGATGGACCTTAAAGGTAGATGGGGATCAGAAAAAGCTTGCAGACCACAGGGCTGTCAGTCGTGGCCATGCTATATATAAGCACGCAACCTAAATTTACAGAAGAGCTTGCTTTCATTTTTTAAGTGCAGTTTCTATTTAAGAGACTCAGCTGTAAAATATGGAAGGAGCCACTACCTGGCCACTTTCTTATTTTCTCAAGTTCAACAAAACAGATCCGTTCAGAGTAAACCTGACAGGAGAGCCAGAGAAGCAGTGAGAGGAAAGGGGAAAAGATTAAGCTGTCACTTAAAAAAAGGCAGGTGGGTCTGCGACAACCAACAAAAGTCTATGTCTAATAGCCCTCCCCCTCCAAGAAGCTCTTACAACTTATTTTGCCATAGAGGAAGATAAATGTTACAATATCTCGCTAACCAATCAGCAACGCTGCAGGCCTCAAACCAGGAAACCCTTTAAAGTGTAGTATTTTAAATTGTGCAAGTGAGACTTCTGGCTCTCAGCGAGTTTTTGTTCCCTGTGCTCGCAGGATGGGAAAGCAGATGTGAAGTCTCTCATGGCGAAGTTCAACACCGGGGGCACCCCCACGGAGGAGGCTTTGGTCAACAGCCGGCCCTTCAAGGTCACGGGCCAGAACTCCCCTTCAGGAGTACAGGCCAAAAAGAACTTATTCAACAGCCAAGGAAATGCCAGCCCTCCCACAGGACCCGGGAACGTGCCCAAGTTCGGGTCCCCAAAGCCACCTATAGGGGCAAAACCTTCTTCTGAGGAAAAACCTGACAAGGAGCCCAAACCCCCGTTTCTAAAGCCGACTGGAGTGAACCCAAGGTTTGGACTGCAGGCTAACCCGGCCACCAGGGACCCCGAGGCGAAAGTGGGATTTCCAAAACCTACAGGCGCCAAGCCCTTCAACTTGCCCAAAGAGGATTCCAAACCTACGTTTCCCCGGCCTCCTGGGAATAAGTCTTCGATTCTGAGTATAAACCAGGACCCCGACTTAAAGCCACTGGGTCCCAAGCCGGGGTCTAATCCTCCGGCCCAGGAAAATGAACCGAAGCCAGCGTTCGCAAGGCTGCCTGGGGCTAAAGGCAAGTTTATGTCAGCCTCACTGGAGCAGGACCCCAAGCCCCTCTTCCCCAAACCCGCCTTTGGCCAGAAGCCATCCCCTTGTACCCAGGACCCCCAGGAAGACGAGAGCCCCTCTAAGACTGCGGCTCCACAGAAAGGCCTCCCGGGCCCCCTGGGTCCCAAGGCCAAATGCGGTCCTTTGAAACCTGCCAGGGAAGATCTAGAGAATAAAGAGCAGGGAAGTGAGACCTCGAGTTCTCCTTTTCCTGGGGTCGTTCTGAAACCTGCCGCAAGCGGAGGAGCCCCAGGCCTCTCCAAACCTGCCGAAGAAAAAAGAGAAGAGAGGAAGACGGATGCTGCTAAGAGCGTCTTCCTGAGCAAAATACATCAGGAGGAGCCGGCCCCTGGGGTTCCTCCTGCCAAGTTCCCTAAGACGCCTTCGAAGCTGACGATGACAGGGCCCTGGAGCCAAGGTCAAGACAAGGAAAAGGGGGACAAGAACCCAGCCACCCCCAAGCAGAAGCCCCTGCTGCCCTTGTTTACCCTGGGCCCCCCTCCGCAGAAGCCCAGCAGGCCACCCCACGTTGACCTGTCGAAATTCCGAAAAGCCGCTTCTGGAAACAGTGAGTTCTGATCTCCTTTGCTCTTTCCTGGGTTTTGTTTCACGGCAAAAGGTGTTTTAGCTTCTGGGGGAAAAACTTGTCGCAAGGAATGATTCCATCACTGGTCCTCCTGGGTACCTGATGACTTTTCTTTAGCATTTTTTTCCTCTGGTGTAGGGGGTCTGGGCAGGGTTAAATCCGTAGTTCTGAGCTGGCTACTGTGAGGAAGTGCTGGGGGTGGGGCCGGGGGGGTGGGGCTGGAATACATCTATTTGATTGCTAAACGGTTTTCTTCATGATAACCATTGCATTGACTCCCTTTGCTGGGTTTCATTGCTGTTGATTGAGACCGAGGTTTGTGTTCCCTGCGACCACAAAAAAGTTAGACAGAAGGTGAGCCAGCCTCTGAGTTGGTAGTGGATGCCCAGGGGATGTTGGATTGTCACTGCGTGAGGGTTGCTACTAGCCTCTAGCTGGTAGAGGCCAGTAGCATCCCACAAAGCACAGGACAGCCCCTCCCACCAAAGAATTAGCCAGTCTGCAGTGTCACTAGTACAGAGATTGACAAGCCTTTTTCCAAATGATTTTCAGTGTCAACAAGTCTATCCTATGTCTCCTGAGCCCAATATTCAAATAAAGAGATTGCTGGGACTCTTATGAAATGGCACTTACTGCTCTCTCGTTTAGCTGTTTTCTGTTTCTCAGTCAGTGTAAGGTTTCCTGGACGTTTCTGATTCATAAAGCCAGACAAAGGGATGCATTAATTTTTTTCTGGGTAGTTTGTCTACCAGAGATGTTACCACAATATGGTACATGATAAAAGTTAGTCCTAAATGACTTGGTAAAGATTTGTAACCCTGCACAGTGATGAAAGAAGCGCACTTATGCCTAAAAAGATCAATATTTTAGTCAAGTTATGTGCAACTGTTGTTTATGGTGAGAAAGGAAAAAGGATACTCATGAGGGACCACACCACTGTGAAATATATTTTTTACTTACCCAAGTGTGGTGTAATTAAAGCAGCTCTAGGTATAAAGGCTACTTGTCTTTTTTAGCTCTGCAGAAGCTTCTAGAAATATGTCATCTTCCTGAGGTCAGTATTCTCAGTGTCAACCAACAGATTGGTGATCAAATCCCACTTTAATCCATCTTGCAGAAAGCAAGTTTGTCATGACCCCATGGTCATCAGTCTTCTAGAAAGCATCAGCCTTGTTCCTGTTGCTATGTCCTCGTCCATCACCTTCTCATTTGAATGCTGGTTCATAACTCAGAAATGTTATTTTTGTGAAACCTTCTAAAAGGCCCTGTCTGAATTCCCTCTCTCGGTTCTTCTGTGCCTCAGAGAAAAAATTATCTAGCGTAACCTCCACTGTATGGCTCTGACTTCAGGCCCGGGAACTGTTCTGATGTTACTCGGAAATCCTGGAGAGTTCTCTTCCACATCCTCCGTCTTTATTTCCACTCCGCTACCAGGTTGGAGTGGTGACACCCAGGTGACTGCTGTCACGCCCTTGAAAACCTAATGGAGGCCACTCTGGGCTCTGCAGTCCTGGCAAGGTCTGCACTGAGCTGATTTTCAGTGCCAGGTAGCTCTGGGGGATACAGGCAAAGTCGCTTAATAAGTGGAGTTGATCCTTGCCCTCTTTCTCCTCCTTCTTGTAACCTTTTCCCCATCCTGGCGGGCCTCCCCACTGCCCAGGGGCTCCAGGGCACAGTTTATATCCTAATCCTCTGGTCGATGCACCCCACCTCCACCCACTGATCCCTCCCGATACATTATGCTCTAAAATGGGCCCTCTTCGCTCCTCATCCACCACTTCCACAAATCAAAACTCAATCTTCCTCATTTGAACTGACCTGACGTTGGTGTCAGGCTAAAACAATCTGGTTCATACCTTTAAATTCTGAGTAACACCCCTTTAAGGCGTTTACATTTTTTTAAAAGCATTTAAATTTTTAAACTCGTTTTTTAAATAGAAATTGCATCTGGCACAAAACCAGCAAGCATAAAAGGGTATACAGTGAAAAGTACCTTTAGTCCTTGTCCATCGTTTGTGGGTCTTTTCAGCCTCTGCCCCGTAGAAACCACTCTTCTTAATTTCTCTCTGTCCAGAGTTTCTTCATGTTTACACAAGCAAGTGTAAGTATAGATATCAATCCCCTTGCCTTTTACTCGAGAAGTAAGATATTATATGCAATGCTTTGATCCTCACTTTTTAAAAATAAAAATAAAATTCATGTCTATCCCCATTTGAAGAGGTTACTGAATATTCTTTAGAGCTGCAAGATGTTCAGGTAAATGGATGACTCAGCTAATTGATTTAACAGTTTGTATTGTTTCTAAATTTTTCACCCTCGAAACAGTGCGGCAGAAAATAACCTTGTATATGTGTCACAAAATAAGCATTTACTTTCTGAGTACAGAGAATTTCTTCAGAGTCAGGTCTGCCAACTCCTAATCTAACCATTGCCGGTTTTCCTAAACCATACTAAGCAATTTAGCATTCCACTTAGGAAGGTTAAAAAGAAGACCAGAATTTGGAAGTATATAGTATACAAATTAACTAAAGCTTCATGTAATAACTCTGTAGGTTTTCAAACCTCCAGAACTTTTTTCTTAGCCTTCTACCCGATTCCTTCCATCCCAGGTTCACATCCAATTCCTTAAACCTCTTCCCCAGATCTACCCTCCGTCTTTCATCATCTTTGTCCAGTATATTAGACATTAAAAATGTTTATCATTTATTGAGGACTTGTTACATATTAGATGCATATTACCCCTATTTATTCCTCTCCAAAACCCAAAGAAATGGGAATTCTGTGGGGAAACTAAAGTCAGAGAGGTTAGATAGCTTACACAAGGCCACAGTGTGACTAAGCAGGGACAGGCCTGGGCCTCTTGTTTCTCTAATTTTAGAGCCTGTGTCTCCTTCACTATTGTCCCTGCTTTGTTGCCTCTCTTGAAATATAAGATATTATGAGATAAAGAATCTTTATTCTTCTCCCTGTCTCTATCCTTTGGTTGAAATATGTCTTTGTTTGTTTGTTTTACCATAAATACCACTATAAGCTGCAATGTATAACACTATTTATTTGGAACTAGAAATAATATATTCTTGTTAGTTGCTCAGGCTAGTCCTCCCACCAAATTCTATTTAATCAGAATTTAGTATTCATACTCTCTATAGCTTAGCAATTGTTTTTAACAAATTAGTTAACCCCTGCCAACAGAATTGTACTCAATTGAATGAACTGCAAAATAAATGTTATACAAAGGGCCTATATTGTAGGTCTATTCAGTTACTTACTTGTAACCGTAAGCTTGAATATAACATGTTGCTTTTCCGAGCATGGAGCAAATAACTTTTCTCCAGAACCATTTAAGGAACAGAAACCTAAACGTAAAAAAACAAATTCAAAATGTTTTCTGAACTAACATTTTTTCTGACCCTTTTTGGTTCCTGGGCCGGTGGTGAAAGGCCTCGCTCCCAAGCATCAGCGAGCGATGCTTGGTCATCAGTGATGACGACCCTCAACAGCGAAGTTTGGGTTGTTGGGAACCCGTAGCCTAACTGCAGGTTTGCATGTAGAAGTTAGTAAAACCTACTGGCAAACATTCAACCAATCCTTTTTTCTAGTCCTGTTCCTAAAATTGAAGAGAAACTAGGACTCATCTTTCCATATGTTTTGAGAGCGATCACCTCAGCATCTTGACAACTGAAGGGGTAAAGCCACGGTCCTGAGGGCAACAGCAAAGGGCTGGTGGTGTGACTGACCCCGTCCCTCTCTGCTGCGTGTCTCTTTAATGAATCCAGCCTACAACAATTTGAAACCAAAGGTACTTGGGTTATTTTCATCAGCAAGTCCCTTGCTTCTAAGGAGGTTTTCCTTCCTAGACCCTGAAGCTGTGGCCTTTCTCTTCCGCTTCACTCTCCTTTTATGTGCAAATTACCGTATTAGACAGTTATATATTTTAAAATGTTTGATATCAGTGTGTATTGCTCCTACCCATTGGAGAAAAGGGAGATTCTGTGCTCAAACACATTTAAGACATTTGGGACCGGGTAGATTCTTGACAGCAGATTTCTGCAAGCATTGAGACACCGCTGTACGCTTAGGATCTAAGAACAATGTAGATCCCAGGACAGTTTTTCTGAGACTTTTCACAGACTGGGCTGTTTCAGAACACAGAGAAGCTAGAGGCAAAGCTCTTGGTGCCCAGACAATTGCATGTGGTCCAGCTTCAGGTTGCAACAACATTCTCCACGTGCCTTTTTGCTCGATCATTCTCCAGGTGCCTGCTGTGTGCTTGTGGCTGGTATGGGCCTTATGACTGGAGTCCACTCTTCCATTGAGCTCCAGCCTGAGCTGGATTTCCCTCATTCTCTTTCTTCTATCCCTGGGAAGGCTATTTTCCTTAAAGCCTGTAGTTCTTGCTTCTATTCCTGGATGAAACTTCTGAGGACCCACTTACTGTGGGAAGCTTACCTGAGTTTAACTCCAAAACAGAAATGCCTCTGAAAGAGTGTCACTCTCTCAACCACACACTGTCCCAAGTCAGATCTTTTGAGCTTCCCATTCTTGGTTTTTCCTCCCCAAGCTCTAAAGCTCTTTTCTGCTTCTCTAAAATAAATCAGCTCCTCAGTCTCATCCCTGTTCTGTTGAACAACTTGGTTCCTGCTGTTCTATCCCAACAGCATGCTTTGGACTTTTTTTTTTTTTTTTTTTTTTGCTTTTTAGGGCCATACTCGCGGCATATGGAGGTTCCGAGGCTAGGGGTTGAATAGGAGCTACAGCTGCCGGCCTACACCACAGCCACAGCAACATCAGATCCGAGCTATGTCTGCAACCTACACCACAGCTCATGGCAGCTCACAGATCCTTAACCCACTGAGCAAGGCCAGGGATCGAGCTCACAGCCTCATGGTTCCTCATTGGATTCGTTTCTGCTATGCCATGACAGGAACTCCTCTTGGGACATTTTTTAATCCAATGTTTTAATCATGTTTATAAGCAGTCTTTGTGGTCTTTATTTTTATATTATGGCATTTAATTTTACTGTGGCAAAGTCTGAGACTACTCTGAATTTCCCCGTTGGAAAAGGATTTGCTTTTCTATCTGGATTCCCAAAGAAATCTCTGCTTTAAAGTTTACACACTTAGCCAAGGAGACACTGCTTTGGGAAAGATCCCCAGTGTTCTCTTTACTTGTTGCAGGTAATAAATCCTTCCTTCTCCCAAAATAAATAAATACATACGTACACACATACAAACTTAGCCAAGATATATCTGTTTCAGTCATTCTATTAACTAGTATTTTCTGAGATGATATTCCTCTTAGCTCTCAGAGATTTTCTGTTCCATGTACATGGGAGCCCTGCCATTTCTCTTGATCTGGCTGACAGATGACAATCACATCTAATCCAGTGTGATGAGTTTGTCTTTCCCCCAGAGCTGTGACTTGAGTTCTGAACATTGCCTTTAATCCACTCACATATAGAGTGGAGGTTAACTGTGCTGGTCTTGAGGGCAGTCCTTACAGGGGACCTGACGCTGGTCCATTTTCTGAGATCTCACTCATAACTCTGTACCAGAGGAAGGCCAACTGTGCAGCTCCTTGTTCTTCTGCCTCTAGAATGATCCTGATGTGGTACTTGGGGCTTTCATGCTATAGGTTTCTCTTTGACCTTCCGCAGGCTGTTTGCTCATCCCTGTGTCCACTCATGTATTAGAGAGAATCTGCAGGTTTTCTTAGAATCACTGTCTTCCCCCAATATTGCTTCTGAGCCTGGGGAACAAGCGGGAAGCTTCACTTGCCTCCTGTGGCACCAGAGCCCTCTGTTCCCATCCTTAGCCACTAGTTTTTGAAGCTTATCCAGTGAAGTTACTTCCCTTTTCTCATGTGGTGGCTGCTAGTGAGTTGGGGGTGATGTTTACCTGGCCTTATTTTTTTTTCCTATTTTATTTGCCAGTTAGAAAAGGGACATCCTGTAAGTACCCCCTCATCGTTTGAAACCAGCTGAATATTTCAGTTATAAGCCGGGAGTCAGCAGCATTTGCACAGGGACCGTCAGTCCCCGTCACAAGGTGGGTGGCAAGACGCTGGAGACTCATGTGACTTGAGCGCCCTCCGACAGCCTTGTTTCGTACCCTCTGGACTGTGCTCACTGCTCATGGGCACTTGACCACTCTCCATCCCCTCCCCAAGTCTCCTATTCTGAGGAGCCTTCAGGACACAATCAAGACGGGATGAGGAGGAGCTCTAGCTACCTGATGGGGTGTCATTCAGACTGTTGACAGCAGCTGACCTCCACCAGCCTGCAGATCCCTGAGACCAATCACAGCTTAAGTCTTCAACAGCTGATGGGTTCATACTCAGACTAGGAGAGGAATCGAACACTGGCTAGGAGAATGAGCCAGGAAAAGGAGAGGACCGCCAGGCAGATCCCCCCTCTTCAGGTCCTAAGTCATTTGTCCCTGAAAAGTCCTCCAGCCTACTGAGGTTCTGGGTTCCTTGCTGGGCACACAATCTGGCCTTCAAAATTCCTTCTTAACTGCTCAGGCACCAGCTAGACTTTTTTTTTTTTTTTTGTCTTTTTGCCTTTTTATCTAGAGCCGCACCCGCGGCATATGGAGGTTCCCAGGCTAGGGTTCTAACAGGAGCTGTAGCCGCCGGCCTTCGCCACAGTCACAGCAACGCGGGATCCGAGCCGCGTCTGCAATCTACACCACAGCTCACGGCAGCGCCATATCCTTAACCCACTGAGCAAGGCCAGGGATCAAACCCGCAACCTCATGGTTCTTAGTCGGATTTGTTAACCACTGAGCCATGATGGGAACTCCCAGCTAGACTTTTAATGTTATTTTTGACACAATATTCCATACTTATCATTTAATTTACAGGAAGAAGTTTCATTATAGTGTTATTCACTATGCCTGTAAGATGGACTATTGCTTTTCTTAGTTATGAAAAGAGATATTTCTGTAAAACCTTTGCAGTTTGGAGCAACATGCTGTGATTTATCCTGATGTAATAACCCTTCCTATGATCAAGAGGCAGAAGTTAGTGTATTTTTAAGCCATTTATGAGGAAAATATGGGAATATTGCCCAGTCAACAGACATTATATCAACATTCCATACACGTGTGCTAGATCAAAGAAGATGTGGCTCTTTGTAACATAAATGAATATTTTGTTTTACAATGGCTGACTTACTTTTAAATGAAATATGAAATACATATGAGATGATTTAATATATAACAAATATGGTCAAAATTGTTTAATTCTTAAAATAGGTATGCAAAGTTGTTAGAAGAGTAGAGTTATAAGGAAAAAGTTTTTTTCTATTTCTTTAATGTTTTATCTATATTAAAATGATGGGTGTTCATTAAACCTTTCTTGGTAATTCTTCATGATGCATGTAAGTCAGATTATTGTATTATACTCCTTAAACTTATACAGTGCTGTATGTCAATTATGTATCAATAAAACTGGAGAAAAATTGGCATGCAACCCATAGAGGTCGAAACATTAAAATGAAATTGCAATTTACTTGAGAAAGGAAGGAGATGAAAAAGAAAGTGACAACTAATAGTCAAATACAAATGCATATGAGTCTAGCATTCAAAAACCTAAAAGCTTTTCCTGATTTACTTTCAGTTGTACTTAACGCATAAAAAGTTAAAAAAAAAAAAAGCACTAGATAAGCAGATCGGGGCAAATGTACATGTTAAAATTCAGTCCAGTTCTTGGGCAGGAGACGCCAGGTTTCATAGACTCTGCTAAGATAATTTCCAAGCCAAGCCAAATTAAACCTTTTTTTAAAGAATTGGAATTCTAGAATATGAACTTGCCGTGGAAGCTTCCTTCTTTTCGCCGATGGCAACTGTTTCTAAATATGGTGAATTCATATGCAAAAAGTACCTCTTTGTGCACATATTTTTTTTCTTAAAACAAAATGAAGTTAACTTTTACAACACAAGAACAGCTCCGATTGTTAGAACAAAATTATGCCTCAAGAGCAGAAATCTAGCTACCTGGCTTTACAAAAATATCTGGAAATTTCCTATCCTCTTAGAGAAATTACAATCATAATAGTTGTGGCATGGTTCTAAAGCCCAGAGAACCATCTAGAGCAGTAGACTATTTCTCCACCATATGAAAAACAAGGAAGAGGGGAAAAAAAAGGAAAAGTCTGTAGTTCGAGAATTTAACTGCTATTTAACCCCTAATAGACACATAGACAAGAAACATATTTCTCTTCCATTTAAACTGCCGCTAAAGAAAAACAGATTATACTTCATTTTCCCTGGCATGGCCAAGGTAGAAAAAACATAAGAACAGCCAATAGCGAAAGATACTATCACAAAAAAGTAACTGAAGCTGAGCCATCTGGTTGTAGGAAAAAAAAAAAAATCTGAACAAAAACCCGTGTGAGGTTTTTCTTTCCCCAAAGTAAGAACTCGATTTGTAGAATCAGCTGTTCGTGTTTGTGACAGCAGTCTGCATCGCTCTGCAGCCGCCCTCTCAGCCAGCAGCCGGCCGCCAGCAATGAGCTGGTGTTTCTCCAGGGGCGGCTGTGGGTCTGTTGAGGTAAAGAGGGCACAGGAAAGGTTCTGCCACGTAACACCTCTCTCTCTGGAGATCTCTGTATATTGAAGAACAGTTGATGTGTTATATTGTGTTAATTTCTGCTGTACCACAAAGTGATTCAGTTACACACACTGAATATATATATTCTTTTCCATTATGGTTTATCACAGGATATTGGATTTAGTTTGCTGTGCTTTACGGTGATATACCACTCTCTTTTCTTGACTTTCTTATAATTCTCAGAGCAATAAGGTAGCTCATATCTGATTTGATAGGATAGGATTAATGCAACCAGGCAGCTAAAAATCTGTTCCCCTTCCCCCCCCCCAGAATGGCAGGGCAGATAAATATCACAGATATTCAAAGCGTGTTTGAGTTATTTGTTCCCCTCATCTGGAATAAAAGTTGTTTTACTCTTATTAAGTGGAGAAAGGAACCTAGATTAATGTCCCAAAGAGTCCCTCCTGGTGGTTTATTTTTATCCTACAGTAGCTCCAAATTTCTCTTTGAAATTGTCCCCTTAAGGAAGTCAAGGTACATCCTGCACCGTGTTACTGAGGACCTGGACTGCAGCTTCTCCAGAACCCCTTCATCTCCTTGCTCTCACTCCAGTCTCTAGCATCTGGTTTATCTAGTTTGGGCAAGAAAGCTACACACACACACACACACACACACACTCTCTCTCTCTCTCTCTCTCTCTCTCTCTCTCTCTCTCTCTCTCTCTCTCTCTCTCTCTCTCTCTCTCTCTCGCACGCACGCACTCATACACATATAGCCTTGGCTAGCTCCTCAGCCAGTTTTTCCAAAAGCTGTTTTATATGGAAAGAGGATAAAGCAAAGTCTATAAAAAAAATACGTTTCAGTTATTCTTGTTGTAGCTAAAGAGAATTTTCTAGACTTGATATGAACAGCTGAACAAGCAGGAAACCTCAGTCTTTAAGGGGCTGTCTTTGATTTCTCTGAAGGCTTGAGTTCTTTGTGCTCACGAGGAGAAATGAATTGTGCTCTGACTGAGACGCATGCGACCAGATGAGGTTTCTCCATCTCTACTTTCTGCTAGATCTCTATCTACCAGTTAGGAACTTCTGCCTCCTCCACTAACTTCGGATGATTATCTAATGGACCTTCTGTTTGGGGGAATTGTTAAGGAAGTGAAGTACTGTCTTAGTTCAGGCTGCTATTACAAAAACACCATAGACTAGTAACTTAGAAACAACAGAAATTTATCTGTCACAGTTCTGGAGGATGTCAGATCCGAGATCAAGGCACTGACAGATTCAGTGTCAGGTGAGAGCCCACTTCCTGGCTCACATGGTATCTTCTCACTGTGTTCTCACATGGCAGAAAAGTGAGGAAGCTGTCTGGGGTCTCTTTTCTTAGGGCACGAATCCCATTCATGAGCAGTCCACCCTTGACCTAGTCACCTCCCAAAGGCTCTGCCTCCCAATATCGTCACGTTACAGATTAAGTTTCATATAAACTGTGGAGGGACACAGCCATTCTTGTGCTCCTCAAACTTGCGAATGACAGTCCACCCCCGCCCCAGTCCAGAGTGCCCCTCCTCTCAGCTTGGTTTCTTCTTCTTTCTGATTTTCTAAGCTATGATTCTTTTTATAAAAATCCTACTCTTTCCCATCCCTGCACAACCATCACCACGGATCGCTTTTCTTTGGAGACAGTGAAACCCATGCATAAAACCCACAAGAAAATGCTGGGCTTTATGGAGGCATGAGATCAAAGAGGTTGCTGAATTCTGATCTACTGAGAAAACATGGCTAATTCACATGCAACATGATTTTGAAACAGAAAAGCTGGGGTAGGAAATAAAACAAGCTGCTAGTGTGCTCCTTAAAATCTGGATAAAGTTCATTCCAAACATCAGCATGGACCAATTTAATGGTCCCCACAGAAGATCAATGAGTAACCATGTGGCTTGAATTTTCAAGGTCACTTCCAGCTTTCAGCCCCTGCTCCTAACTTGGATCACTTTAGCAACTGCCTCCCTAGCCCTGTGCTGTACTGCTGTCACCCAAACAAGACCTGGTGCTTTTCCTTAGTTTTCACTGCAAACTGCTCGCTGAAAGCATTTATGTGCGTGAGTGACTGACTTCCCGGAGGGTGTGTGGAGACGGGAGTTCACGTTGCATTGCGGCTGGAAAGGTAAAACAGAACATTGGCAACCACCGTTTTTCAAAAGGAGCAAGGCCTTTTGCAACTCAAGCTCCTGTCCGCTTCACTGTGGCTCCCCTTCATTTTTTTCCTCACTTCTTTGACCCCACCTTCTCAATGGCAAAGAAAAATGAGAACACTCTTTCCATTTTCTTACTCAGAAAAGTTCACTTGTCTCTACCCAAACCCTTGAATTCAGCTGGTGTCTCCCCTGCACATAAGCAGTTTTCTTAAGAGTTCCCATCATGGCTCAGTGGTTAACAAACCCAACTAGTAACCATGAGGTTGTGGCATTGATCCCTGGCCTTGCTCAGTGGGTTAGGATCCAGGGTTGCTGTGAGCTGTGGTGTAGGTTGCAGACACGGCTCAGATCCCCTGTTGCTGTGACTGTGGCATAAGCCAGCGACTACAGCTCTGATTAGACCCCTAGCCTGTAAACCTCCATATGCCGCGGGTGTGGCCCTAAAAGACAAAAAGACAAAAAAAAAAAGTAGTTTTCTTATTCAAAGGTATCTTCACCATCTCTTTTTGGAAGGAGTTTGTGGGACAGGATGGCCAAGGAGTGGAAGAGGTTGTATTTTATTACTAGAAACAAACTGCTAATGAATTGAATATATCTGGGAGAGCCCAGGCGATCCTGATAGAAGTACAGGAACTGAATTGTTCCAAATTGCTGCCATAGTCAGTGTGTACTGTCCACTTGTTTATTTTCAATGCCTAATAAGCAGAGATTCTTTAAAAATAAGAGTGCAGGAAAGCAGCTTTCTTCTATCAACATGGGATTGGTAAGTTTTCAGATTCTTGCCAGAATTGAAATATTACCAAGACAGCTGTGCAACAAGTGTCCCTTTACAAGTCTTCCTGATCATAGTGACACTGAAGGGTCTCTAAAGAGAAAGATTTCCTAAATGGATAGTTGTTCTGATCAACAGCGTCGTATATTCAGAAGGAGCAAGAGAACATCAAAGGACCTTAGCCCTTCAAAGGTTGTCAAACTTCGCATCGCTTAAAAATGCTCCAAATGGAGTCCCGTGGTGGCTCAGTGGTAACGAACCCAACTGCTATCCATGAGGGCTTGGGTTCGATCCTTGACCCCACTCCATGGGTTAAGGATTCGGTGTTGCCGTGAGCTGTGGTGTAGGTCAGACAGGGCTCGGACCCTATGTTGCTGTGGCTGTGGTGTAGGCCAGCGGCTTAGGCTCCTATTCAGCCTCTAGCCTGGGAACCTCCGTATGCCAGGGCTGTGGCCTAAAAAGAAAAAAAAAGGAAGAGAGAGAGAATGCCCGCCAAGTTTCTAGTTCAAGAAGCCTGGGATAGAACGCAGGAATTGGAATAATTATTAATAGCATCAGGTGGTTCTAAATGAAAGTTGTTCTTGGACCACAGTTAAGAAATACTCTGCTGATAATATAAGAGAAAAAAATGTATATATATTTATGACTGGGTCATTTTGCTGTACAACAGAAATTGGCACAGCATTGTAAATTAACCACACTTTAATTTTAAAATGTAAAAAAAAAAGAGAGAGAGAGAGATACGAAAAAAATACTGCACTTTATGAGCACTATTACAGTGGAGGAGGAGGGGTAGAGGGGATGATGGGCTGAGGGAGGAAGGATTTCTAAGTCAGAGATATTTTCCTGAAAATGAAAGAAAAGCCGAACAGTGAGATAGGATACTAGGGCTTAGTGATGACATCAAAACATGGAAACAAGTGAGTGATCTGTTTAAGCCAACAAGTAGCGTCTTTGGTTGATCTTAAAAATTTGCTTAGTTAGGGAAAGTGTAAAGGTGCTATTCAAATATCTAACATCTGGGTGGCTGGCACCCGAGTCCTGAAAGTCTTTTGCTATGTCAGGCATTAACCTGTTTGTTGCTGGATTAAAAAGGCATCCAGGGGCCACTGAGGGGTATTCGGATGGCTTCAGCTAACTAGACTACTTTCAAGGTTGCTGGTTAAATCGTACACACTCGCTGACCTGCCCTTCAGCCTGGCTGCGCGTAGTGCCTCTCCCGCCTCCCACCCTGCCCCGAACATCTGTTGTCAAGGACTCTCGCCACTCTCGCCCTCTCTTTCCTCTCTTCCTTTTTTCTGTTCTCTGTTCCTTTCTATTTTCATTTCTTCTCTCCTCTTTTGCCCTGCTGTGGCCTTCAGTTTCCATCATTTCTCATGTGGCACGTCTAGTTACTATTCATCAAATTCAGAAACCATATTTAGGAATTCCTGTCATGGCTGAGTGGTTAATGAATGCTAATAGTATCCATGAGGATACAGGCTCGATCCCTGGTCTTGCTCAGTGGGTTAAAGATCCGGTGTTGCCGTGAGCTGTGGTGTAGATTACAGATGCGGCTCAGATCTCGAGTTGCTGTGGCTGTGGTGTAGGCTGGCGGCTACAGCTCTGATTAGACCCCTAGCCTGGGAACTTCCATATGCTGCAGGTGTAGCCCTAAAAACACAAAAGACAAACAAAAAAAACAAAAAAACCATTTTTTAGCACTACTGGTGATATTCGCAAAGAAAAAGTATAAGTGCTGAGATAGACTTTGAAAACCTGAACAGTTGTGTTTCTCTGTAAGAACTGCCAATATATTTTTTATTTTTTTTAATTAAAGTATAGTTGATTTACAGTGTTGTGCAGAACTGCCACTATACTGATGGAGGCCAGAATGACAGGGGAGCCCACAGTCCTGCCTGACCGTGCTTGTTCCCTTGGGAGGACGCCATGCTTGGAGATGGAGGGTGCCCTCCACTGAAACTGACCAGGAAGGCGAGGGGCTGAGCAGAGTGTTTCTAGGCTCTGAAACTTATCGGCGCCCGAGTGCAACTGTACTGGCCTAGTTACCTTGCTACTGATATAACTCATCCCTTGATAACAACATTCATCTTTTTTCTTTTCCTTTTTTCTTTTTAGGGCCGCACCTGTGGCATATGGAGGTTACCAAGCTAGGGTCTAATTGGAGCTACAGCTGCCAGCCTACACCACAGCCACAGCAAACTCAGATCTGAGCCACGTCTGCGACCTACACCACAGCTCACAGCAACGCCAGATCCTTAATCTACTGAGCAAGGCCAGGGATCCAACCTGCAACCTCATGGTTCCTAGTCGAATTCATTTCCCCTGAGCCATGATAGGAACTCCTCGTCTTTTTCTCTAGCAATGAAGTATATTAAGTTTCTGTTGAATTAAGTCTCTAATCTTCAAAATAGACCTGTGTTCATAGAATATTTAAGAGATGTTAAGCCAATGCAAAAAAAAAGCTGGGCATTTATCCTAAAATAAAGGGTGACTTTCCTCTGTGTTGCTGTTTGGCTGATGTTCAAAGCGAGACGAGTTTGGAGAAAAGCTCTCTCAGGTTCTGATGCTGCAGACAGATTGCTGCATTGTGCGTCTGATGAGAAAAGGAGAGGGTGGATGTGGCATGGATAAACAGAGAGATTTTTTTTTTCAAGCTTGTCACTGCATTTTTGTGAACTGGAAACTTTCTTTTTAATCTCTCTGTGAAGTTGATAGGAGAGCTTGCAGAAAGCGCTCTGAACCCTTGGTAATTTATGAGAAGTGAGATCTATTCTAAAGACAGGAGCATTTTTGTGTTGTTTTGAAAAACGCAGGCATTTACACAATTGTTTTTCATCGCAGGGAGTTCAGAGCAGTTGCTTTGTTGCTGGAGAGACTCAGGGCCGAGCACAAGCTCAGCTGCTTACTGTGGGCCCCCAAGGAAGGTCCTTAGCCTTTCCAGGCCTTGATTTTCGGATCCGTTAATGGAGATAAGAAATCTGTTTTCTCACAGGGTTGTCATGTGGATTAAATGTATACAATGTACTTTAAAAGTTCCTGGTATATTCTAAAGACTCAAATCATTATCAGCAATTTAACCACATTTATTAAAGGGGAAATGGAGATAACGTTCAAAGACTCCACTGGAAAATAAATGAGAAATAGACGGTAACCATCAGCTGTTGCCTCAGGTATGAATCAGTCCTAGGAAGAATGTCAGACAGTCACTGCAGACTTTGTTATTTTATTTTATTTCAACGCAACATACAAGATTTTCATTTTCACAGCATCAACTTTTTCCTCTTTGAGATACAGTGTTTTCTTGAACCTCTCTTGGTGTATTACAATTTATTCTACCATGTGTTCATTCCAGAGCCCTCCTTTATTGGAGCTGACTTTTCTTGAATGCTTGGAGATTTTCTGTTTGTGCAGCTTGTGGGTGGTGGAGGTTCTGTTAAGACTGTTTGTCGTTTCTGTTTATGCAGCCGGCCTGTGGGACAAGACAGAGTTCAGTGGATGAAGGGAGTGACTGAGTGCTGTGGGGCAGGGTCTCGATGGCTAGTCTGCACCAGGAGACACCTTCCCTCTTAGACATCGCAGCCTCCAGAGCGCTGCTCCACTTCTCCCACCAAAGGCGGAGTCATCATTCCCAGGATTCCTCGCTTCAGTCCCTCCAAGCACTCCCCCAGGCCCCATCCCGCCCCCAGTGTGCTGGCTTTTGAGTGTAGAGCACTCTGGATGGGGGCCCACTCTTTTGTAGCCCCCCCCCCCTCTCTCTCTGTCTTTTCTTGAGGGAAGGGGGCGCACCTGAACATACGGAAGTTCCCAGGCTAGGGGTCTAATCGGAGCTACAGCTGCTGGCCTACATCACAGCCACAGCAATGCCAGATCTAAGCCGCACCTGCGACCTACACCACAGCTCACAGCAACACCGGATCCTTAACCCACTGAGCGGGGCCAGGGCTCGAACCCTCATCCTCATCGATACTAGTCGGGTTTATTATCACTGAGCCACAACAGGAACTCCTGTAGCCCTCTCTCGTGTGTGCTCTTTGGGTTCCTGTTTTTTCTTTCGGTATATCTTTCTTCAAAATCTCTTTTTTGGGACTTCCTCATGGCTTCTGGTTCATTGTGGATTTACTTTCTTGTTTTCTAGTATGTTTATAGTTTGTTTTCAACATTATCTTTTCCATTATTTCTAGAGATCTGGGGTGAGCAGAGCTTGCTTGGGTGTGTAGTCAACCAGCCACCCTGACTGGGAACTTTTAATCATGTATCTAAGGGGTAAAACATTAGTAAGGCATTTAACTGTTGTAAAGCGTCAATATCAGAAAAAATACTTAATGGGTTATCTTAAAAGAATCATTGAAAATTTTGGATTTATGCATTGTAAAAAACAGTGAAAAATTCAACCATCCTCATGTATTGATAGTGCCTATGTATCAATGTAGAGTTTGTCCACGGTAATAATTAATGACAACCATCCTAAAGAAGGTAATTGTTTATATGGACTTTTCACTTCTTGAATTATGTTATAAGGAAAAAAATGTTTACATATAATGAGAATTCTTCCTAATGTATAACAAGGCCTTATAAGATCTAAAGAAAGAGCTTTGAGAAATGTGAGTGCCTCAAAGGGACACATAATTCATTATTTGGAATTTTGAAAGTTACGTAGGCTCCAAAAAAAGGGTTTTTACTTAGATTTCAGACTTAAGACATAAATGCTAACAGCATGTAAGTCGGAATCCAGGTTAACTAGAGCAAAGATCAAAACTGTTTTCACTCAAAGTGCTTTCCATTAAGTGGGGGGGGGGCAGGACTATAAATTGACATTGAAAGATATACATGGGACAGAGATTAATTAATCTTTGATAAATGAAACAGACAGAATTTCTATAAGATTTTATAACCAGGTCAGATTAGGTTGTGCATCTGCATCATCTCTCATTTTTAAGAGAACACTGATTCAATACCTAAGTTAAATAAGTATCTCCCCATAACACTACTAAATAAATCTGGGGGCAAAGGGTGAACCATCAAAAAACATGGACATTACTGAAGAGACGTTTTATAGTCACACCAGCAAACTTATGGAAGTTACTTCAGCATCTTGATTCAACAAAGAATACTTAGGTAAAAACCAATTTTCAACAGCAGTAGCATATTTGATAGCACATTCTGCAATGAAATTAGTCTTTTCTTAAAGTGAACTAATCATCCAATATGAAAATTCTTTGGTACTTTTCTTGAAAAGGCAAGAAAATTAACCTTTATGTAGTCTGTGAGTGAACAAGAGAGATTTGAATTAATTATACTACCCAATAGTTTAAGATTTTCACATTCAAACTCACCAAAATAACCCCTTTAACTTTTGTTTTCAAATTTTCACCTTTTAGTTACTTAAAAGAGTTAAAATAGTTACAGCAACATTACTGATTTTATTAAGATAAATATACCTCCTTATGAAAGAAAACTCACCAAACTTTCTTCTTTTTGAAATACTTGAGTTGCTTGTTAGTTTAACTTTTTGTTATTCTGTTCCAAGGACGGAATTGCAAAATGTTTTAGACTTTATCGATCTGTTTCTAAAGTTATAATTCACCTCAGAATTTTGGCAATTATCAGCTTTAGATAGGCTAATGAATAATATTATCACATTTTCTGGTATAGTCACAAAATTAGCTTAGCAAATCCATTTTTAATACATTACTATGTTTTCTCTAGTAATTGAAAACTGAGTTTTCTTCAAAGTTGCTAAATGGGACTGGATCTGCCAGCAGATGAAGTAAATTTTCACATTCTCAAAATATCTCACTTGACAGGTATTCTAAAATTTTGTTTTTACCCATTATTTCTCAAGGCAGTGTTTCTCCCAACACGACCTGTGGACCATCTAAAATCAGAATGGGCTTAGGCACTTTACAAGACTTAAGATCACTGCCTCCCACATTTCCACCCCTATCATAGCCACCTCCCTGAATCAGAACTTCTGGCTTTGGAACCAAGGTATCTCCATTTTTAATAACTGCCCGGGAGATTCTTATGCACATTGACAATAGAAAAAAATTAACTCAAATCAGCCCTTCTTTAACTAGCAAAGTATGTTGTAAAGTAAATCACATCTTGTTTTGAGCAGTGTTAGAAGCTCATTTTTTTCTTCGAGAGGACCTGGACAGAATAAGAATGGAAAAATAGAGATTTCAAGGAAAGGGACAACTGGTAAACCAGGCATTTGGTCAACCATGCCACACAGCCCTATCATAGATGCTGGGCTGGCCTGAAGTACTGCTAAAGCTGGTATTTGGCAGTTAGCTTGTATAGAATCATAGAAAACTTCTGGATAACATTCCATCATGCTAGGAATTCCAGCCAATCTTCCTGAAAGAGGCAATACTCTTAGCATAGGTCCTAACAGGTCAAATGCATAGATATGCTTGTTTCTGGTTGTGACTAAAGACACCTTGGATGCAACCACTTTTGGGACCACAGTTTGAGAGTACCTAAAAAGAGAAACAGATGTAAATAGGGAGACATAGGGACCTTTGAAGATGAACTTTGTCAACACACTTTTGCTTAGAGCTAGGACTACCTGCCGCTTATTTTTCTTTTGCCTAAGAAGATAGTTCTGCCCTTATCAGTTTTTGAGGATAACGAGATTTTCCTGAAACACCTAAAAAAGTTAATAACAATAACAATAAGTAGGAAGAAAACAAGAGCACAAAAGAGTGCCCGACTGAGGTGCCCACTATTGTAGAGAAAGAAGTGTTGTAAAGAAAGCCTTTTCTTCTGCCCTCCTCTGCCTTCAGCTGGGCATTTTAATTTACCAAATATTTCACATCCCCTGTATGGCTAAGTACTCTGACCTTCAAAGATCATAAATTATGGCTACTTGTTTTCACCTTGTTTTGGGTCTGTAATGTAATGAGCTAGTAAGCAAGGAATGTGACGGCACTAAAATAAATTTACTTTTCCCATATTGTACCTGCTTAAGTCACATGAACCTAGTTAAAATGATGTATATGACTTGAGTCTCTTTGAGAGCCTTCTATTTAATTAAAATTTGTATTAAACAGAGATAGTACAGGCCTAAATAAAAGTGTTTATTTTTATTGCTTAGAGGCACCTACATAGTACACAGTGCCTCTGAAAGCTTCCTCAAATTTTTGACCACACACACACACACACACACACACACACACACACACGAACAGCATCTGTACATGCCACCTGCTCTCCATTTATACCACCATTGTTTAATGAAGGATAAGAAGGTAAGCAAAGTTGCTGTGGAGAGAAAGGAATAAAAGCAGTAAAAGATGGGATCAGGGAGGTAGGCAGGGGTCAAACCTTATAAGCCATTTTAATGACTTGTTACTTTTGCCTAAATATGAGGTGAACTGGTTAATTAGATGTTTGGGAAGGATTATTCTAGAAGCAGTATAAAGAGGTAGGAGACCATGGCAGAAATCCAGGCAAGAGCTTGGACTGGAGAGGTGGTAGTAGAGATGGAAAAAAAAGTGGACCTGAGAGATATCTGAACTAGTAAACAATGGATCAGCTCTGTGAGGAGACCGTGATTTTTATTTTGAACACACTCATCTAGAGGAGTCTGAGGCATCACAGAGTCAGGTAGTTGCAAGGGTCTGGAACCTCCTAGGAGCTTCAGTTCTTTCTCTTCATGTTGACACTTCAGCCTGCCTGTTGGGATCCAGTGCTTTTCTTTCTCTTTTTTCCTTCCTTTTTTTTTTTTTGGCTTTTAGGGCTCCCCCCGCGGCATATGGAGGTTCCCAGGCTAGGGGTCTAATGAGAACTACAGCTGCCGGCCTACACCACAGCCAGAGGAACACGGGATCTGAGCCGTGTCTGCGACCTATACCACAGCTCATGGCAACGCCAGATCCTTAACCTGCTGAGCGAGGCCAGGGATGGAACCCGCAACCTCATGGTTCCTAGTCGGATTCATTTCCACTGTGTCACGACAGGAACTCCCTCCAGTGCTTTTCTGAGTGTTTACATTTCTGTCTGATGGACTGTTACCTAGATCTGCCCTGTCCAATGTAGTGGCCACTAGCCACAGGGAGCAGTTTAAATTTAATCAAATACAACTTAAAATTCAGTTCCTCGGTTTCACTAGCCACATTTTATTTTATTATTTATTTATTTATTTTTTTTTTTGCCTTATTTGGGCCGCACCTGCGGCATGTGGAGGTTCCCAGGCTAGGGGTCTAATCGGAGCTGTAGCTGCCAGCCTTCGCCACAGCCACAGCAACGTGGGAACCAAGTCACGTCTGCAGCCTTCACCACAGCTCACGGCAACACCGGATCCTTAACTCACTGAGCAAGGCCAGGGATTGAACCCACAACCTCATGGTTTCTAGTCGGATTTGTTAACCACTGAGCCACGATGGGAACTCCTAGCCACATTATAAATGCTCAGTACCCACCTATGGCTAGTGATGTAAGACAGCTCAGACAGTAAACATTTCCATCCTTCCAGAACATTCTGCTGCACAGCACTGGTCTAATAACCAGCTGGTACCTCTAGCTACGTCTCTAAAACTGAGTTAATATCACCAACACTAGTGCACCATTTACGTTCTATTTAGTGCTGCTAGCTACTTCTGTACCTCAACTGTTTGTACTGTGAGTTCCATGAAAGCAAGCACTATGCCCTGCTCATGCTCAAGTCCCCTCACACCCAGCAAAATGACCGTGTACTATGTGCTTGGTAAGCGTTGGTTGAACAAATGAGTGAGCAAGGTAATATCTAAAACTCTATTCCAAAAATACATAGAAAAATAATCACTTCTGTAAACTCTTAGATTTATGCCGATGAATTAACTACTAAAATTTGTAAAGGTAGAATAGTATAGCCTGGTTTATAAGACAGCTTCAGTTGGAGGGTTTATCACCCATCATTATAGTGCGGTCATCGCAGAGACAAGAGACATAGAAAGTAGACGGTGTTCTCCCAAGTTACCTTCTGCCTCAACTGCACTCAGTTTTAAGGAGACCGGCATTCAATGGGTGATGCCTGCCACCATATGCCACTTCAGGGAGCCAGCAGCAGCAATAACACCTGTTGCTATGGCATCTCTGTTTTCATCCCTCAAAGGTCCTGCTCCCAAAGGGCCAGAATACCCAGCCAGATAACCTTAGTGGTGATGAGAGTTCTGGCCACATAGTCTTCCTGGGACCGGTCAGGGTCACGATAGGGACTTCCCCGAGAGTCTTAGTCAACACCCAGCCTGCACACTCTCATCACAGCATTGCTGCCTGGGATTGCCTCGCACGCCTAAGGACAGGAGGATCAGAATAGGAATTAAGCATTGGTGGACGGCCCAGGAGGAATGCTAAGGCACATGAAAATGGGACGAGGCAGGAGAGGCCAAGCTTGAGTCAAAGCACACTCCTTTATCCCAGAGCATGATAGGGTCTGGTATGATTTTCTTGTTTATGCACAAGGAAGAAGGAAATCGTAGGTGAGGGATAATTATTCTGAACACGGTGACTCACTGGGGAATGGCACAGTGTGGACAGCCACAAGTAGTTATTTAACCCCAAGCATGTGCTAGACCCTAGAGACTGAATAAAAAGGAGACATGTGGAGTTCCCCCTGTGGCGCAACAGTATCCTCGGCGTCTCTGGAGCATGGGGACGCAGGTTCGAACCCCAGCCCAGCACGATGGATGAAGGATCTGGTGTTGCCACAGCTGTGGCATAGGTCACAGCTGGGGCTCAAATCTGATCCCTGGCCCAGGAACTCCATATGCCCTCAAGGCAGCCCAAAAGGAGAACACAAAAAACAAGACATGCATCTCTGTTCTCCTGAAGCTGGTCTTGTACTCAGAGAAGTCATGGACATGTACACTACCCTCAACAAGTGCTAAGGACAGGAGGGCACAGGCTACTGGATGCTGTGAGACTTGCGAATTCGAGGGGGAGGCCTCCTATTGGAACTGACGCCCAGGCAGAGCCCCCAGAAGGGAGTGCAAAGCAGGCCTGTAAGGGAAGAGGAGAGGGACTGGGTGGAGGGGCTGGGGGAGAGAGATGAGCATGTGCAGATGTCTGGAGAGAAGAGAGAGCTGGCGGGGCATGGGGCACGGGCAGGGGACTTTTCTCTTGCTCAGAGTGGCTGTGCCAGAAGCAGGGAAGGTGGCAAGTACAGGGAGGTACTGAAGAGATAAGCCCCACATACTGTCCTCTGTCCCCTAGAAATGGAAAAGAAGCTCTCATCTTTTTTTTTTTTCCCCCTACTCGACTCCACATATGTCTTGCTCCCCCCAAAGGAATCTAAACCGAGGCTGCCCTTCAGTCCCACCACGGGAAGTGATGCACAACGGTCAGACCCCAGCCCTGGAGCCAGGCTGTGTGGGTGTGATGCCCAGCTCTGACTC
This sequence comes from Catagonus wagneri, assembly GCA_004024745.2. NCBI lineage: Eukaryota > Metazoa > Chordata > Mammalia > Artiodactyla > Tayassuidae > Catagonus > Catagonus wagneri. The sequence continues at coordinate 12,582,363 of PVHT020000009.1, read as the reverse complement.
CTGGTAGCTCTCAGCCATTGGGTGGGTAATGCAAATAATAATAATAATAATTTGCATGTTTCCGCAACTGCAAACAGGAACAGTAATGCTACCTACCTCCTAAGGTTTTTGAGGAATGGCAGGAATATTTCCAAAATCAGACCTTTTAGAACATATGTGCCTGACACGTAGTAAGCACCCTACAAAGGTTATTTGTTACTAGCATGGGCTGAAAAGACACTTGTTAGCTAGTATGGAAACAAGCATTTAGCCTACATTTCTGTGGGAAACGACTTACAAATGTCTCTGCCTTTCAGTCCACTAAGAATCAAGGCTAAGGAGATTGTCAAACTTAGCAAATTTTCTGTATGCACCATAAGATGATGCGTCTTCTAAAATAAGAAATTTCCTAAGATTTTAGGGAAATTATAAACAGGAATTTGAAGTCGCTGTTCTAAATCTTCATTTGCTTGAGATGGGGAAGCTGAGAACAACTTTGCAAAAATATGTCACCCGTAAAGTAGGAAGTGGGTATTCTTGCAGCTTCTAACAGCTTCAGCAGCTTTGTTGTTCAGAGCCAGAGCTGTAAGCGGCCTTATCTCAGAGAGCATGCAGTGGGCACACACAACCTCAAGGACAGGAGAGAGGCGATGAAGAGCATTCGGGGACTTGGCTGGCACCTTTTATATATAAAATCTGAGGTTCAAAAGCTGGAAGTAAAGCAATTGCAAAGTTTCCAAAACTGACTGGGAGGGAAAAAAAAAGTAGTTTTGCATTCTGAATGATTGGTTTTCATTCTAAATGATAGAATGATTGATTGATTCCCTAATGCTATGACCACCAGCCCTTCCATGACAGGAAGCAACCCACAGTTATTAACCATGTGGTTGGGTTTAATGTCAAAAGTTCCATTCTGGGCCCAATTCTGTTAACTTAGGGTGATCTTGGACAAGTAATTCCTTTGACCACCTTCTCCTTTGCAAAAGGAGAGGGTTGAACTTGAATCACCCCTATGGTACCTTCCAACTCTGGAAATCTGTGAAATTAAAGGAATGGGTAGGTGCCAGACCTCTTCTGATTGTTAATTCACCCAGGAAACAGAGACCTGGCTGGATAGCAGGCGCATGGTGGTGAGAAAGCAGCAGTAACAACGATATACTTCAGAGGTTAGCCACAGCCGTCAAGAAACCAGACAGGCATCTAGGCTCTAGCTTGCAGCCCTCTGTGTCATGTTACTAAATTCAGGATGGAATTGAAATAGTAGGTGTGGGCCATGAATGGCCTGAAATAATGACAGCTGTCAAAAAGTGATCCTTCAGTGTTGCCAGGGCAAGGGTTCCTGAGACAGGGTCCACGTGTTTCAAAGTCAGAAATACTATATAGCTATATAGATATATATATGAAGGAAGATAACTCCCTTCCTCCCATGGGTGCCTAATGCCTAATTGAATTCATGTAACCACCCAGTCTCTGGAAATTTGGCTGACCTCTTACCTTCCTGTTTTTGCTCCTGTCTCTCAAGGTGAAATCTCGCCGTGGTTTTGCTGGTGCACTCATTACTGCCTACACCGTCTCAATTAAAGTGGGCTTGGGAAGGCAGACCAAATGAGCGGCGCATGAAATGATTTGAATCAGAAAATCAGGAGGTTGTGTCGCTATTTTTATTTTAGTTTTAACTTTAGCAAAAAGCCTTATTTCTGAAAAACTCTAAAGTTTCCAGCTTTAGGAGTTCCCATCATGGCTCAGTGGTTAACGAGTCTGACCAGGAACCATGAGGTTGTGGGTTCGATCCCTGGCCTTGCTCAGTGGGTTAAGGCTTCGGCGTTGCTGTGAGCTGTGGTGTGGGTTGCAGACGCCGCTCGGATCCCACGTTGCCTTGGCTGTGGCGTAGGTCATAGATGCGGCTTGGATCCCACATTGCTGTGGCTGTGGTGTAGGCCGGCAGCTACAGCTCCGATTAGACCCCTAGCCTGGGAACCTCCGTATGCCGCAGGTACGACCCTGGAAAAGGCAAAAAGACCAAAAAAAAAAAAAAGTTTCCGGCTTTGTTTCTTTTCCCTACCATTTACAACTGTCTTGAGAGATAGTGTTTATCTTTTCAAAGCTTGGCCCATTCAAAGTAAAGCCACTCCTCATCACTGATGCCAAAGAAAGACTAATCATACGATCATCCAGAGTGGGGAGTTATCATGTGCTTAGTTTTTTGAGAGTATAGATTTATTGTTACTGACTTGGGGAAGTCTAGTAGCAGCAGTGTGGCTTTAAAATCATGCCATTCTTAGGTGGGTATAAAGATGACTTCAGATTTTGGGGTCTTTTTTGTTTGTTTGTTTGCCTTTTAGGGCCACACCCACAGCGTATGGAAGTTCCCAGGCTAGGGGTCAAATTGGAGCTGCAGCTTTGGCCTATACCACAGCCACAGCAATGCCAGGTGACAGCCACTTCTGTAACCTACACCACAGCTCACGGCAACACTGGATCCGTAACCCACTGAGTAAGGCCAGGGATCGAACCTGCATCCTCATGGTTGCTAGCTGGGCTTATTACTGCTGAGCCACAACGGGAACTCCCAGGATTTTCTGAATAAAAAGAGGACAGCTGTGAGGAGGTCCTGGGGGAGCAGCAGAGTGAGCTCCATGGAAAGGATGCTACGTTGTCTGCTTAGAGGGGCTGCTCTGGGCTCTGCACCTGCATCTGGAGCACTTAATACCCTGGGCGTATACAGTGAGCTCTTCTGTTTCCTGGACGCCATCAGCCTTCTGGGATACACTAGTCCTCCTCAAGTAAAACTGTCTTGAATCCTTGTCAAGGAATTTTAGCCCCTTGACTCCCAGCCACTGAAAAGCCAGTGGCACTCACTAGCCACTGAAACAGCCCAAATCAACCCCTCCTCCCATACCCCATCCCCAATTCCAAATGTTTCCTTGGAAACTGGTGTTGCCCATCCCCTTTTGACCCTGGTACAGATGCACCCCGAGCTTCCTTTCTGCCCAGCATGCTATCAGGAGTGACCAAGAAGAGCACTGGCCAGTCAGTCCGCGGTTTAAAACCTCTTTATGTACAGGAAACCTATAAAAGGCACACTAATAATTGAGCTCGATATGAAATTATAGAGAGGCGATTCCACGTCCTCTTGCAGCAACTTTTGTTGTTCTCTTTTTGTCTCCAAGAGAAGGCAGCCGTTTTTCCCGATGAGCTCAAAAGAAGCCTCTCGCTAGTCCCAGCCTTCATACATCCACACTCCAGCCCGTATGAGACATTCCATTTTTTTTTCTTTCTTTTTTTTGGGGGGGAGGAGGCTGCACCCGCAGCATATGGAGAGTCCCAGGCTAGGGGTCAAATCAGAGTTGTAGCCACTGGCCTGCACCATGGCCACAGCAACGCTGGATCTTTAACCCACTGAGCAAGGCCAGGTATCGGACCTGCGTCCTTATGGATTCTAGTCAGATTCATTTCCCGCTGAGCCACAACAGAGCTCCCGTGTGAGACATTCTCATCTCAGAACCATTACTGTTTCAACTCACTCCAGTCCAGCTCATTGCTAATGTCAGGGACATCCATCAACTGGGCTCTTCTCCCAGCCCTGTTTAATAGATGTCTCAGTTGATGTTTATATATTCCCTAGCAGCATCCACTGGGCCCTCCTTGTTTGATGTTGTCTTGGATTCTTCATAATGAAGACTAACCCAAAATTAGCCTGGGTTAATTCTCTCTTCTCTCTTCCCACCCTACACCCGCTCTTCCTCCCCCAACTCAGGGCTCTATCAATCATTCCTAGAAGTTGGTTATCAGTTCTGCTCACGCCCAAATCATCTCAGCACACACATGCACACATGCACACACATGTGAGCAAGCAAACATATACCATGGCTTCGGGGAATTACTAAGGCCCTCCCTTTCACAAAAAACGACTAAGAAAACTGATTCAGGGGTAAGGGGAAAGCTCTGCCTATATTTTTTGCTTTCAATCTAGTAATTGTTGATTTGGGGTTTTGCCTACTCTCTCCTTAGTGCTGCTTTCATCTTGGGCAGTAATGTGTACATTTTTGGTTATTTCACCACGGAGATACTGAAAAAACTTTCAAAAGGAAGACATTTAGCTTTTATCTCATTAAGGTTTTGGAAAAAAATGAGTGAGGGAGAAAGAAAGAGAAAGAGATATTTTTGGTTTCCTGAGATCGTAGAAAGAGCATAAGACTTGAATAAGGAAAATAGGACTCAAGAACTAGGATCTCATGATTTTAAGCTCTGCATCCTTTCATGAATTGCTAAACTTTCCTGGACCTCAAATTTCTTATCTATGATCCTGTTCAGAGTTATCCTTTGCTATGTCATCCCTAAGGTTATCTGATTATTTCATTCAGTACTTGAAAGTCTTATGCAGAAGTAAGAAGACGGCTTCATAAAGAATCAACAAGAATTTTTAGGCCAAACTATGTGAAAGGCACAGGAACAGTAAATTTTCAAGGACTTCCAGTTGTAGACTTTATGGTTGTCTTTAGGAGCTGAGATTCTAATCCCTTAGCTGTTTGCTCCACAAGAGGTATAGGGTAGGTTGTCAGAAGGGTTCTCCCTACCCCCTCACCTTGGTGAACCCGCTTTGCCTGGTTCTTTTCCCTTTCTGGAGAGAAAACTGTTGGTTAGTATTCTGCAGACTGTACATTAAGGATCCTGGTTGTTTTGTCTTCTTTTCTCTTGTTTTTTTCATCTGCCATCTCCTAAAGTCATATCCTCTTCTCCCCCACTGCCTCTGTCATCCTCACCCGGACCTGTTCACTTCCCCATCCATCTAATTAGAAAAGGGGCACCATGGCCTCATCTTAATGAGGGCTTTCCCATTTCATAACCACCGGATTCTCTTACTTCAGCTATGGTTGGGTCATGTAAATGTTGGTTCTTGCAGAAAGGACAAGAAACAACCAGAAGGAACTCTCAGAAAATGACATACAAACTGAAAGCATCAGTTCATAGCCAATACGATATTACTGAGAGTCAAAAATAAGCAAGCTGTACTTTAAGAGAGAAGAAAGTGAGGCTATGATAATACTGCACGCAACCAGTTGCACACCTTAGTAGTATAATGACTTCTTTTTTTTTTGTAATTGTTATTTTTGTTGATTTGCTTTTGTTTTGTTTTGTTTTTTTGTCTTTTTAGGGCCGCACCCATGGCACATGGAGGTTCCCAGGCTAAGGGTCAAATTGGAGCCTATGCCACAGCCACAGCAACGTGGGATCTGAGCCACATCTGCAACCTACACCACATCTAGTAGCAACACTTAGCATGGCCAGGGATTGAACCTGTGTCCTCATGGTTGCTAGTCAGATTTGTTTCCGCTGAGCCATGATGGGAACTCCTTTTTTATTCTTTTAAAGAATCTCTAAAATATCTCTTTATACCTTAATCTAAACCTTTTACCATATCATCATGCCAACATTAGCTGGCTTGAGTTTCGCTATTTCTTTAAAGAAGAAAGACAAATTAGTGTTTCTCAAAGTGTGGTCTGAGGCCTGCATCCATCAGAACTCCCTGAGCTTCTAGGCAAGAGTGCAGACCGCTGAGCCCCATCCGAGATCATCTGAATCAGAATCAGAATCTCCCAGAACCTGTTTACTAAATATGCACCCAAGGGATTCTTAAATTTTGAAAACTACTGCATTAGATCTGAATTCAGGAATCAGCCTTATTCTCAATTTCTGAATAAATTCTAAAAACTTAATAAGATCTTAAAAGATGATTCCTTTTTGGAGCTAGAGGTTGTATTTCAATTGAAATATCTAAAACATTAAATATTTTAAGTTTTAAAATAGCTATCAATATAATTTCTTACTGTTTCATCTATGATGAAATAAGGGTACCCTAAAAGTTTTTCTGTGATTGCTTTACACACTTAATTTTTTTTCCCATCATATACTAACTTTTCGGTCACTACATAATTAATTTGTACTTTTTTTCTGTTTGATGTTATTCTAATTAGATCTCCCTAACTTACTGGGGTTTCTTTAAGTATAATGCTTATCTTCTAAAGTAGCAGTGGACTCTCGGATGAGGTGTTATCAACAATCTAAGTGTGCGTCTTTGATGCAGTCCTGCAAAAGACTGCATTGGAAGTAATGGTCAAAATGAGCACTATGAGCACAAACTGTAGATGTCAAAGTTTACCAAGACAAGTGTAAGTAATACAGTTTTAGCAAAGCATATCAGAAGAAATCAGGCTGGAGAGTTTGGGCAGGCATAGCTTCTTGTGGCTCCTAGTTCCTCAACATAACTTTGGGTTGGTGCCCATTTTATGTTGCTTGTGGTGAATTCCTGGAACCTATAGAAAGCCCAGAATGGGAGCTACCAAGCTCTTAATCCTTTCCCCCCCAGTTTTGTCATGCTAAAACTCCAGGATCACTACTTTTTATGGCTGCAAGATCTACATTTAGCAAGTCATATTATCTGCATCTAATATCATCATTTCATGGACAGTTTCTTACCAGGCTACCAGCACTGTCTTGTTGCATTGTCCACATATTATCTAATAACAATTAACCATTACATATTTATAGGCACATTGCAACCAAGTAACAATGACCAGTCAATGGCTATCACGTGAAAGGGCAAAGGGATTTGACTCCAAGTCTGACTGACTCCAGAACTCTTGGTTTTGACTGAAACTCTACAGTGAACTGGCTTTCGTGGACTCTTTTCTCCTTCCTGGCTAACCTTTCTGGATGATTTTTGACCAGTCCAGTTTTTATCTACCCAGGATCCTTAATCTGGGACCTATACTCCTGACTGGATTTGCTCTCTTATAGCCAAAGATTTCCTTTCTTTGTCACGTTAGTGATTTTAAAATTAATTATATTTAGACTCAGTGAATTTTTCTACTGGTTGACTTCTTATTCCAATTCCAAGTCTGGTATTAAATGTTATTTTTGGGAGTGCCTGCTGTGGCACAGTAGAAACAAATCTGACTAGTATCCATACGGATGCGGGTTCGATCCCTGGCCTTGCTCAGTGGCTCAGTGAGTGGGGAATCTGGCATTGCTATGAGCTGTGGTGTGGGTCACAGACTCAGCCTGGATCCCAAGTTGCTGTGGCTGTGGCATAGACCAGCAGCTGTAGCTCCAATTCGACTCCTAGCGAGGGAACCTCCATATGCCACCAGTGTGGCCCTAAAACGCAAAAAAAAAAAAAAAAAAAAATCGTTCGTTCTACTAATTATATGACTATATTCTACTAATTATATGACTATATATATATTCCTATATTTGACTATCATTCTGTTTAGTGCCTGGTAACATTAATTTCACGACTACATACTAAAAAATGATGATAGTCCTTGGTGTGAATATTAGTGATAAATACGAATTACATAAGAATGATATGTATGATTTTTGCTTTCATGTCCGTTATATCCTGGTTGGAAGAGCAAATAACACACAAGTAAATGGGTAAACAAATTCAGAGAATGCTTAGTGCTGTGAATAAAGTAAAAACAACAAGTGACCGAGGAGGTGGCAGACAAGGTGAAACTATTTTGGATGAGACGTCAGTGAGCCCCTCTGAGAAGATGATATTTAAGCAGAGTCATGAATGATCAGAGGGACCAACTGTACCATGATGTGAGAGAGGAATTTCAGGGCAGAAAGCAGTGAGTGCAAAATCCTTAGGCAAGAATCAGCTTGATGTGGTTAAAGAAACAAAAAGACCTGAAATTAGCTGGAATACCCCAAGTGAAGGGGGAGTGGTTCAAGCTGAGGCTGCAGCAGTAGGCATTGACCAAATCCCATGGGTCCTAGAAGGTCATGGTTCAAAATTTGTAATAGGATGCCATCGAAATTAGAGCCATCATGAAGAAGAGTGTCACAATCTGGTTAATAGTTGGGACTTCTCTGTGATTGCTGTGTGGGGCATAAAATGTAGGCAAATAAGAATGAGGCTGAGGAGCTCCTGTCGTGGTTCAGTGGGTTAAGAACCCGACTGGTATCCATGAGGACTCGGGTTCTTCAGACATTCTCAAACTCTCTTAAATTTTCTATACAAATTTTTAAATTATCATTTTAGTGAAAATCAAAAAAAATTAATGTGAGCATACATTTACATTAATTTTCATTAAAATATATCTCTGTGGAGTTCCCTAGAGGCTCAGCGGGTTAAGGGTCTGGTGGTGTCATTTTTGTAGCTTGGGTTTCCACTGTGGTACAGGTTCGAGGGACTGCAGTGTGGGGGTAAAAAAAAAATGCACCTCTGTTTGCCTCAGACTAATGAAAAAGTGCAAGTGAAAGCCAGTGTCACAATGAATATAAAAAGTTTCACAGTAACTGAAAAAAGAATGGAGTGGGAAAATTGAGTTAATCATACAGGACATAATAATATAGCAATACTAAACTCTGAAGAAATATTCCTCACTAGAGCACTTTAATCAAAAATAGACAATGAGGGAGTTCCCACTGTGGCTCAGTGGTAACAAACCCAACCTAGCATCCACGAGGTTGTGGGTTCGATCCCTAGCCTTGCTCAGTGGGTTAAGGATCTGGCATTGCTGTAAGCTGTGGTGTAGGTCACAGACACAACTTGGATCCAGAGTTGCTGTGGCTGTGGCCTAGGCTGGCAGCTACAGCTCCAGTCCGACCCCGCTAGCCTGGGAACCTCCATACGCACATGTGCGGCCCTAAAAGAAAAAAAAAAGGCAATGAGTATGAGTTAAAAATTAAAAATTGATTCACTCAATGGTTAAAGAGATGCTACTAATTGCAAAGGCTTATCAGGACCCTAAGAGAATTATACACATATACCTAATTAGATTAAATTTTCCTTCGGTAAGGAATGCATAGTAAGGGAAGAGAATGAAGGCTTATGGATTATCTACTGAGAGCTAGGCACTTGGGACAGGCATTTTTGTTAATGTAATCAACATAATGCTGTGAAGTAGGATTTTTGTCATCTTACAGATGAAACAGGCTCAGAAAGGTTAAGTGAGGATGTTGAGAAAACTGAAAAAAAAAATGATTAAAAATGTCCAGCGGGGAGTTCTCAGTGGTTAACGAATCTGACTAGCATCCATGAGGACGCAGGTTCGATCCCTGGCCTCACTCAGTGGGTAAAGGATCCAGCATTGCCATGAGCTGTGGTGTAAGTTGCAGACGCGGCTCAGATTCTGAATTCCTGTGGTTATGGTGTAGGCCGGCAGCTGTAGCTCCAACTCGATTCCTAGTCTGGGAACATCCACATGTCGCGGGTGCGGGCCTAAAAAGCAAAAAAATAAATAAATAAAAAATAAAAAATGTCCAGCAGTAGAGGAATTATGAGGCAACAAGCTTTCAGAGAATCTTTATTGATAAAGCTCCACTGCAGGACAATTTGACAGAGCCTATGTGAATATGTAATGTGCAAATCCGTCATCTTAGCAATTCTACCTTAACACATGTGGTCTAGAAAACTACTGCCATGTACATGCTGGGAAGCATGTATGTGGCTGCTCGTTGCTGCGTTGTTAGTAGTCAAGGAATAAAAGACAAAAAACCATGAAATATTTCAGTCACAAAGCACCGTGTCACAGTTACAGAGAATGAGATAGGCCTACTCTATACAATATAACACTCGGCATACAGTAAGATTTAGGTTTTTAATCTGATATTTCTATGTATGCATACATAGGTGAGTAAATACATAGAAAAAGAAATAATAGTTGGAATGGGGAGTGAGATGTGAAATTTTACTTTTTCTGTTGTAAAATTTTTCTCAGAAATAGTTAATATACCATTTGTATAAATTAAGATACTAATTTTTGTTTTTCTATTTCGTTCCTGGGCCAGGGGTAGAGTTCGAGCCTCAGCTGTGACCCTACACCACAGCTGCAGTAAGGCCGGATCCTTAACCCACTTCATCATAGCAGGAACTCCCAAAGAATACTTTTTTTTTTTTTTTTAGGAAAAGAAGGCAGAGGGAAAGACCTGCCTGAGGTCATACCTCTAGTAAAAGCTTCCCTGTGGCTCTTAATTCTCTCTTCTGTCTTCTTTTAGGTCTTGATTTATCACCTAATGTTTCTCTGCTGTCTTTTGACCCAGGGGCCCTCCTCTCTTCTCTCCAGGCACTCTTCCAAAAATAGCGATGGCAAGAATAGTCATTGTCATAGAGATATCAAACATTCATTGAACTGAACCTTCTGTTTACACCCCTCTGTCTGCATAGTTGCGGTTTTTACAGTCACACGGAGTCGCGGTCACTTCGACTCTCCAGCATGTCTTCCAGTGAAGTGTCACTGGGAACGCCTGCTCTGTCCAGGCACTGCAGGGAGGGCCTAACTAAATTCTCTGTTGGCAGTCCTGGTCCTCTTTCCTCAATTCATGATTCTACCTGATCTGATGGTCTAATTTACCCTTTTCAAAACCATATCGTCTTAGCAGGAAAAACTGGCTTCCTGGTGGAACCTACGATCAGGCAATTTCCCTTATTAAACCTTTTCTTTATGGCACTTCCTCTTACCTAACCTAAAAAAGGTATCTATCACAGATTGATTTAATCCAAAATTGTGCTTTGTTTGGTGTGCAGAGTTGGGGGCGGTGTTTGTTTTATGCATTTGTTTGGTTTTGTTTACTTAGTTGCCAACATTAAAAAATGGGAAGGTTTCATAGAAAAATCTAGATTTGTTCTCCACATATATGAAAGAGGCTGGAGTGAGCCCTGGAACAGCCCTCTACTGCTACAGGGCTTGAATCTGCTCACCGCAGTCAGTTCCCTGCAGGATGGACAAATGCCTGTTCCTGCCTGGCTTCCACTGACAACTGAGTTTAGAGCATCGGCTTGAATCGGCCCTCTATTTGCTTGTATTCTGAAGCTATGACATTGTTTCTGCATCATCAGTGTTTACAACTTCTCTGATCATAGGTGTTATGTTTCTATGCTATATTGACTTTTATTTTAAAAGTATTGATTTGCTCCGAACATTCATTGTTCTTTCAACATATAAATCAGCTCATATGAGAATTTTCTAAACCTTGAATTCTAGAACTTTCTTTATTCCTAGGTAAATTTTAGTATACTTTTAAAACAATTTTAGCATTTGAAGAAAAGAATTTCAGTTATTGTCTTCCGCCCAAATATGTTCTATCTTGGAATAACAGACACTCAGTAAGCTATTGGCATCTGACAAAAAAAAAAAAAAAAACTTTCCTATACCCTGACTTTTTTCCTCTTAATGAAATATTTAACTTTTTATTAAAAGGAAAAATCAGAAGTCAGCAGTCTGCAGTCAAATTACCACCTAATTTGAATTCCATGTTGTTTTATGAACTGAAAATAAATAGAAACTTTTATTTAAAAACTTACATTTCAAGATCATGTATAATCATGAAAATAATTATATAAACAAATGGATAGTCAAAAAAGTTATTGGGGGAGTAAATTTTTAAGAATTAAAAAAATATTCAGAGACATTGAATGTTAAAGTTAGGTCTGAGATAGGGAAGTTTAAGATAGTGATCAAAGCTTTTCTTTACTTATTTTCTTCTAATTGATTATCATATTTATTGTGAACTCTACTTTTTAACCCTCGTTTTAACTTCTGCTTTGATTATCTATGCAAACACTAATGTTTCAGTATTACTTTTCTTTCCATGTTGATGGACCATTCTAAGGTGGCCATCATTTTCTTGGCAGCTTGCTTTCAAAGCAAAGGGTTTTTTGCTAGTATAGTTATAGTACTTTGTTTTCAACTAAATTGGTTTTCAAAATTTCCCATCTATTGTGAGTTTATAGCCACTATGGGTTTATAAATTCTTTGAAGATAAGAATAGATGACTTTGAGCTGGGCAAGAAAAATTTCTGCAACACTAGATTTTCTGAGCCTGTGACCCAGAAGTTTCAAGTTCTTACCTTCAAAGGCTGCTGAGAATCTTCTGAAAATGTTTAAAATGGTTTGACATAAATGTCAATATCTACTTATATGCCTGTATTGTAAATGTTATTCTGTATTAGATGCCAATCGTAAAAGGGTAAGTTCTTTTTTTTAGCAACCTAACTAAATAGGATGCTGTACCAGTAACATTCTGTATAATGGAGACACAGACACACAGACACAACACACATACACGCACACAAATAAAATGTCTTATAAACACATGAAAAGATCCTTAGCCTCACTTATAAACATAGAAATGCAACTTAAAATGTCATGTCATATTTATTTATTTATTTATTTATTTTGCTTTTTAGAACTGCACCCTCTGCATATGGAGGTTCCCAGGCTAGGGGTCAAATTGGAGCTGTAGCTGCCGGCCTATGCCAGAGACACAGCAACGCCAGATCCGAGCCGAGTCTGCAACCTACACCACAGCTCACAGCAACACTAGATCCTTAACCCACTGAGCAAGGCCAGGGATCCAACCTGCAACCTCGTGATTCCTAGTCGGATTCATTTCCGCCACGCCAGGATGGGAACTCCTGTCATGTCATATTTTTTTTACCCATTAGAGTTGTTAAGACCAAAACAGAATAATAACAAATAGCAAAGTTGTGGTAAAACAGATGTTCTCTGGTGCTAAAAGATACATGAGTTGATAAAATCTTAGCATATGGCATTATTTACCAAAACATGTTAATATTCAATTCTTTTCAACCCACCAATTCCACTTTCTAAGAATTTATCCTACAGAAATAGATGGATGGATGGATATATAGATGATAGATAGATGATAGATAGATAGATAGATAAATAGATAGTTTTTTGGCCATGCCCACATCATGTGGAAGTTCCTGGGCCAGGGCTCAAACTCCAGCCACAGCAGTTAACAACTCTGGATTCTTAACCCACTACAGCACAAGGGAACTCCTATCCTACAGATATATTTATACTTAGGATCCAACATACAAGTATAAGAATAATTTTATAGTTGTAATTATCTAATAATCTAAAAGTATCCAAAAATACAAAACACACTAGAATTCCTCTAGAGTAAACATAGTTACCAAGCAGTTCTCCTCTGGGCATATAGCCCAAAGAAATGAAAACATATGTCCATACAAAGACATGTTCATACCAGCATTATTTATAACAGCTAAAAAGTGTAAACAACTCAAATGTCCATCAGGGGATGAATGAATACACAGGTGTGTATCCATACAGTGCAATATAATTCAGTCATAAAAAGGAATGAAGTACCGGAGTTCCCACTGTGGCTCAGCAGTAATGAACTAGTATCCATGAGATGCGGATTCCATCCCTGGCCTCGCTCAGTGGGTTAGGATCTGGTGTTGCTGTGAGCTGTGTGTAGGTCAAAGACGCGGCTTGGATCCCAAGTTGCTGTGGCTGTGCTGTAGTCCAGCAGCTACAGCTCCAATTCGACCCCTAGCCTGGGAACTTCCATATGCTGACCATAGTGCAGCCCTAAAAAGAAAAAAGAGAGAGAGAGAGAGTGAGAGAGAGAAGAATGAAGTACTGTTAATTGCTGCAACACGACTGAACTGCAAAGACAATTAAGTGAAAAAAACAGTCACAGAAGACCACATAGTGCTTGACTCTGTTAATATGAAACATCCAGAACAGACAAATCTATAGAGACCAGAAATAGATTACTGGTTGCCTAAGGCGGGGGTAAGGGGGATGGGGATAAGGAAGTTAACAGTACAAGGTTTATTTTTGTGGTGATTCGTATGTTCTAAAATGAGATTGTGGTGACGATTGCACAACGGTAAATATATTAACACCATTGAATTAAATTATATCTTGATAAAGTGATTTTTTTAATTACCTAAATTTCCATCAGTTATGAAATGGGTCAAATAAATGCAATAAAGACTGTCACAGCTGTGAAAAATCATTGCCTTATTTTTGCCAATATAGAACACTCTAAAAAATGGTTAGGACGGGAGTTCCTGTCGTGGCTCAGTGGTTAACGAATCTGACTAAGAACCATGAGGTTGCGAGTTTGGTCCCTGGCCTCGCTCAGTGGGTTAAGGATCCGGCGTTGCTGTGAGCTGTGGTGTAGGTTGCAGACGCGGCTCGGATCCCATGTTGCTGTGGCTGTGGCGAAGGCCGGCAGCTACAGCTCCTGTTAGACCCCTAGCCTGGGAACCTCCATATGCCGCCCTAGATAAGGCAAAAAGACAAAAAAAAAAGGTCAGGAAAGCAGAGAAGAGAATAATGTATGCACCAGGGTCCTTTTTGTGTAGGGAAAAATGTACGGGATATTTCTTGAAAGGCCCCCATGAGACTGGTAAGAGCCTTTTTGCGGGGTGGAGATGGGGAGTTGGGATCCAGAATCTGAAATTTTCTTTTCAGTATTCCCTCTTTTCTTAAATGCTCCAGGAACGTGGGAGCTTTGAAATAACCATTACGGTAACTGTGATAAGAGCTCAGTGAGACTCAGTCCTGAAATAAGCCCATGTTTAGTTAACTGTAAGTGACTGTGTGGGGGCAGGCAACTGCTAGGGGTTCCATCAAGTGTGCATTTAGATTGTTCTTACTGCAGAGTTCACCAGTCCACACTCTGGAAATGACATGCGTGGCTAGAGCTTTTCATCCCATTTGGATGGGCAATAGCCACATGCCTACCAGGCCTGGAGAACATAGAAATCTCTATTCCACGTGGCCAGTTCAGTGGCAAAATCTTGGGACAGGTACATGACAATTCCCAAATAAATAAATGACCTTATCTAAATGGTTTCAAAATATTTCAAATCGGGATAATTTGGTAATGATTTTACTTGTGGCAACCATCATCCCTCTATGATCATCTTTTGTGCAATGCTTCAGACTTTTCAAGATGCTTTCATGCATATCACTTTATCTAATCCTTAAGCATGTGAAGTAGTTGGGATCATATCACTCCTGTTTGACAGATGGAAAGATTAAATCACATGGAAATTAAATGATTTGCCAAAGACAAAGAGTTCTTCAGCGATAGAACTGGTGGTAAAATCAAAGTTTTTTAATGTCTGACCCAATTCTAAGGCATCCCAAATTAGGTCTAGAGTCAGGGCTTTATGGCTATTGGGGGAAATATGATACAGTGTCTTTGGTTTTGTAGAGGAATCCATGATTAAAAAGGAAATCCAGGAGTTCTCATCGTGGTTCAGTGGTTAATGAACCCGACTAGTATCATGAGGATGCAGGTTCAATCCCTGGCCTCACTCAGTGGATTAAGGATCTGGCATTGCCCTGAGCTGTGGTGTAGGTCTCAAATGTGGCTTGGATCCCATGTTGCTGTGGCTGTGGCATACATAGGCCGGCAGCAGCAGTTCTGAATGGACCCCTAGGCTGGGAACCTCCATATGCCATGAGTACGTCCCTAAAATGACAAATAAATAAATAATAAAAAGGAAATCCAGAACCACAACGCAAGATGCTCCTTAGACCACTTGGGACATGAAGGCTATGAGTGCCTTTAGTCAAAGGTTATAAATGTCAGAATCTATGGGGTAGATTTCCTGAATCGTCATAGACCTTTGCATTATAAGAGTTTTGTGACAATATCTGGAACCAGTATTTAGTTGTCAAAAAAGTCTAAAGTACAGAGTTTGTGAAATAATGCAATTTCTATTTTCTATAACATGAGTGTTCTACCCGCCAATGCTTCCTCACTAATTGTCCCCTCCCCTTCTTCCCGTCCCTTCTTTCCTTTCCCCTCAGTTCTGTTTTTCCATTTATAGTTTTAGATCGTGACATAATGTCACCACTTTGGGTAGCCTGTGTTTCAGTGAACCTGGAGCCACCCTTTAGGGTAGGGCCAGACAACCCCTGGGCACCGCTGACTCATGGAGGCCCCTCCTAGTCATTTCCTCCTGGAAAAATGTCCCTGCTGTTCCACCCATCCAGGCGTGCCTGAGCAGGGACACAGGACTTGTGCGAGGCTGTTTCCTGGCTTCCAAGATTAAAGAGAATGAAAAGTTTCAATCAGAAGTTGTTAACCTTCCATATCCTTGATAGCTATTCTCATGTTCTAGAAGGTTTTGAAATTTCTCTCCCCTTCATTCGCAACTCTCCCCATTTTCTCTGTAACCAGTACAAACTGTTCCCTACCATAAGTACAGTCAGTTCTCTTTTATTTTTGTCATTAGTCACATCTTTTAAAATTATGGTTAAGAATTTTATTATCAAAATTATTATACCTCTTGGAGTTCCCGTCGTGGCTCAGTGGTAAAGAACCCGACTAGTATCCTTGAGGACGCGGGTTTGATCTCTGGCCTCGCTCAGTGGGTTGGGGATCTGGCATTGCCATGAGCTGTGGTGTAGGTTGCAATACGGCTCGGATCCTGCATTGCTGTGGCTGTGGTGTAGACCAGCAGCTACAGGCCAGCAGGTGCGGCCCTAAAAAGACCCCCCCCAAAAAAAAATTATTACTCTTCTTGTATAAGTTCTAAGTATTACAGCCAGATATAAGTCAAGCTCCCATTTGGCTTTTTAGCAGAATGCCCAACATCTCCTTCTTGAAGCCTTGAGATCCTGTTAAAAGGCCTAGGAACAGAGTTCCTGGATATGACTTGGAGTGAGAATGAACAGCAGGATATCAATTCACCAGGCTAGCTCACTGCCACCCACTTGTCCACTGCTGTCCAGGAGACAAGCTCTGCCTACTGCCAGGAGGTCCATAACCCTGAACAATCCTCTCATTCTTTGAGGAACAAATTCCAAATGGTCTTTTCAATTCCAGTATTTTTTTTCCCCTTTGGCCATGCCCATAGCATGTGGAAGTTCCCAGGCCAGGGATGGAACCCACACCACAGCAGTGACTACACCAAGTCCTTAACCACTAGGCCACCAAGGAACTCCTGGATTCCAGTGTTTTAAAGCCACAGACTACCTAGGCAATACCCGCCTGAGACTGGGGGATGACACTCATGCATAGAGATCAGAGTTTGGGGAATGAAGTCTCAAATTTTACATTTCTAATTCTTGATGTCGACTAAACTCTAAACTTGTTGTTCTTCCCCTCTGCTTTGTTTATTTCCTATCTTTTAAGTCCTTTCCTGATTTTATTTTAAACTCCTGAATTCCAATTTGGAAGCCTTTTTCCAGCTATCCCACACCTGGGACCCATTTTCCACTAGCTCCTGAATGTCTGCTTTCCTGCTGTCTGATTTCCAAAATCAAATTGTATCCCAAACAGCTATATATCTGAATTCTGTCACAGATTATGATCTCCAGAGCTAGTATTGCCCTAATGAAGCTGAAAACAGTTGTTCAAAATTGCACTAAAAGGAGAGGTACCAATTAGAAAAGCTGGACTTATGACAATGTGCTAATATGTCCATTTGAACTTACCAGTAATTTCCATTTCATGACTTTGAGACCATGAGAAGAACACAGCAAATAGGGCACAGGCACCGTAAGAAAAAATTAAGATTCAATTTCTGGCCAAGTTTAAATTCCACCTCTATTGCTTTCTGACTCTCTGAACTTGGGTAATTTTCTTAACTATCAAATGGAAACTAGATAGTAACATATACAGGGGTTATGACAGTTAAATAAAATTCAGTATGCAAAATGCCTAAAATGGCTCCTAGCAGAAAAGGTGGTTTATTAATGTTATTATCATTGATCTCAGGCATTTTCTGCAAGTTTAGGATTTATTTCTTCTTTACTTGCTTTACTATAATTCAGTAGCCACTCTTTTCATCACATCAGATTAGATTTTGCTTTTGAGAGTTCCAATATTACTAATTATGGCATATTTTATAAAGTCCATATTAAGATTTTGGGTCCAATCATATTACAGTAAGGTAAGTCTACCTGTTTTTTTCCCCCTGAAAAACTGATAGCTTTTCCTGAGAATTATTTTGTATGTATGCAAATATATCCCTTGCAGTATCTGAAAGTGACCATAGATTTTGCAAAGCAAAATGTTCCACTACTAAATACCAGTGTCACGTGGGAAGACTTTAGTGTGTGTTCTCCCAAGTTTAATGAGGAACAAGACACACATTAAGCTGTCAAATTATCTCTAACAATTTTAAAAATTTTTTATTATAGTTGATTTACAATGTTCTGTCAATTTCTGCTGTACAGCAAAGTGACCCAGTTATACATTTATATACGTTCTTTTTCTAACAATTTTTTAAAAGTAACTTTAAAAAAAAAATCCAACGAGTCCGCCTCCATCTCCCAGCCTGCTTTCCTCAGCTTTTGCTGCATCCTCCGGCAAGCCCTCTGCTGGTGGTGGCGAGATGGCTGCCAGAGTTCCAGGAAGATCCCCAGCAGAAGGGCAATCACACCCCTTACTGAGCAGCTTGGGTTGTTAAAACCAGAGATGGGAAAGTAGGTGCAGGAAGGCAGAAGAGTGGGGCGCACCACAGACGCCCCATCAGAAAGTCTTGTAAGCCTGTGTGAAGGTGAAACGGTTATTATGTGGGCTCTGGGGCAGGTTAGTTTTTAGTGTATCCAGTTTGTCATCCTCCACCCATGTCTATAATTTCTCACCTCCAGGCCTTAGATCACTCTCATGTGGTGACACCTCCCACTTGTCAAAATCTTTTCCATGAAAAGATAAGTCACAAATGGCTCATAAACAGCTTTTCTTCCCTTTGGGCAATGGTTTATTCATATCCATCCACCGTGGCTTATTCTCTTGGTGTTCAACTTTTAAATCACTTACGAGTCCTTCAACATATATTGTTTATAAAGTACCAAGATGTCATTTTCTTTATTTTATTTTTTATTGAGTTTTTTCAAGTTTTATTGAAGCATAATTGATATACAATGTTGTGTTAATTTCTGCTGTAGCACAAGACATCGTTTTCTTCTGGCAAATTCACTAGAATATTTAATGTTTATTCTATGATAAAAGAGGTTAAGTAATAACAGCTTATGAGACAAATGGTGCTGGGAGATCGGTAAATAACTTAAGAACAGAAACAACAACAAACCCATAAAAATAGATCCTGATCTCACATGTAATTCCAGAATTACTAAATGTAAAAAAATGAATCCAAAGAGAAGTGGGAGACAATATAATGTTAATAATCATGTGTCCTTAGGGTAAGGAAGGTATTCTTAAACATAACTCTAGTGATAGAAATTATACATAAAAGAATTTACTGGAGTTTCCATTGTGGCACAGAGGAAACGAATCCGACTAGGAACCATGACTTTGCCGGTTCAATCCCTTGCCTCACTCAGTGGTTTAAGGATCTGGCGAGCTGTGGTGTAGATCGCAGACGCGGCTCAAATCTGGCATTGCTGTGGCTGTGGTGTAGACCAGCAGCTGTAGCTCCGATTTGACCCCTTGTCTGGGAACCTCCATATGCCGCGGGTGCGGCCCTACAAAGCCAAAAAAAAAAAGAAAGAAAGAAAAAGAAAAAAAGAATTTATTAACTGAAATACAGAGAAAAAGTAGGAAGTCCTATGTCAAAAAATTTTAACTTTATGACAAAAATGAATTGGACAGAATATTTCTAACAAAAATGTAATCAGTTGGAAAGTTTTATTTATCAGATTTATAAGGGAACTAATTCTCCCTTCCTCAACGCCCCCCAAAAATAACTGCCAAAAGAGAAAATGAGCTGTTTTTGTGAGAATTGTGCCTGGCATGGTGTGTCACACGTCAGGCTTGCCAGGGCTGAGCAATTTTGAAAATGCCAAGAGGACTGCGATGGTGAGGAGAGAGCTTGAAGAAGGAGGGGAGCATTTTTAATAATTACCATAACTGAGCAACTTTGGAGAGAGGCACGGATATCTAAAAGGAATTAGGGGTGGGAGGGAATGGGGATAACTAGTGCTTTAATGATGGAATAGCAAGGAGCTCCAACTACATTGCATGGGGAACTATGTCTAATTACATGTGACAAATCCATATATGTACATGTAATCGGGTCACCACATGGTGCAGTTGGAAAATCTGACAGAAATCTGTAAACCAGCTATAATGCAAAAATAAAAAAAAATAAAAAACAAATATAAAACAACAACAACAAAAAAAAAGGAATTAGGAAGCTTTTGTATAATATATAAACAGAGAGTAGAAAAAAAAGGTTGCCAGGGGCCCTAGTGGGGAAAAAAAGGAAAGAGGTAGTTAAAAGGTAGAAACTTTTGGAGTTCCCACTGTGGCTCAGCAGGTTGAGAACCTGGCATAGTGTCCCTGAGGATGTGGGCTGGATCCCTGGCCTCGCTGTGTGGGTTAAGGATCCAGCATTGCTGCAAGTTGTGGTTTAGGTCTGGAATTCAGCCTGGATCTGGCGTTGCTGTGGCTGTGGTAGGCCGGCAGCTGCAGCTCTGACTTGACACCTGGCCTGGGAACCTCCGTGTGCCACAGGTGCAGCCTAAAAAAGAAAAAGAAAAGGTAGAAATTTCAATTATAAGATGTATAAAGTCTGAGGATCTAAAGTAAAACCTGGTGACTCCAGTTGATAACACCGTATTGTATAATTGAAATTTGCTGAAAGAGTAGAACTTAAATGTTTTCACCCCCCACCCCAAAAAAAAAGGTGAGACAATGGATATGTTAGTTAACTTGATGGGCAAAAACCTTTCACAATGCATATGTATATCAAATCATCACATGATGCACTTTAAGTATCTTACAGTTTTACTTGTCAATTATACCTCAGTAAAAGGGGGGGGGGCAATAGAACATTTAAAAATGCCCTGTCCTGTGATACTCAGAGTATTAAACTTTTTAAAATACTGTTTCAACTTAGGATGAATTTCCTACTTTTTTTTTAATTTAAATTCCTCATTTCTGCATACTTGGAATGGCCAGTTCTTGTATTTTGAAGATTTGTCTTAATTTGTGGTATTTTTTGCTTTGCTTCTTAGGTACCAGCAAAGGCCAAACATCTTACTCAACAACTTCCCTGCCACCACCTCCACCATCCCATCTGCCCAGCCAGCCGCCATTGCCAGCATCTCACCCAACACAATCGTCAGTCCCAAGTCTACCTCCCAGGAACATTAAACCTCCTTTAGATCTCAAGTAAGCAAAAGATTGTCTTCTCATTTCTTTGTCAGTCTCTTGCCATAGATTTTAAAACTATGCTTGGCTGAACGCTGAGGGTTCCATGGTAAACCAGTGGAGCCACAAAGATGAGCAGTTGACGGGGAGAAGGGATAGCTGCGTGGGCTCTCTCATATCCCCCATATCCTCGAGCAGTTCTTATTTATCTGTTTTTTACAGTGGTTTTCCCCTTAAGAGTTCATTTGAAGAAAATTTCCAGTTACGTTTTATTTTTTTTTTAATTTTTTTTTTTGCCTTTTTGTCATTTTAGGGCCGCACCTGCGGCATGTGGAGGTTCCCAGGCTAGGGGTCTAATCGGAGCTGTAGCCACTGGCCTACACCACAGCCACAGCAACGCAGGATCCGAGCTGCGTCTGCAACCTACACCACAGCTCATGGCAACGCCGGATTGTTAACCCACTGAGCAAGGCCAGGGATCGAACCCGCAACCTCATGGTTCCTAGTTGGATTCGTTAACCACTGCGCCATGATGGGAACTCCCTCCAGTTCCGTTTTAGATATTCTGATGCATTCTTCAGGTCAGCACCACCACCATGTCCTTCACTCTCATCACCACCACTTCTACCACCACCACCATCATCACTGCCACCACCACCATCATTGTCATTATCACCACCACACCAATACTGTCATCATCACCAATGACATCATCATCATCATCACCACCATTATCATCACAACCACAATCATTGTCATCATCACCAATGACATCATCATCATCATCACCACCATTATCATCACAACCACAATCATTGTCATCATCACCAATGACATCATCATCATCATCACCACCATTATCATCACAACCACAATCATTGTCATCATCACCAATGACATCATCATCATCACCACCATCACCATCATATTTTACTGACTGCTTATGATGTGGTGGGCACTTTACATATATATAATCCCTATAACCTTATAGAGAGGATCATGTTACCATTATTTCACAGGTGAGTAAATGGGACTTTATAGAGGCTAAGTAACTTCTCCAAGATCACATACAACGTGTAATAGAAACGTGAGCCAATGTCAGTTTGAGTCCAAAGTAAATGTGTGCTTTTTTTAACCCCTCTGCTCAGTAACCTCATTGGAATAAAAAACTGAGTTTTGCTCTGACTATCCAAATTTTTGACTGTGTATTTAAAAACTGAGAAACTTATTCAAGCCCATCCTCACTTTTCTTAGATGGCACTTTTTAGAAAGTCTAAACTATATGGGTTGTTATATGGGGGTTCTTTATCCATGATTTGTGAGCATAGCTGGTTGAGGAGAAAGCAAGCACAAGACTGGGATAGAATGAATGCTGTTTTAAAAATATTCAGACAATGGCAAGCATAGATCCTTATGGGAAGTCAAAGTACATCTTCCCTTTCCTCTTCTAGAAAATTGCTTCACATCATTCGCCTTTACCACAAATAATATCACAAAATATTTAGCTACAGTTTGTTTCTCCTTCACTTCAGTCCCCTTTGAGATTGATGTTCATTACATTTAAAGTACTTAATATCCATAACCCATACGATACAGTCTATTAATATCAATATCTGATTGATAGCTTTCCTTTAATGCTAATGGTTACAGTTTAGAGCAGGAGTTGAAAACCCATTTGTCATGGGGAGCCACGACTAAGTTTCACTTTATTATTATTATTTTTTTTTTTTTGGCGGGGTTGTTAAGGACAATACCAACTAACCAGAAGATATTAGACTTTACCACCATCTGCGTACAAGTGTGTTGTATATCTATGTTAACTGCATACCCTACCAGGCATTTGAGTTTGTGAATCCTAACTTATGATACCCAGCTACCAAATAAGAGTGTAAACTATCTACCTAACATATGTGTCAAAGAATTATTAGTTGAATTAGAATAACTGATCTTTGTTCTTATATACACTTGATTTCTGTGTAAACTATTTTCCTTTCATCTGTATTAAATCTTTTGTCTTTTTCCTAATTTTTCCCTGTTTTGAATTTAACCCGTTAGATTTTGATCTTGGTGCTTTTGAATTTTATTATGTGACTCTTTCCCAGCTATTGGCTTTAGGCTTTAGTTAGGCTTCTGGATCCTGTATAATTCTAATGAGAAATTTTAATAATTTTGAGAATTCCTGTTAATTTAAAGACCAGTAACTATTTGATTGAAGAAGTCATAGAGAGGCGTGCTTAGTACTATTCCTACGTTTGGGGAGTTGCCAGGACCACCTATGTGTTTGATGATCCACTAAAAGACCCCATGAGGCTCAGCATATGGTAGTACTCACAGCTAAGGTTTATCCCAGTCGCAGTCCACTTCTAAACCTGGGAGTGGACAAAGCAAGACCACTCCTTTCTCCCGCTACAAAAATGCAGTACATGTGGGATATTGCTTCCCGGGGAAGCCTATGAGAGGTAACTTTTTACTGAGAGCTGACACCGAGGCACCTTCTACCTAGCAACTACCAAAATAACGAAACTTCTAGAAGGAAAGCAGATGTTCACCAAAAGTCAGCAAAGCACTCATATCATTTAGGCAATTTTTCCTGTAAGTGCAAGGAATGCTTTTGGAGCTGAGTTCCCAGATACAAACCAACAGCCAATCTTGGTCGAAGATTCTTTTAAAAAAATAGCAGCTTCAGGCCTGCGATGTTAACTCCTTTCTGTAAATTTACCCCCTAGGTAGAATCCATTGTAATAAGGTGGGGAATAAAAAGTTGCAGGAGGAAGAAAGGATTTCAAAAAAGAGACCTATAGCCTGGCCTATACCATCATACAGATGCTGGTCAATTTCCCACCTTTGTAGGCAATTCTTGCAAAATTGAAAAGAGCCTAACCACTACCCAGCCAGGCTCAAATTTTTTTCTCACAATACTGTTTTCGTCAGAAATTAGCAAAAACCACCAATGTAATTTTTTTTTTTTTGTCTTTTTGCCTTTATGTAGAGCCGCACCCGCGGCATATGGAGGTTCCCAGGCTAGGGGTCTAACAGGAGCTGTAGCCGCCGGCCTTCGCCACAGCCACAGCAACGCGGGATCTGAGCTGCGTCTGCAACCTACACCACAGCTCACGGCAACGCCGGATCCTTAACCCACTGCGCGAGGCCAGGGATTGAACCCACAACCTCATGGTTCTTAGTCAGATTTGTTAACCACTGAGCCACGAAGGGAACTCCCCCACCAATGTAATTTTATCTCATCCCAAATTCCATCTTATTAAGGACTCCTAAAATTAAAAAGTTTGAGGCAAGAGCCTCAAAACACATGCTCTCAGGAAAAAGATGAAGAGAAACAAGAAACTCCGATGTTACATTGCCTAGACAAGCTAGAACTGGCATATCTGAAAGCAAACTGTCAGATGGAGCGAACAGAGAAAATGAAAGCTAAAGGACATCCATCAGATAACTTTTTTTTTTTCAAAAGTAAAAATGCGGTATATGGTGAAAGACTTTTAGACTCCCATCAGAGAGCTCAAGTAAAATCCAAAATGAAGAAATATCTGGGTTTCAAACTTTCCTCACTAGAGGAAGCTAGATAAGACACAAAGAGGAAATGAAAGTATATTCAGGCTCACAAATCTATATTTCATGTGGGAGGGAAATGTATAGAATCAACTTTTTTTTTTTTAGGGCCACCTCTGCAGCATATGGAAGTTCCCAGGCTAGGGGTCAAATCGAAGCTGCAGTTGCCGGCCTACACCACAGCCACAGCAGCTCAGGATCCCAGCCACATCTGTAACCAACACCACAGCTCACAGCAACACTGGATCCTTAACCCACTGAGCAAGGCCAGGAATCAAACCCATGTCCTCATGGATAGTAGTTGGATTCACTACCACTGAGCCACAATGGGAACTCCTAGAATCATATTTAAGTAAAATTGTGAGAGATGGGTGCTTTTGTGCTTTACCATCACACTTCCAAACACACATCTGGGTGTTTCCCAGGTGCTCCTCCATGGCCTGCAAATGTCATTCATCCCCTCTCTAATCAAAGGCCACTCTCAGGTCAAGATCTAATCGATTTTTTTACATTCATTCAATAATTATTTTTTGAGCCACCACTTTGTGCCTTTGTAATAGAAATTCAGGAAATACCAGTGAACAAAATAAAGATCCCTGTAGTTCCCATATGACTGAGTGGGTTAAGTATCTGGCATTGTCAGTACAGTGGCTTGGGTTACTGCCATGGCAGGGGTTCAATCCCTGGCCTAGGGATTTCTGCATGCTAAATGTGTGGCCTAGATAGATAGATAGATAGATAGATAGATAGATAGATAGATAAAATAAAGGTCCCTGCCCATCTAAAACCTAGGACAAGAGACATAAGGAATAAAAATAATAAACAGGTGACAAATGACATATATTAGGAAATATCAAGTGCTATAGGAGAAAATAGGTCAGGCTTAGGTGGTGGAGTGTGAAGGTGGGGTTGGGAACAGAGTGTTGCACCTTTAAAGGGAGAAGTGAGGATAGTTCCCTGTATGGGAGGTTCTACTTGAATGAAGACTCAAGGAAGTGAAGGAGTTAGGCACACAGGCACCTGGAAGAGGACCATGCCAGGCAGAGAGGACGGACAGAACAAAGCCGAGAGTATTCAGGGACTCAGAAGGAGGTGGCTAGGCTGGCGTAGATGAACAAGGGAAGGAGTAGCTGAGAAAGACCCAGCTTACTCAGTGCCCTGCGGGTCATGATAGAGATTGTGGCTCTTGTCCTATGTGAAACGGAAAACACGGGAAGAATTTGAGCAGAGCAGTGATGTTTTCCAACTTAGACTTTACAAATATCACCTTACCAGCTGTCTGAGAAGAGACAGTAAGCAATGTCGAAGAAGGGAAAGCAATTAGGCAGATATTGCAGGAATGCAGGTGAGCTGTGGAGGTGGCCCTGGGCAGGATGGTGCCGTGCACGTGGTAAAAGGCGTCCTGATTCTAGATATATTTTGAAGGTAGAGACAACAGAATTTGGATTTGGGGTATGAAAGATAAAGAGGCTCCAAGGTGGCTCCAAGGTTTTGAGCCCAAGAAACTCCAAGGATGATGTTTCCATCTGCTAAAGTGGGCTTCGCTGAAGGTGAGCAGGTTTGGTCATGAGAAAGATCAGCAGGGCCTAGCCTGGTTAAGCCTGTAGTGTCTCTTAAACACTCCAGTGGAGATGTTGAGGAGGTGCTTGGGTATAAGAGGTGAAGAGTTTGGGAGAGAATTCTGGCTTATAAATACATATTTGATGAGTTCCTGTTGTGGTGCAGTAGAAATGAATCTAACTAGTATCCATGAGGATGCGGATTCGATCCCTGGCCTCGCTCAGTGGGCTACGGATCAGGCTTTGCTGTGAGCTGTGGTATCTGTTG
Source organism: Catagonus wagneri (assembly GCA_004024745.2). Classification (NCBI taxonomy): domain Eukaryota; kingdom Metazoa; phylum Chordata; class Mammalia; order Artiodactyla; family Tayassuidae; genus Catagonus; species Catagonus wagneri. The sequence goes on along the minus strand of PVHT020000009.1, from coordinate 12,556,122 downwards.
CAGATGCGGCTTGGATCCTGAGTTGCTGTGGCTGTGGCACAGGCCAGCAGCTGTGGCTCTTGATTCAATCTCTAACCTGGGAACTTCCATATGCCACAGGTGTGGCCCTAAAAAGCAAAAATAAAAAAATGAAAAAAAAATACATATTTGAGAGTCATGGTCATATATTCCACACTTAAAGTCATGAAACTGAAGATCACCAAGGAAGTGAGTGTAAATAGAGAAAGAACTGAACCCCAGGACGCTCTAAATCCACCAGGCCTGGGGAGAAGGAAATTCTGCAAAGGGGAATAAAAAGGAGTAACCAAGAAAGTAGGAAAGACCTGAGTGTGGTGTCCTTGGAGCCAAGTAAAGGTAGAACTGCCAAGGGGGAGGCCGTGATCAACTGTCAGCTAAGTAAGGACTGTGAGGATCAGCCTGAGTGACACTTGGGGAGTAGTTGGGATACAAGCCCTATGGAAACAGCTTTAAAAGAGCATGAAAGGAGAGGAATTGGAAAGAATGATTATAGAAGAACTCTTTAATGGAGGAAAAGGAAGAAGAGATATGGGGCAGTAACTGGTGGGGGAAATGGAATTGAGATTTTTTTTTCCTAAGATGGCAGAAATAGGAGTTCTCGGAGTTCCCATCATGTCTCAGCAGGTTACCAACCTGACTAGTATCCACAAGGATGTGGGTTCTATCCCTGGCCTAGCGCAGTGGGTTAAAGTTCCGGCATTGCCATGAGCTGTGGTGTAGGTCGCAGACATAGCTCGGATCCCACATTGCTCTGTCTATGGTGTAGGCCAGCAGCTGCAACTCCAGTTCTACCTCTAGCCTGGGAACTTCCATATGCCACAGGTGGGGCCCTAAAAAAAGAAAAAGGAAAAAGAAATAGGAGTTCCCGATGTGGCGCAAGGGGATTGGTGACATCTCTGCAATGCCAGGACGCAGGTTCAATCCCCTGCCCGGCACAGTAGGTTAAGGATCTGGCATTGCCACAGCTGCATATGTTGCAAAAAAATGGGTACTCCATGTGCCACGGGCCAGCCAAAAAGAAAGAAAGAAAAGATGGCAGAAATAACAGTATGCTTCTATACTTGTGGGAAATCATAATGGTGGAGAGAGGGGAGAAGTCCTGGGACCAAGGACTACAACTGAAGCTCGGGTGAGGGACTGGCTTCCCAAAGGCATGAATGATAAGGTTCACAGTTCTTCCCAGGCTGTAGAGTGGATTACTTAAGGCAAGAAATGAATCTCTAATTGGGATCAAAGAAAGAACTTCAGGAGATAGCTTGACCTTTTATCATCTGCCTACTTCCCAGAAGTCACTTGTAATTTTCTCCTACGGGTCAGAATGCCCCGAGAGTGTAAAGGATTGGAGGTGGGTGAGAACTAAAAACAGTAAACATCTTTAAAAGGAAAGTAGTTGAGGCCAGTTATAGTGTATTTTAAATTGTACTGTTTCTCCACCTAGTGGTCAGATATCGGCTAGCTCTACTTTCTGCTATTTTACACATCTGAAAAGGAACCGAAGTGGGTCAAAAGAGCTTGTTTATCATTCTCAGTGTTCAAATCAACACCTTTAGGATAACACATCTCTGGGAACCATTTTCAAAAATTAATTAAAAATTTAACAGTATAATTCTTCGTGTGAAAACAGAACCAGAGGATGAATACTTTGGTATACAAAGCAAATTACGTGGTTATTAATAGTAATGAGACAGGAAAAGTGAAGTAATAAGAAATAATAAATAATGGAAATGACTAAGGTTGGAAAAGGAAAAGTTAAACAGTTCTTTACCCTGAGGTCATTCTTAGTCAGTGTAAGATTTTTTTTTTCTGGCTCTAAAATTAGAGGAAAAGTAAGAATTTACCATCGTAACCTTTTTATCAGTTAGGAATGCTTAACATTTTCTAGAATTTAAGAGTTGCCCTATCAGTCGTCCACTACCAGTCTTACCTAAGTCCATTGGGAAAGCATTGGCTTGAACAAGTCATAGTTTTGTAATTCTTCATGCGTTAAATACCAGAAGACACGTTCCAGAGGAAAATTCACAGGATTTTGTCCTCAGTAAGGGCAGGTATAGCGCAAAGTTGTATGTGTCACTTGATTTCCTCCTGATTCTTAAAAAAAACTGACAAGGAGAAGCTGAAGTCATGAATAAAGGTCATGAATAGCAGATAAGGTATAAAGGTCAACAGCTTCACCTCTTTAAAAGTCAGGATATAGAGCTCTAATAGCTTTCTCAACAAGACAGCCAGAACATTAAATTAATTTTGCCTTTCCCATTTAATTCTGCATGCTAAAGCATAAAAACAAAGAACTGTGGTGAAAGGCCTTCTTGAATAGATGTCCTATTGTAACAGCTGATAAGCTTCCTTTTCTTCTTAGACTGCTCCCTCTGCTTAGTTTTCTAGGACTTGGAATGTGACTAATTTTGTTATTGGTCTCTTTAACTCTCTGTGGAGCTTTGCTCAATGCTTGGAACACTTTTTTTGAGCAATTGGTGACAGTTTGATCTCGGTCTGTCCATGACACTCACCTATCTCTCCCCCCCATCTTTTATTCTTCACTGCTATTCCTATTCTTAACCCTATTTTCTATTTAGTGACGATTTTAATGTTCTACATATTAAACCTATGAATTCACAGGTGAATTCAGACCTATATAAAATTAACTAAAATTTGTATGCTGTAATGTTGGGTCCATGAATATATATGTGCATGCAAACATTATCCCCAAGTATAAATGATTTGCATTCAAGTGCAGGCACATAGGTATAAATGTGCTGTACAGATACCCTTCATTTTGCAAATATTTGTTATTCATCCAAGTGTTTCAGGAAGTAAACTGCAAGTCCAGTGGGTTGTTTTTTGTTTTGTTTTGTTTTTCGCTTTTTAGGGCCACACCTATAGCATATGGAAGTTCCCAGGCTAGGGGACAAATCAGAGTTGCAGCTGCCAGCCTACACCACAGCCAAAGCAATGCTCAACCTACACCACAGCTCACGGCAACGCCGGATCCTTAACCCACTGCGCGAGGCCAGGGATAGAACCCACATCCTCATGGATACTACTTAGATTCATTTCCACTGAGCCACAACAGGAACTCCCCACTAGTCTTTTTAACTTAATATTCTTCTTCAAAAATGATAGCAAACAATTAATTCACTTTAGTAATAAATGTTAGTTTCTTAGTGTTTCTAGGACATCATTAATTCAGCCAAAAAGAATCTAAGTCCTATGTTTGACAGGAATATTCTAATAGATTCCTAAAGATGACATTCATAATATTAAATTAACAAAATGATAATCTCTTTCTTCAAAGGGCTTATGGTCTCTTAGTAGGAAGAATGACTTGTAAGTAATTACTTTATAGTTAGAGTAATTCAGAATAATCACTGTGGGGGCTCAGTATATGGAAGCAGCTACTGCATGAGCTTAGGAGAGCTGAGAATAACTTCACAGCAGAGGGAGTGTTTAAGAAGAGGCTTAAAGATTAAGGAGAGCCTCAAGCCGGGGATGATGAGAAGGGAGAATTATTCCAGAGAAGACAAACAACATGGGCTCAGAACAGGGAACAAGAAACCAGTGTTTAGAGAATAAGTGCATTCAGTATTAATATATGAAAAGATGATTAAGGAGAGGAAATATGAAAATTAAAACTGTAAAAGAGCAGGATTCATCTTAAGAACCTGTATATCATGAAAAGGGCTATAAATTTTATTCCGTAGAATGTCAGCATATTTTGATATCTAAGGCATTTGCATCCTGTGCTTTTAATGAATATTCAGATACGATCAGGCGCATTCAGGGTGTATGGCCGAAGAATATTCAGTTCATTAAAGTTAATAATTCAGAGGTCTAATGTATTTGAAGTACTTAAATTCACATAATATAACTCTCTGTGCTATTGATACACCTAGGAATTTTTATTTAAATACGAATAATTATTTTCAGGGGGATCTTGGATTAATGATTGGACAATTCAGGCTAAATTCTTTCAAATCGAATGGGTATGTTTATCATAAATTTGGTTAACTAAACTCCCTTACATGTTTTACATTGCATGTATAAATTTGCATATTGAATTTTATTTTTAAACACTTTCAATACCTGACAGAACAAATTTAATAACCCCACTAAGCAAAACGCTCCCAAGAACTTACATGACTCTTGTAAATCTATTAAACCACATCCAGTTCTCTTAAACACTCCAATTGCATTTGCAATTGGATTTTTCTTACATTGTTCTCTTTTTTTGGCCATGCCCATAGCGTGTGGGAGTTCTCAGGCCGGGGACTGAGCCCCAAACCACAACAGTACCAATGACAAATCCTTGACCGATAGACCGCCGAGGAACTTCTCTTATACCTTTTAAGAAGCATAATTACTTTTGAAAAGTTTTAAGCATAAAAAGGCAGGGAGAGTAGTATAATGAGCTGCCATGTCCCCTTCCCCAGCTTAAACATTTATAAAGTCATTACCAATCTTGTTTCATCTCTATGCCACCCACTTTTCTCTTCTCATATTATTTTGAAACTAACACTAAACATCATGTAATTACATCCATAAATACTTCAGTAGGTATCCCTAAAAATACTCTGTGTGTTAATATAAAACGTCAAGTGATTGTTCAAATTTCCAGTTGTCTCTTAAATTGTGTGTGGGTTTTTTTGTTTATCTGAATAAAATTCAAGCAAAATCTATGGTTTATATGTTTTGTAATTCTTCTTCAAGCTATAGGTTCACCCTTTTGTACTTTTTTTCACTTATTACAATTTGTTGGACAAATCTAGTTGTGTGTGGCCATTAGAGTTGCCCACAGTCTAGGTTGTGCTGATTGCTTCCTTATAGTATAGCTTATATGTTCCCCTTTCCTTTGTAAATTAGTAGTTGGATACAGAGGGGACTTGACCAAATGTAGTTCTATTTTCTACATGTATTTCTTTCTCTAGTTAGTTAAGACCCCTTCCTAGGTGATGGTGTATGGTTTTATTAGAAGCTGATAATTTTGGCTATTTTGTGATGTCAGCAGCCATGGACACTCAATACTTAGTCCTTTTAGATCTTGGAAGATTCAGAATTAAATACAGAAATGATGAAGTAATTCAAACCCATTGTATAAAAATCTGTGAAATGAGCTTTCTAATCATTGTGTCAATATATGTATGTCCAATATTTTAAGTATTTGTAATATCAAGAGATTTGTTACATTAGATACATCAGCCATGGACACTCAATACTTAGAGTTCTTACTTTTTTTTAATTACTCAATGAATTTTATTACATTTATAATTGTATAACAATCATCACAACCAAATTTTATAGCATTTCCATCCCAAACTCTCAGTGCCTCCCCCCACCCCCAACTTATTTTTCAGCTAATAAAGTCTAACTTACAGATTTTTAAGTGATGTGACACGGAATGTTTTACTGAATATCTAATGTAACAAAAACTCTTGTTATTACAAATTGAACATAACATATATTGACACAATGATTAGAAAACTTATCTCATGATTTTTGTACCATGGGTTTGAATTATTTCATCATTTCTGTATTTAATTCTGAATCTTTCAAGATCTAAAAGGACTCACTAAGAAGAACAAATGTCTTGTCATGATCAGTCTCACTGGACCTTTATACTTACCTAAATAGAAAGCTAGTCATATGTGGGTTAAATTTTAAATGTTTATTTTTTTAAAGTGAATTTATTAGATAATAGTTTATGAACACATATGGCTACCCTCTGGATGGGAACTGAGACATACATGTCCGTGGCAATTCTTCCTGGGCCACAAGAGTACTCACTAAGCACTTTTTTACGGTCTTAGTGATAACAATCACTTCCTACACACATTCTTCAAATGGTGTTAATTTTGTGTTAAAAAGATCACTTTCGCTTTTTAGTAAAGAAGGGACTGTAAGGGTAACAAATATGAAGAGCAAGTCTCATCGCTAGGAGACTGTCCAGAGGCCTCTTCGTGGGTCCATCCCAGTGATGACAGAATCCTTTTCTTTCGTCTAGCAGGATAAAGGAGAGCGATTGAAGGGAAAAGTGCGTTCTAGCAGACATTAAATATGCAGAACTGACAGAACTTGATAAATTTGATGTGGGACCAAAGAAACATGAGATTTAAAGGATGACTTGAGGCTTAGGTGGTTAAGTGAATTTTGATGTGATTTACCAAGGTAATCAGTGGTGTATATAAATTTGGATGGGTAGATAGATAGATAGATGGATAGATAGATAAATAGAAGTGAGGTCTGGACCAGAGATTTTCAATGTGGAAGTCACCAGCAGTAAGATAATATGTGAAGCTGTGAGAGTCTATGAAACCACCTAGGGGCAAATGTGAAGTGAAAAAAAAAATGAGGAACCCAACACAAAGGCACACCATCACTTAAAGGGGAAGTCAGAGGAAATGAACCCACAAAGGAAATTGTGGGATAGTGACCAGAGAGACCAGAAGTGAGCCAGGAGAGATTTCTTATGGAAACAAAGGCAGCTGAAGGAAAGCAAAATGGCCAGTAACTGTTAAGGGCCACAAAGCAATCAAGCAAGATGCAGGCTGAGAAGTTTTTAGTGGACTTGGTAATTAAATCTATTTTTTTTTTTTTCCTCTTTGGGCTGTGCCCATGGCCTGTGGATGTTCCTGGGCCAGGCATCAAACCCGCACCACAGCAGTGACCCAAGATGCTGCAGTGACAACAACAGATCCTTAACCTGCTGTACCACAAGAGAACTTAAATCTTTTAAGAGTAGTTTCAGTGATGGAGTTCCCTGGTGGCTCAATGGATTAAGGGTCCTGCATTGTCACTGCTGGGACCCAAGTCGCTGCTGTGTTGCAGGTATGATCCCTGGCCTGGGAACCTCCACATATTACAGGCAAAGCCAAAAGAAAATTAAAAACCAAAAAATTTTTTAAAAAGAATAGTTGCAGTGAAAGACTGGCAATAGAAACCAGACTGTAGTCAGTGAAGAAATGAGTGGGAGGAGAGGAGTTAAAGTTGATGAGTATGGACAGCTTTTTCTACCTGGGCTGGGCAGAGGAGAATTGTCCTGTCGTCAATGCAGAGGATTTAGAAAGGTAAAGAGGAGTGTCTGTCGTTTATGAATGGGAGTAACTGAGGCTGAGGGAGCAGACTCGAGTGAGATGTTTAGGGATGGGGAGTGGAAGAAGAATAACAATAATATGAATAATATGATGACGCGGGAGAAAGGGAATACAAGGAGTAAAGTAACTGATCATTCAGATAGGATTTAGAACACAGATGGAAAGAACTTTGGTAGGGTGAGGTAAGGATGGATGTAACTGCAGATAAGCTTGGGGGTTAAGCTGTTTAAGAGAGTCCGCCCCCAATAACTGCTAGTTTATCAGTGAAATAAGAAACAAGGTCATCTGATGATTGGGGAGCGGAGAGGAATAGGAGATTTGAAGGAAATAGTGAAGATTTTGAATACCCATTAAGAAGGATGATGCGAGAAAGTGTTGACTAGAAAAAAAAGGTGTAATGAGGGAGTTCCCATCGTGGCTCAGTGGTAATGAATCCAACTAGTATCCATGAGGACTCGGGTTTGATCCTTGGCCTTGCTCTGGCATTGACATGAGCTGTGATACAGGTCGCAGACCTGGCTAGGATCTGACATTGCTGTGGCTGTGGTGTCAGCCAGCAGCTACAGCTCCAACTGGACCCCTAGCCTTGGAAGTTCCATATGCCGTGGCTGTGGCCCTAAAAAAACAAACAAACAAAAAAAAAGTGTATGGAATTATAGAATAGCGTTGGGGGTAGGGCTAATATTGAATGCCAATGATGTGTAATATTCAGAAGCAGTAAAATATCAATTTCCCTAGCTCTGCTAATCCACCCAAGGATTAGAAACAGAAAATATAGATGTTCCACAAATCCTGAGGGATTCGTGGGGTCCAGGTATTGATAACTATTAAGAGCAGTTGGAGTGAAGCAGTTTGGATGAGGCACCTTGAGGGTCTGAGCCACAAGTGATGGAAGAGATCCCAGATGGAAACTATCTAGAAGGGGAAAGGGGTCAAGGATTGGAACCAATGCTCTTTGGTGTCCTTCACATAAAGCGAATCATGTGCCTTCAGAATTCCGGAATTGACTTACTGATATACAGTTGTCTTAACAGAAAAATATTATTGCCATGAAACAACGGGTTAATTGTAGGAGCTCACTTTGAATGGACAGTGCTGAACTTGAGCTCCCCAATTCTCCATTGTTTGCAGAAGAAGCAATGACAAAATAAGCCCAAAGCCTATTCTACTGACTTCTGAAGGGTTGTTTTTTTGTTCGTTTGTTTGTTTGTTTTGGTTTCGGTTTGTTTTTTGGCCTTGCCTACGGTATATTGAAGTTCCTGAGCTAGGGATTGAACCTGAGCCACAGCAGCAACCCAAGCCAGTGCTGTGGGATACCCAAGCCAATGCTGTATCCTTAACCCACTGTGCCGCAAGAAAACTCCTGACACTGAAGTTTTAAATCAGAGCAGATATGAAACAGAAAAGAGTTATTTAAATGATTCTTCTATTCACTTTTGTCATTGTAAGGGGACTATCTACTTGTTCCATGTTCACTTTCTCTTTTCTCTTGTTTTCAGAAGCCCTGTAAATGAAGAAAGCCACAATAGTGTCATGCACTCTGATGGTAAGAGTCAAAAGGATGTTTTATTTATTGACTTGTTACCTCAGATATAGAAGTTTGAGTCAATTATTCTCATAGGGTGATTAATGAGTCATTATCTTCATTGGTTCATGCAAGACCCCTCTCTGTTTTTCTTATCTCCGTGACCCACTCCCTTTCCTTCCTTCCCCTTATCAGAGACAAATACTCTAATTTTTTTTTTTTATCTTTTATCTTTTTAGGGCCACATATGTGGCATATGGAGGTTCCCAGGCTAGGGGTCTAATCAGAGCTGTAGCTGCCGGCCACAGCCACAGCCATGCCAGATCTGAGCCGCATCTGCGACCTACACCACAGCTCATGGCAATGCTGGATCCTTAACCCACTGAGCAAGGTCAGGGATCCAACCCGCAACCTCATGATTCCTAGTCGGAGTCGTTTCTACTGCGCCACAATGGGAACTCCAAATATTCTAATGTATTTAGTGTCTGTGTCTTTTGTACCTATTCTTTCATACTGTCATATATGTATATATTTTCATTTACATAAACATAGCTCACTCTGGCCTTTTTTTTTTTTACACTCAGCATAATGTGTTTTAGGAAGGACTCATCCGTGCTATATATGTGTATTTAATTTGTTGCTGTTAACTACTGCACAGCACTCCATGATATGCATCTCATGCGTTTATATTTTACTTCCAACTTGAGTACCACAAATAATAGTGCAAAACCCTTCTTCTCCATATCCCCATGTGGACCTCTGAGAAGCTTCCTTTAAGATGTATATCCAGCTGCAGAATGGCTGCTTGGAAACTCCGAAATATTTGTTTTGACTGAGTAGGACGAGAGTGCTCTCCAGAAGAGTTGCCTCTATGTATATTCCCATCACGGGGCATGAAGATTCCGAGATGCCTGCCTTTCACTAGTGCATGGCATTGGGCAGCTTTCTAGTTGTTTCCAGTCTGATATGTATAAAATGATGCCTCATTTCTTTTTTTTTTCTTTATAGGGTTGCACCGGTGGCATATGGAGGTTCCCAGGCTAGGGGTCTAATCTGAGCTATAGCTGCCGGCCTGCACCACAGCCACAGCAACACCAGATCCGAGCTGCATCTGCGATCTATACCACAGCTCATGGCAATGATGGATCCTTAACCCACTGAGTGAGGCCAGGGATAGAACCCACAACCTCATGGTTCCTAGTCAGATTTGTTTCTGCTGTGCCATGATAGGAACTCCATGCCTCGTTTCATTTTCATATCTCTGCTTACTGTTGAGTTTGAGTACTTGATTTGTTTATTAGCCTTTTAGGTTTCCTCTTCTGTAAGTTGCCAGTTCCTATCCTTGGACCATTTTTTTTCTTGGGATTGGTATCCTTTTCTGGTTGACTTACAGGCGTACCTTGGTATTCCAGCTATTAACCCCATGTCAGAGGCAGACATTGCAAATATCTTTTTTCATTCTGTCTGTTGTCTATTAGCTTAGTCCATGCTGTCCTTTACTGAAAATAAATTTATCTTATTATAATCAAATTCTTTAATTTTTTGCTTTGTAAATTTTATTGGAAGTCCTATACCTAGGAAAGAATTTTTTTTATTAAAATATAGTTGATTTACAAAGTTGTGCCAATTTCTGCTGTATAGCAAGTGACTCAGTCATACATATATATATATATATTCTTTTTAAATGTCCTTTTCCATTATGGTGGTCCATCCCAGGAGATTGGATACAATTCCCTGTGCTGTATAGTAGGACCTTGTTGTTTATTCATTCTAAATGTAATAGTTTGCATCTACTAACCCCAAGCTCCCAGTCTATCCCACTTCCTCCTCCCTCCCACTTGGCAACCACAGGTCTGTTCTCTATGTCTGTGAGTCTGTTTCTGCTTTGTAGATAGGTTCATTTGTGTCGTATTTTAGATTGCAAATATAAGTGATATCACATGGTTTTTGTCTTTCTCTGACTTACTTCACTTAGTATGAGAATTGCAGTTGCATCCATGCTGCTGCAAATGGTATTATTTCATTCTTTTTATGGCTGAGTGGTATTCCATTGTATTTATGTACCACATCTTCTTAATCCATTTATCTGTCCATGGACATTTAAGTTGTTTCCATGTCTTGACTATTGTGAACAGTGCTACTATGAACTTTTATTTTATTTTATTTGTCTTCTTTTTAGGGCCACACTCACGGCATATAGAGGTTCCCAGGCTAGGGGTCTAATTGGAGTTGTAGCTGCTGGCCTACACCACAGCCACAGCAGTGCCAGATCCAAGCCGCATCTGTGACATAACACCACAGCTCACAGCAGTGCTAGATCTTTAACCCACTGAGCCAAGTCAGGGATCAAACCCACAACCTCTTGGTTCCTAATCGGATTTGTTTCTGCTGCACCACGATGGGAACTCCGATAGTGCTACTATGAACTTCAAGATGCATGTGTCTTTTTGAGTTAGAGTTTTGTCCAGATATATGCCCAGGAGTGGAAATGCTGGGTCATATGGTAGTTCTGTTTTAGTTTTCTGAGGAACCTCCATACTCTTTTCCATAGTGGTTGTACCAATTTACTTTCTACCCAGCATTTGTTACTTGTAGACTTACTAATGATGGCCATTCTGACAAGTGTGAAGTGGTACCTCCTTGTAGTTTTGATTTGCATTTTTGTAATAATTTGTGATATTGAGCATCTTTTCATGTGCTTTTTGGCTGTCCATATGTCTTCTTTGGAGAAATGTCGATTTAGGTCTTCTGCCCATTTTTTGATTGGGTTGTTTTTGTTGTTGTTGAGTTATATGAGGTATTTGTGTATTTTGGAGATTAAGCCCTTGTTGGTTGCATCATTTGCAACTATTTTCTCCCATTCTGTTGTGTTTTGGGTTTTTCTTTTTTGTGGTTTCCTATGCTGTGCAAAAGTTTGCAAGTTTGGTTAGGTCCCATTTGTTTATTTTTGTTTTTATTTCTATTGCCTTGGGAGGCTAACCTAAGAAAACATTTGTACAGTTTGTGGCACAGAATGTTTTGCCTATGTTCTTTTCATATTGTCATGTCTTATGTTTTAAGTCTTTAAGCCATTTGAGTTTATTTTTGTGCATGGTGTGAGGGTGTGTTTTAATTTCATTGATTTATATGCAGCTGTCTAATTTTCCCAGCACCATTTGCTGAAGAGACTGTCTTTTTCCCATTTTATATTCTTGCCTCCTTTGTTAAAGATTAACTGACCATAGGTGTCTGAGTTTATTTCTGGGCTCTCTATTCTTTTCCATTGATCTATATGTCTATTTTTGTACCAATTCCACATTGTTTTGATTACTGTATCTTTGTAGTATTGTCTGAAGTCTGGGAGAGTTATGCTTCCTGCCTGTTTTTTTTTCCCCTCAAGATTGTTTATAGGTCTTTTATGGGTCCATAAAAATTTTGGAAATATTTGTTTTAGTTCTGTGAAAAATGCCATGGGTAGTTTAATAAGAATCACGTTAAATCCGTAGATTGCTTTGGGTAGTATGGTCATTCACAATATTAATTCTTCCAGTCCAGGAGCATGGGTTTTCTTTCCATTTCTTTGAATACTCCTTCATTTCCTTGATTAATGTTTTATAGTGGTCAGCATATAAGTCTTTCACCTCCTTGGTCAGGTTTATTCCTAGGTATTTTATTTGGAAAGAAAAATATTATCTTCTATGAAACTTATATTTAGGTCTTCGGTCTCTTTGCAGTTGACCTTTGAGGAGTTTGTAGAAATCCAGATTTGTTTTCTCATTATATAAAGTCAGTTTTCTCATTACTATATTCTGAAATCCACTCTTTTCTCATTAATTTATAATGCCGCCTTTACTATATTAGCTCTATTGGTTTGTTTGTGTCTTTGCATACATAGTGTATTTGTGTGTGCATAATGTGTGTTTCTATTTGTGTGTGTGTAAATTTGTATATCTGTTTCTGAGCTGTCTACTCTGTTCCATTGGTCTATTTGTTTTTATATCAATACTACACTATGTTTATTATTATTGTTTTATATTATGTCTTAATATTTGGTAATTTGTTGATGTTATTAAATGCTTGAGCGATAAAACATCCTTTTGAAAAATCTGATTAACTTGATTTGTCTGATACCTGAAAGTAAATCCTTGGGAGGAAATAAATCAAAGACTGTGAACTAGTTGTGACTTTCTGATAATACCTTTGTTCTACACAAGCCCACAAAACCAAACATGCATACTTTTCATAAAGAGAATAAAGAGGGTCTTCATTATATTTTGGTTTTTGCATTATTTTATGAAAGCCAGTGAAATGATTTTATAATTAAATTCTGAGATTCGAAAAAGCCATAACAGGGATCTAAACCACATGTTCTATTTTGTACTTCTATACCTTTGGTAAAGTAAATGTTCTGTTAGATTATAAACTCATTTGAATATTATATTGCATTTAATAATTCTTATTAAACCACTTCTTAATTAGAGTATATTAAATTGTATTCTTTTTTTAAACACTTTTAGGTACTGGAAATCTCGATGAGGTCAGTTTTTTTTCTTCTCAAATTGTGTTACTGTAAATAGAATATTTAACCATTATTGTGATTAACTATATTTTCTTTTTATTTTTTGTATTTTAAGGGCCACACCCGTGGCATATGGAAGTTCCCAGGCTAGGGGTCAAATTGGAGCTGTAGCCGACAGCCTACACCACAGCCACTGCAACACCAGATCCAAGCTGCATCTACGACCTATACCACAGCTCACGGTAGTGCCAGATCCTTAATGCACTGAGTGAGGCCAGGGATCGAACCCGCGTCCTTATGGATACTAGTAGGGTTCGTTACTACGGAGCCACAGTGGGAACTCCGTAATTCATTTTCTATTGGTATAAAGGAACAAATGAAAATTCTTAGGAGCAATGATGTTATTTTTTCATTTATAGTCTTATTTTATCTGAAATGCTTGAGACATTAAACACCAAATATTACACTGACTCAGTAATATTGCAGCACTGAACATAAACTCAAGTCTGGCTACATATCTGGATTATATAGCAGGATAGAAAATGTAGTCTTTTGTGCTTATTTTCTCACTCTACTTCTAAAAAGGAAAAAATATGTTTTAAACATGCCAAATTTATATGGAATTAAATTTATGTTTTGTTTTACTGAGTATTTGAGCAATGAAATATGTGTATGTTCCCTTATTGAATAATTGCAATTAACCATCATTGTTTTTCTTGACAGGAACAAGAGAGTGAAGGAGAAACATATGAAGACATGTATGTGTTACATTTTTTTACCATGATATTTGCCTTCTAAGATGAATATAGTGATTTGTCAGAGGGGGTGCAGGTGGCTATTCAACACTAGAGGAGAGAAGCTGTATTGTTCAAATGAAGGGCTTATAATGATAACCTTTATTTCAGTACAAAGAACTAAAGATTATTTTCTTGTCTGAGGATTTTACAGAGGACCCTGTTCAAATGCTGTTGTGGGAGGAGTCAGGGGCCTACACCCAACTCAATAGCCCACAGGCAGGGAATCCAGGGGCGGGAATCTGTATTTCCTGCTGTCGGCAAGTCCTTGGGCAAATGCATTTGTGTCTCTGTTAAATCCTCACCTAGGCAGCACTTGGCCTCACCACTGTACCATGAGAGAGTTCAACACAGCACCAGATGCGCAAGTGTCAGCCTGCTAAAGCAGAACAAATGTTTAAAATACTTCCAAAAGGAGTTTCTGGGTGGCCCAAGACTAAGAAATTTCTCAGAAAATGAGTGAAAGTAGAAATGAGTACCTTATTTTATCTTTGCTGATTCGGGTACCTTAATTTTCTCTACCCAGTTCTTATTCAACTAATTCTGACTAAAGTTTAGGAGTTAAGATTTGCACGTACACATGTGTGTGTGCACTTGTACAAGTGAGTGTGCACATGTGAGAGAAAAAGAGAGAGAGATTCATCCTATTCATGCCAACGGGCCTCAAGAACAGGGCCTTTATGGGAGTTCCCATTGTGACACAGTCAAAATGAATCTGACCAGTATCCATGAGGACGTGGGTTCGATCCCTGGCCTCACTCAATGGTTTGGGGATCCTGCAGCTCCGATTTGACCCCTAGCCTGGGAACTTCCACATGCTGTGAGTGCACCCCTAAAAACGTAGCAGAGCCCTTTGGAAGGTATTCTCATGTATAGATAGGCCTCCTGCCATTTTTAAGAACAATCTCACATATCCAGGAATTTTTACAAGCCTTGGTTTGTGCTTTCACCTGTACTTCAGACACTGTCTTCTGTGGTGGGTAGGAACTTTTTGCAGGTAAGCCTTAACGCATCCATGCCTGCAGATGCTGAAACAACCTCTCAATGTTTATCCTCAGAGAAACATCCAAAGAAAAAGAGAAGAAAAGAGAAAAGGAGGAAAAAAAGAGATTAGAGCTGGAGAAAAAGGAACAAAAAGAGAGAGAAAAGAAAGAACAAGAAATAAAGAAGAAATTTAAAGTAAGACCTTGCTTGCTAATAAATGAAAAGGAGTAACTTCTTTATAACTTGCACACAAAGGGGGCACCATCTTTGAAACCTTACATGTTTGGAGAATTTAATCATTGTTTTCAAGAGTAACTACCTTCATAACAGTGGTTTTTGTCCAATACTCTCCCTTACCCTTGCAGTAAAAATGCAGTACAAGAAAATTCAAATAGGAGTTCCCGTTGTGGTTCAGTGGGTCAATAATCTGACAAAGTGTCCAGGAGGATGCAGGTTCAATCCGGTCCTCACTCAGTGTGGCTAAGGATCTGACATTGCTAAAATCTGTGGTGTAAATCACAGATGTGGCTCAGATCCAATGCTGCTGTGGCTGTGGCATAAACCACAGCTGCATCTCCGATTTAGCCCCTAGCCTGGGAACTTCCATGTGCTGCAGCTGCAACCATAGAAAGAAAAAATAAATAGGAGTTCACTTCGTGGCTCAGTGGTTAACGAATCCGACTAAGAACCGTGAGGTTGCGGGTTCAATCCCTGGTCTTGCTCAGTGGGTTAAGGATCCGGCGTTGCTGTGAGCTGTGGTGTAGGTTGCAGACGCGGCTCGGATCCCGTGTTGCTGTGGCTGTGGCGAAGGCCGGCAGCTACAGCTCCTGTTAGACCCCTAGCCTGGGAGCCTCCATATGCCGCAGGTGCGGCTCAAGATAAAGGCAAAAAAAAAAGACAAAAAAAAAAAAAGAAGAAAGAAATTTTTAAAAATTAAAAAAAATAAAATTCAGATAAAATATGGTGGCTTATAATTTGGATAAAATCCAAATAAAATACAGTGGGAGCTCAAGAAATGTCAGTGGAGTGAATGAATACTTGGTTGGTTCGTCAAGCCCTTCTTGACTCTCCTTATCATGCATTTCACATTAACCTACTTGTGATAAGAGCTCGGACCCACACACTTACCTATCCCTGTGGCATGAATAACATGGGGCAAGGGACAAGAGTGTCTCTGTATGAAACAGACTTGTCTGAGAATCCACAAGCTACTCTGACAGCTGATGTCTAGAAATGACTTACATTTTTGCCTGTGTTTTAAGACTATGTACATATTGACTTCTGATATTGTACATATTGACTTCCGATACCTGCTCTTTCCCATCCCTCTTCATCCACCTGGATTTCCTTTTTTTTTTTTTTTTTGGCTTTTGTCCTTTTACAGCCACACCCGCAGCATATGGAGGTTCCCAGGCTAGGGGTCTAATTGGAGCTATAGCTGCCGGCCTTTGCAACAGCCACAGCAACGCGGGATCCGAGATGCGTCCGCGACCTACACCATAGCTCAGGGCAACGCCAGATCCTTAACCCACTGAGCAAGGCCAGGGATCGAACCCGCAACCTCACGGTTCCTAGTCAGATTCGTTAACTGCTGAGCCACGACAGGAACTCCTCCACCTGGATTTCTGACCTCTGTCTTCTCTGATGTCTAATTGTGTGACTTCTGTTACTGCCACCACAACACTGCACTTGCAGAGCATACTTGCCTGGCTAGTCTCTTTGACAACATGATCCATCTGGTATGGGTTTGATATGTCAGCTATATTTAGAGTGATTATCTGAGTAACAAAACTATTCACTTTAAAAAGGATTCATATCAAGTTTCCTTTAAATATTTAATTCCTCCAAAACATTTAATATGTGATATAAATTATAAAAATGTGATTTATATATAACTTTCCAGTGTATTTATTATAATAAAATAAGGCTTCAGCAGCAGGGCACAGGGAAAATGTAAAGCTTAGAATCAGTTGAACAGATGTGCATTCAAATTCCAGCTGCACCTGTGAGTTATGTGATGGTGTGCGTGTTACTAAATTTCTCTGAACCTCAGGCTTTTATTTTTAAAGTGAATAAATGATAGTTCTCCTGAAATTTTGTTATGGCATTGAATAAAATAATGCACGTAAGGCACTGTATCATTTATAGGTTCTCATTCAATTTTTCTTACTATATATAAGTAAAATTAAGATTGCAGAGGATGAACATCAAAACATTTTAATCATACAGACTATGTGGTTACAAGTGTTTATAAATTTTCAAGTGGAAAACATGAAAAACTAATTTCTTAAATGAAAATTTTTATAACACATTTATTATAAAGAGATTTTTTATAGTTTTCAAGGAATTTTGTAAAGCTTTTCATTGTGATTTTTTTTTTGAACAATCAGTTTTACGTTGTTTGACTCATTCATTCAAATAGTATTTGTCAGTAAGAAAAAATAGGATATAGAAATCATACCACTAAGTATGAATTTGTAATTTTTTTTTCCTTCTTTGCAGCTCATGGGGCCTATTCAAGTTATCCATCAAGCAAAAGCTTGCTGTGATGTCAAAGGAGGAAAAAATGAACTGAGTGTTAAGCAAGGAGAGCAAATTGAAATAATCCGTATCACGGACAACCCAGAAGGGAAATGGCTCGGCCGAACAGCCAAGGGGTCCTGTGAGTGCCCAGTTTCCTACGACTTCAAAGTGTTTTCTTTTTGAGCCAATATGAATGTGAAAATTCTTCCAACAAACATTACTTTCATAGGCATTAAGTTGCAAGTATGTTACAGGGTGGACAAAGATGAGAAGATTTTAAATGACAGGTATAGACCTCATCTGTGTAATCTTTTTAGTGGGGAAAAATGTAAATATTTATATTATTCCAGGGAGGAGCAAAGGGCATTAGGTTCTTGACTGACGTTAAAAGACAAAAAATGATTCATATGAATCACCTAGGAATCTCGAAAATAGATTCCAGGCTTACCCCAAACCACAGCAGCATTAAGACTTGACAAAGTACAATGAGACATGAGTCAGCCTAAGAAGTCTGTAAATCAGAATTGCAAGCAAAGAAATAAAGGGAAAATTTAGAGAGCAAATGTGCAATGGATATTTTACTCACAACTTTACGATATTTAAACTGCAATTACTGAACATAAATCGTTACCCTTTTTTTTGGTAGATGGCTATATTAAAACAACGGCAGTACAGATTGACTATGATTCCTTGAAACGGAAAAGAACCTCTCTTGGTGCCCTTACATCAAGACCTATTGACGATGACCAGGAAGTATATGATGATGTCGCAGAGCAGGAAAATATTAGCAGGTACGTTAAATACAAATCCTACAGCAAATCAAACAGTCTCTTTGGCAGAGACTGTGTACTTTTTTAAGGTGCTAGAATTTTACTTTCCATATTCCCTACTGCTCTCTATCACTAAACTAAATTACCATTTTCAGTCACTTCAATAGGGATGAAAAGTAGTTTGAAATGCTATCGTCTTTTGTTTTGCTCTTTGGTTATATGTGTCCAATCCTACTTGAACTATAATGGGCCATTTGCCAGGTACGGCCAAAGGTGTTGTCAATCCAAAATGCTGTTTTTCAGTATTCATTCAGATATGGTCTTAGGACTATGCCTAAAATAAATATGATTTTGTAAACTATGAAGCATGAAATATAAAAGTTAGCTCTCAAAAATATAATTGTTTTACTCTGAAATTTTCGAGTCGAAATATATTTGTTATTCTTATTTGAAAGCATTAAACAGAAAAAGAAAGCTTTTTTACTATGAATTTACTTTGCTTTTTAAGAGTGAAAATAGGAGTTCCCATCGTGACGCAGCAGTTAACGAATCTGACTAGGAACCATGAGGCTGCGGGTTCGATCTCTGGCCTAGCTCAGTGGGTTAACAATCTGATCCAGTGTTGCAGTGAGCTGTGTATAGGTCGCAGATGTGGCTCGGATCTGGCATTGCTGTGGCTGTGGTGTAGGCTGGCGGATACAGCTCGGATTTGACCCCTAGCCTGGGAACAACAACAACAAAAAAGTGAAAATGTAAAAGCTCAATCCCCTGTGATCCCGGGCAGCGAACTATGGATCCAGCTGTCCATGGCCCATTCATTCCACTAGATTAGCGTGACCTTCCCCGCAAGGATTATGGGAACATCTTCTCTCACGTACCTTTCCTTCCCTCTCTCCCTTCTCAATCCCCTGCTCCCTTTATCCTTGCCTCCTCTTCTGTCTTCTTCCTAGTTCTGATCTTCCTTGTTCTTTCTTCTCATTTTTCCATTCCCCTTTTCCTTTCATGCCTTCTTCCTCCAGTATCTTCCTTTCCTGGTAAAGCCATAATCCCTTCAAGTTGAAGGAAAAGGAGGAAGAAAATCTCCCAGCCCAGTGAAGAATTCTGATTTTTCTATGCCCACTTTGTGGAACTGGGAAGCCCCCATGTGACCCCAAAACACGTGATCTGTGCTAGATCTTCACTTGAGAAAAAAAAAATGCATGTGCATTCTTCACAACTCAAAACACACAGAAAAATATTTTAATTAATATTAAATATTTAAAAATATTAAATATTAAATAATAAAACTAAACATGTAAAATGATCAAAATAGTAACATACTTATGAAACATATGAAGAATTCCCTCTTGTGATCTTTGAGTTGATGGCATCATTTTAAACTTATTTTTCTTTTTGGCAGTTCTGTCTTTCTAGAATGAATGATAGCCTGCGATGCCTTCTTACTATGTTATGAGTATAAATTATGCAATATGTATTAAACCATCCAATGTATGCACTGGAGTTTACAGATGGTAAATTGTAATAAGGTACACATTGTAGTAAGAAACACGTTGACCTTGCTTGAGAGTCAGTGAATGCCAGTTTGGGGGTCAATTGAAGTACCAAGTGGCCGTATTCTGAGAGTTACAGAATTTTCTGGATTTGAGTATATCATACCATGTATATTATCAACACATATACCTTATGTTTGTCTTTTATCTTTAAAAAAAAACATTTCTCTATTAAAGAACCTCAGTTTTATTAATAAATACATATTTACACTGAAGAACATAATTAAGAAAAAAAATAATCAATCCACAAAAATTGGATGATGTCCTTAAAATGAAGTCTTACTTACCATAATAGGTGATTATTTTCCAAAACCGATGCTATTGCCTTTTCCATTTTCTCTAGTTCACGCATACCTCAACTCTAAAAGGCATCTCTAGTTAGCAAACATGGAGCAGAAAAAGAATTTTCTATTTAACAAAATGGGGTTGGAGGAGGTGTGTGGTTTTAATGCTCAACATCTTAAACAAGTAAAGCGGCACAATATTTCCTAGCTTCTCTTCCTCCCTTATGTATAATTAATAAGAAAATGAAAGAAGAGACATCACTTCTACACAAGTTTTGTTTGAAACTACAGCTGCTGCTGGCAGAGATCTCATAACAGAACATGCTCTGTCCTCAGCAGAACAAGGAAAGATGCTGAGTATAGCTGGCAGCTTGTCCTGGCACGAATAAGAGAAGGCACCATCCTCTCCTCTGCCTCTCCCAGTCGCCTCCTGGTTCCTCACACTCTTTCCTGATTGCTCCAGGGTATGGAGCGCTGACTGTGCACTGCAAACTCTGTGAGTAGACAGGAGGCTTAAAAGCCCAGGTCCTGGCCCCTGTTCTCCCCTTTCTTCTCAACTAAGCAGTTTTTGTAATAAATACAAAACATTGAACAATAGGAAATTACATGCAAGTACCAATCTGCCATCACATAAAACGCTTTCCTCTGTGTATGTTTCCAACCTTTTTCCTGTCATTTATCCTTTCCTCTTTCTCTTTCCTCCTCTTTTCTTACACTCCCTCCCCTTACCTCTGGTTCCTCTGATCAATGGTTTGAATTCCAAAGAGGAAATTGAAGAATTGCTCTAGAGATGAAATAATATATGGTGACTTGGCTCCTGATTATTGTAACCTCATTCTTTGGGAATTGAGTATGAGAATCTCCAAGATGGAATTTGTTTTATTTGCTAGAGTGGCAGCGAACCAAATTTGCAGTTTTTTCACATAATTCTAACTGCTTGCTTTATGCTCTAAGGGAGTGTCAAAGACAATGGACGTGAAAATAATTTGCAAATAAGTAGAGAATATACTTAAACCTCATCAAAAATCAGTTCCTAAAGTTCCCATCGTGGCTCAGCGGAAGCAAATCTGACTAACATCCATGAGGACACAGGTTTGATTCCTGGCCTTGATCAGTGAGTTAAGGATCCGGCATTGCCTTGAGCTGTGGTGTAGGTCACAGATGCGGATTGGATCCCATGTTGCTGTGGCTGTAGGTCAGAGGTTATAGCTCCGATTCAGCCCCTAGCCTGGGAACCTCCATGGGCTGTGGGTGCGGCCCTAAAAAGACAAAAGACAGAAAAAAAAAAAAACAAAACCATCAATTCCTACTTATATATTAAGCCCTTTATAGCATGCTTTTCTCCAAAATTCCATTAGCAAAAGTATTTTTTATTTCTAGATTAGTAGTAGATCTGCGTCAGACCAATTTCTCTTATCCACACTTTAAGTTTGAGGAATCGGTATGTGTATAATTATACTCTACTGTATGATTTTAATATCAGATTGATATCTGTTGCTGGCAGATTATTTAACAGGCAAAAATGGTGACACAGGGAGTGCAGTGAGGTGTAGCCAAAATGACGTTGTACAGGACAGCAGGATGCTGAGGTTCTCATCTCTTCAGTTCATTAAAAGTGGGCTTTGTCACTTAATTTTTTGGAGCCTCAGTTTCTTTTCTGCAAAATGAACTAGATGACTTCTGAGTTTTTTGTTTTTTTTCAGTTCTCAGAGTCTAGACTTCCTCTTTTTTTTTTTTTTTTTTTTTGCTTTTTAGGGCTGCACTCATGGCATATAGAGGTTACCAGATTAGGCATCCAATCAGAGCGATAGCTGCCAGCCACAGCCACAGCCACAGCAACGCCAGATCCTTAACCCACTGAGTGAGGCCAGGGATCGAACCTGCAACTTCATAATTCCTAGTCGGATTTGTTTCTGTTGAGCCATGATGGGAACTCCTAGACTTCTTTGCTCTCACAGAATTCACATTTTAATGGGATAAAAGGGTAAGAAAACAAATGATTACGAAAGAGAAGAACAGAATGTTATAGAAATAAATTTAAAATGCAGAAAAGTGGATTTAGAGAATCAGAAGCCAGAGTTTATAAAAGCCCATGAATAGAATTTCCTTTTTTTTGAAGTTCTCCCTTTAAAAAAATAAAATGTAGTGCTATTGGACTAAGAGTGAAGTGCTGCGATTATAGGATATTGAAAAAATTTAACTTAATGCAATTAAGGTTGTATATAATTACTGGAGTCATACTTTTGGGGGGGAAAAAGTCCATTTATGGAATGATGTGATACTATATAATCTGAAAACTGCCTCATAGGAAAATATTAGAAGGAAACACTATCACTGTTTAGAATACTTTATGTAGTACCTGAATCTCACTTGATTCCTGTTAGGTTTGTTTTGTTTTGCTTTGTTTGCTTTGTTACTACTCATCTATTACCATAAGGAATAATTTTTCTTCCTTTTAGTTTATTTATTTATTTTGTCTTTTTAGGGCCACCCCTGTTACATGTGGATTTTCCAGGCCAGCAGTCAAACTGGAGCTGTGGCCGCTGGCCTATGCCACAGCCACAGCTACACAGGATCCGAGCCGCGTCTGTGGCCTACACCACAGCTCACAGCAATGCTGGATCCTTAACCCACTGAGTGAGGCCAGGGATCAAACCTGCATCCTCATGGATGCTAGTCGAGTTCATTAACTGCTGAGCCACTATGGGCAGTCTTCTTCCTTTCAACATGTAACATATGATAACTTTTTTTTCTAGTTAAAGTATAGTTGATTTATAGTACTGTACTAGTTTCAGG
Source organism: Catagonus wagneri (assembly GCA_004024745.2). Lineage (NCBI taxonomy): Eukaryota > Metazoa > Chordata > Mammalia > Artiodactyla > Tayassuidae > Catagonus > Catagonus wagneri. The sequence goes on along the minus strand of PVHT020000009.1, from coordinate 12,533,295 downwards.
TATATAGCATAAGGACTCAAAATTTTTATAAAATATATTCCATTTAAAGGTATTGTAAAATATTGGCTATTCCCTGTGCTATACACTGTATCCTTGTATCTTATTTATTTTATATATAGTAGTTTGTGACTCTTAATCCTGTTTCCCTAGCTTGTCCCTTCCTTTCCACACTGGTAACCGCACTAGTTTGTTCTCTATATCTGTAAGCCTATTTCTGTTTTGTTATACTCATTCGTTTGTTTTATTTTTTAGATTCCACATATAAGTGATAACAGTCAGTATTTGTCTTTGTCTTCTGATTTATTTCACTAAGTCTTCCAGGTCCACTCCTGTTGCTGCAAAATGGCAACAATTCCATTCTTTTTTATGGCTGAATAGTATTCCATTATATATAGATATAGTTCTATACACACTACATCTTTATCTATTCACCTGTAGCTAAACACTTAGGTCATTTCTGTATCTTGGCTATTGTAAATAACAACCTGATAATTTTTTACTGGAACGTTATTTCTCATTTATATAACAGCTCAATATGTCCTTCTCTTCCTGATAGCTAGATAATTCATATATTAACTTAATTTGTCTATTTTTTTCCCTAGCCAGAGCCAGAGTGGAAGTGGAGGTAAGCCACACCCTTTTATCAGCAGTTTCTCCAAATCTTCAACATTTTTGTGTATGTTAGTGACAAAGTGCTTTTGTTTGCAAGTAATGAGGAGGATCTTAATGCAGCAGAAAGAACACTGAACTGGGAACTAATGACCTGGAGTCCAGTGCTGGCCTCTGAGTGAGCCTGAGCAGTCACTTCTTTCTTCCAAGTTTGTCATGGGTTACAGGGAATTCCACTTCCAGTGTGCCTGGGGCAGTTTTGATTTTTGCCAATCATCTGAGTACAAGGATCCATAGTTTCCCTCATCACTTTCAGAAGTATCGTTGTTTGGATGATACTTATATGGTCACCTTGGCTGTGACTCCTAAAGACTCCTTGAAATCTTATCAACAAAATAAGGGTTACTAATACCTGGCAGTGCTAAAATTCTCATCCTAAAAATGAGATTTCAAATTTATTGTCCATATCCCTATACAGACAGAGTACTTAATAAACACTTTTTAAATAAATATTCGACAAATAGCAGATTCCTAAGGACTATATAATAACAAATCAAACAAGAAAAGGAGTTAACGTTTAAAATATCACTTCAATGAAATGAAAAATTGGAATTCCCATCCTGGCTCAGCTGAAATGAACTGGACTAGGGTCCATGAGTACCTGGGTTCGATCCCTGGCCTCGCTCAGTGGGTTAGGGATCCGGCGTTGCTGTGAGCTGTGGTGTAGGTCGCAGACGTGGCTCGGATCCCATGTTGCTGTGACTGTGGTTGTAGCCAGCAGCCGTAGCTCTGGTTTGACCCCCTAGCCTGGGAACTTCCATGTGCCATGGGTGCAGCCCTAAAAAGACCAAAAAAAAAAAAAGCAGAAGTGAAAAATCACCTTCTATTCCTTTCCTTGTTTCAGCTCCCATCGGTGTTGACAAATTCACCTGTCCTTTCATATTCTTTTCTTTACTTAGATCTTGCTCAGGGTCTTTATATATTTATTTATTTTATTTATTTATTTATTTTGTCCTTTTGGGGCTACTCCTGGCATATGGAAATTCCCAGGCAAGGGGTCCAATCGGAGCTGCAGCTGTCTGCCTACACCACAGCCACGGCAATGACTGATCCAAGCCTTGTCTGTGCCCTACACTGTAGCTCATAGCAACACCAGATCCTTAACCCACTGAGCGAGGCCAGGGGTTGAACACTCCTCCTCATGGACACTAGTCGGGTTCATTAACACTGAGCCAGACGGGAACTTCAGGATCTTTTTCTGAATGTCTTCTCAGTATTAATTAAATTTGTTTTATTACATTCTCTTTTTCCACGATAAATACTTAAATCCATCCTCAGTTTTTTTACTTTTTTCTCGTGGTTATTTCCCCCATTCCTTTCATCTCAGTGCACAGTACTCCTTATCATCCCTCATATTTCACCTGTAAGAATTCCTTATAAAATAATGTAAAAAACGATTAATTTACCTACGTTCTATGGGAGAGTGGGGAAATAAAAGCTATTTTCAATTTAAATGGTTGATATGAAAGACACTTGTTTTCCGCCATTAAATAAGACAGACTTCTAATCGAATTTTGAGTGAACATTTGTGAACAAATTATGAAATTAATAAGAGTTTTTTTTCTTCCTAATTCAAATGAAGGGATGTTCCCACCTCCCCCAGATGATGATATTTATGATGGGATCGAAGAGGAGGATGTTGCTGATAGGTAAGGATGCTGCCGATCAGCAGATTGCCTTTGTGCAAATTACTGTGTGTACTGAAACTGTATAGTTTTGTTTTCTAGTTAGAATAAAAAGGGGGAAATGGCATTTCCCTGTTAGGTTACCAAAAATTATCTGAATGTTTAATTAAGAGCAATAGTAAATCAAGAGTAATTGCACCACACTTCAAATGAAGTGGTATATTGTTTGGAAGAACCTTGACAACTATAGCAAAAGAAGTGAAACGAAAAAGGATTACAAGTGTTGCAGATTGTCTTCAAACTTTTCCTGATCCATTATTGATCAATTAATAATTTATTTTTATGACAACCTTTGGAAAGTCTATCAGTTGCATGGCTATCCTTTATATAGTAATCATAGTTGTGGGCAACCCAAATGAACTGATAGCATATGCAGTCCATATGATCAAGACCTGTGTGGAATATTTAATCCTTTAGATGTTCAAAAGTTTTTGTTTTCATTTTTGTTTTCTTTTTAGGGCTGCACCTGTGGCATATGGAGGTTCCCAGGCTAAGGGTCGAATCTGAGCTGTAGCCACCGGCCTACACCACAGCTACAGCAATGTGGGATCCAAGCCATGTCTGCCACCTACACCACAGCTCACGGCAATGCCAGATCCTTAACCCACTGAACAAGGCCAGGGATCAAACCTGCATCCTCATGGATACTAATCAGATTTGTTTCCACTGAGCCACAACGGTAACTCCAGTTGTTCAAACTTTTAAATTGGTACATTATGAAATTTAAATAGAGGAGTTCCCACATGACTCAGTGGATTAAGGATCCAGCACTGTCACTGCTGTGGCTCCGGTTACAGCAGTGGTGAGGGTTCAATCCGTGGCCCAGGAATTTCCACGTGCGATGGGCATGGCAAAAAAAAAAAATAATAATAAATCAAACTGAAAATTTAAATACATATTTAAATACATACTTAAATTTTTTTTATTATTTTTCCAGCTGTGTCCATGGCATGTGAAAGTTCCCAGGCCAAAGATCAAACTTCGGCCACATCCATGACGATGCTGGATGCTTAACTCTATGAGCCACAAGGGAACTCTCATATTTAAAATTTTTAAATCTATTAACTACTTACTTTTAATTATAGTAAAGCTAAATTGATGTTTAAAACTTAATCCTGACTTAGTTTGCTCTTTAAGAACCAAGAGAATCTACCAAGTAGAAGAATGTAATTTACCTACTCTTTGCCTTGTAACAGCAGTATCGGAAGACCGTGACCGGTAAACTTAATAGCTTCATTTTGTTGAATACAATGAGTAGCTTACAGGCTGAATGATCAATGCAGTGTAGTTATAAAAAATCTGATCAATGCCTGCATGCTCCAAAGCTCCACACCACAGGTTGAAGAGAAGAGTAACACGTGGTCCTGGGGGATTTTGAAGATGTTAAAGGGAAAAGATGACAGAAAGAAAAGTATACGAGAGAAACCTAAAGACTCTGAGTCAGACAATAATGAAGGTTCATTGTAAGAGTCAACCAACCACCAAATCCAGTGCACAATAAATAACTACACTAATATTAATTTAATCAAATGCTACTAATATTTTATAACCAATAACCAAATTCTGACAGGCTTAAACCACTGTAATGTTTTTTAATCCCAATTATTCATTCTAGCATCATTTACTGTGTTACCTTAAGCTCATGTATTTACATACGAGAACAAATTATTCAAAAATCATTATATGGCTCAAAAAAGTATTTTGCTTTCCATTCAAACATGCATAAACACACATACACAAGTACACACATACACACCCTCACACCCTCATACTATCTGTTTTATAGGACTTTTTTTCTGTCTTTTTAAGCCCGCATGCATGGCATATGCAGGTTCCCAGGCTAGGGGTCGAATTGGAGCTGTAGCCGCTGGCCTACACCACAGCCATAGCAATGCCAGATCTGAGCTGAGTCTGCGACCTACACCACAGCTCAAGGCAACACTGGATTCTTAACCCACTGAGCGAGGCCAGGGATCAAACCTGTGTCCTCATGAATACTAGTCAGATTCGTTTCCCCTGAGCCATGACGGGAACTCCCCCATAGGACTCTTTTAAACTGTAGCATCACATCTAAAAGCTCACAATTCCAACACCACATTTTAGTATATAATGTATTGACTACTCTAAAATATTGACTATTCTTCAAAATATGCATTCTTTTTTTTTTTTTTTTTTTGTCTTTTGTTATTTTAGGGCCACACCTGGGGCATGTGGAGGTTCCCAGGCTAGGCGTCTAACAGGAGCTTTAGCTGCTGGTCTTCACCACAGCCACAGCAATGCGGGATCCGAGCCGCATCTGCAACCTACACCACAGCTCACGGCAACGCCAGATCATTAACCCACTGAGCGATGCCAAGGATCAAACCCTCAACCTCATGGTTCCTAGTCGGATTTGTTAACCGTTATGCCACGACAGGAACTCCTGAATTCTCTTTTTAAAATTAATTTGCTAGAAATAAAGGACATAATTTGGAATTTCTTTTCTGTAACTACAGTATTTAAAGTCTTTGTAACTCTCTTTCATAAGAATGATATATTAATTCTATTTGAATTATCTATTGACCCTCTCCTGAAATTATTCTAAATATATTCAGTTTGTATAAATAAGACTAAAGCATAAATTTTATCTTCCATCCAAAGACAACTGTTCAGTATAAGTTCCATGCATGTGAATTTGAAGGATCTTTTTTTTTTTAATGAAAATTTACTTATCATTTCCTTTAAACCATGAGGTAATTCATAGTATTTAAAAAAAAAAATTTTTTTATTTCTTTACATTATACCCAGCTGTACAGCGTGGTGACAGGGTTACACATCACAAGTGGTTAGACATAGTTCCCAGTGCTATACAGTGGTATCTTCTTGCTTTTCCAGTGCAGAGGCAACAATCTACAGCTATTAACCCCAGACCCCCCTACCATCCCACTCCCTCCCCCACCCTTTTGGCAACCACAAGTCTGTTCTCCAAGTCCTTGATTTTCTTTTCTGCATAAAGGTTCATTTGTGCAGTATGTTAGATTCCAGTTATTAGTGATATCATATGGTATCTGTCTTTCTCCTTCTGACTTAACTTCACTCAGTATGAGGGTCTCTAATTCCATCCATGTTGCTGCAAATGACATTATTTTATTCTTTTTTATGGCTGAGTAGTATTCCATTGTGTATATGTACCACATCTTCCTAATCCAGTCATCTGTCGATGGGCATTTGGGTTGTTTCCATGTCTTGGCTGTTGTGAATAGTGCTGCAATGAACATGCGTGTGCAGGTGTCTTTTTCAAGGAAAGTTTTGTCCGGGTATATGCCCAAGAGTGGGATTGCTGGGTCATATGGTAGTTCTATGTAGAGTTTTCTAAGGTACCTCCATACTGTTTTCCATAGTGGTTGTACCAGCTTACATTCCCACCAACAGTGCAGGAGAGTTCCCTTTTCTCCACATCCCCTCCAGCAATTGTTGTTTGTGGACTTATTAATGATGGCCATTCTGACTGGTGTGAGGTGATATCTCGTAGTAGTTTTGATTTGCATTTTTTCATGTGCTTGTTGGCCATCTGCATATCTTCTTTGGAGAACTGTCTGTTTAGGTCCTTTGCCCATTTTTCAATGGGGTTGTTGTTTTTTTTGCTGTTGAGCTGCATAAGTTGTTTATATATTTTTGAGATTAGGCCTTTGTCAGTTGCATCATTTGACATTATTTTCTCCCATTCTGTAAGTTGTTTTAGTTTTCTTTTTTGTTTCCTTTGCTGTGCAAAAGCTTGTCAGCTTGATTAGGTCCCATTGGTTGATCTTTGCTTTTATTCTGTTGCTTTGGGAGACTGACCTGAGAAAACATTTGTAAGGTTGATGTCAGAGAATGTTTTACCTATGTTTTCTTCCAGGAGTTTAATGGTATCTTGTCTTCTATTTAAGTCTTTAAGCCATTTAGAGTTTATTTTTGTGCATGGTGTGAGAGTGTGTTCTAGTTTCATTGATTTGCATGCAGCTGACTAGGTTTCCCAGCAATGCTTACTGAACAGACTGTCTTTTTCCCATTTTATGTTTTTGCCTCCTTTGTCAAAAATCAGTTGACCGTAGGCGTCTGGGTTTATTTCTGGGTT
>PVHT020000009.1:12419769-12526745 GCA_004024745.2 Catagonus wagneri | reverse complement strand
ATTGGTCCGTATGTCTGTTTTGGTACCAGTACCACACTGTCTTGATTACTGTGGCCCTGTGATATTGCCTGAAGTCTGGGAGAGTTATGCCTCCTGCTTGGTTTTTGTTCTTTAGAATTGCTTTGGCGATTCTGGGTCTCTTGTGGTTCCATATAAAATTTTGGATTGTTTGTTCTAGTTCTGTGAAGAATGTCTTGGGAATTTGAAGGATCTTAATCACACTCACCGGTGCAGGGTATTCTCATTGTTTTATATGTGCCTGAGAGATTCACCACACTTATCTGAAGTCGTTATAAGACATTAATTCCACATAGAATTCCAAATTTTATGCATTTTACAAGACAGTTAAACAACACTCAATAAACAGGACACTTAAAATTATAAGTAAGCTTAACAAATCTTCTCTTGATGCAGCATTACTCAAATATCGTCCTTACTTAGAAAAGCAGAGATTAGTTTTTCTGCTGTACTTACACACCAGCTAATTCTGATTTTAGATCACTTGCACTAATGACCTCTCACACTTTAACGTAGCTATGCACCATTCTTCCAGTGATGGATGGGGTGTGTGTGTGTGTGTGTGTGTGTGTGTGTGTGTGTGTACATGTTTAAACATCAGAAAGTCATAAAAGCAAAGGTCTTTTTCTGTTGCAACTAAAAGCCACTCAATACTGATCTCATCACTGGTATTAATAAACTTTCACTCTCTAGTTTCACAGGATATTCCTCTCTTGTTCACCATTCTTCTGGACTGGGATATGTATGTACATATTGAGGAAATACAGTTGCATAAAGATTGTTATGATTTTCATTGATTTTGACTCTGCCTTTCTGTTCTCTGAGTCAGATAAACAGTTTGGGGCCTGACCTATGACTCCAAAATATTGAGTCCATTTAATTTACTCTAGTATGATAATATGACCTAACTTCATGCAACAAATCTAAAAACATTGGTCCCGTGGCTGTGAACAAAACAAACCATTATCTAATGGTCTTGACTCTTGACTATTTTGGCTAACACTGGAATCCAAAAAAAGTCTTGCTAAATTCTGAATTGAAGAACAAAAACTTAGGGCTCTGCAGAGAAATGGAGAATGAGAAAGGAATGATAGTCAACAGATAATTGGGCTTTACCAGCCTCCGGGCTGTTACTTATTCATGCCTCTCCTAAATAAAAGACTCAGTTTCTGTATTTATATTGATCTGATTATACTGTGTTCTCACTTTCTTTCCAGTTTCCCTTCTCCTCCTAAACCAGTGGGTAAGTAATAAAAACTAATTGTGTATTTGATATTTCATTTCTCGCAGATGAGGTAGCAGAAAGGATTGGCTGTAGACATTGCTGTCTGGATTAAAGTCCTGACTCTGAAAATACCAAATTGGGTAACCTTGTCAAGTAACTGCACCTGGGGTGGCCACAGTAAAATAGTGGAAGAGGAAATTTTTAAATGTCAGTGATTTTTAACTAGTTCTTCTAATTGTAGGATCACTATGCAGAAAGGGACAGATGCGTAGAGATGGACCCCACATTCCCCACATCCCTTACCCCAGTTCAGTCAAAGCTTAGTATGCTGGACTTCTGCCTAAATATTTCTAAAAATGCCCTACGTTATATGCCACCAAGGTCCTTCTAAATCTAAATCTAATCTGTTTTTAATGTATAATTTATATCATCTTTGGAAAAATTTTCCACTGCTGAATGTAAAACATTTTCCTCCTCATGCAATTTTGATCAGCCTATTTTTTTTTTACCACTGCTGAGACAGATCTTTAAAGGATGTTTCTTAAATTTATTTTGAACAAAATAAATTGTCACACAAGAATATTCAGGGGCTTTTGAAAAGTTTATCTTAACTTGCAAATAAATTGAAAGAGCATACCAAACACAAAGGTGATCTGTTCTTCTAGACGGTTCATTAGACTTTGTTTTCAGTTATCAATTTGAAAAGATGCAGGGCTCTAACTCAGATTGATCAATAAGTGATGATGAGCTTATATCTTAACCTATAATTTCCAAAAACCCTTCAGGACTCTCTCTGCTTAACTCCACAGAGAGTATGTATAAAATGGAACACAAATGTGATCAGTTAAGTAAAAAATGAGTTTCTTGTTTTAATTTTCTTTTCGTCTCAAGTGTGTCTTAAGTGCATGTACATGGACTAGTCGTTTTTTCCCCTCTAGAAACCAATGATATGTCAAATTTCTGCATATTATAGATTCTTCATATAGCTGAGCAAGTTTTATCCTGTGAAATTAGTTAACCTGAGCGGGAGGAATACACACACACAAACACACACACACACCATAAATATACCCACATATGGGGGGAGCTGATATTTTTAAGGAAATATAACCCTTGCACCTACCAGAAAGCATTTTAAATTTCTGTGATTAAAACGTTTGTACATGGAGTTCCCGTCGTGGCTCAGTAGTTAACGAATCCGACTAGGGACCATTAAGTTGCGGGTTTGATCTCTGGCCTTGTTCAGTGGGTTAATGATCCAGCATTGCCATGAACTGTGGTTTAGGTTGCAGATGCAGTTCAGATCTGGCATTGCTGTGGTTATATCGTAGACCAGCAGCTATAGCTCTGATTAGACCCCTAGCCTGGGAACCTCCATGTGCCCGCAAGTGCGGCCCTAGAAAAGGCAAAAAGATAAATAAGTAAATAAATAAATAAGTAAATAAATAAATAAGTAAATAAAAATAAAACATTTGCACACATTTGTACTCCCTTCAACTTGTCTTTGCAGCTTAATTTGCTCTGGAGCCACTTAATAGGTGCAGAGAGGAGGCATTCCTCTTGCCTTTATTAACAAGAAGTCTAGAAGGAAGAAAGGTGTCTACAGATTGGAAAAGCCATTGAACCAGTTAAGGTCATAGCAACTTTCCCACCAACACTGACTTAAAACCGAAGCGTCTTTTGTTTTAAGGTGGTACCATACATAATATTACTCTAAAGTAAACGTTAATGAAGAGCAGATCAATGAGAAAGAAAAACAGTGATAGATAAAGACACAAAGACGAAGACCTAGCCCTAAAACAAAATGATGTATGTTATCCTTGCACCCTAAATCCCATCAAAATCTTGATTTCAATCTCTGCCCTCTGCCAATGGCCAGAAATGTTGATTTGTAGACGTCTGCAATCTACTAATCCTGCCATTCATCACACTTGTGAACCTTCAAATCTCAGTCACTGAGAGATTGTTTTTTTTCCCAATAACAATAGTTAAAATCATTGTCAGTGGTTTTTTTTGGTGGTGGTAATGGGTTTTTTTGTTTGTTTGTTTGTTTTTTGAGGGAAATTTAACACAAACATCTGGGAGATAAGAATTTCCTCCCTTTTAAGCACTAGAGAGTGCTTCCCCGAGAGATGTATGGAGACCTCAGGAAAACTTATTTTGTTGTCCTTGAAACAATCTTTATAGTAAAAATACCTCTGAATGCTCATATCAAAATTTAAACTAAGGGTATCTCAACATTTGCTATTCCATCTCTTGTTAGACATGGGAGAGGAAGTTTATGATGACGTGGATGCCTCTGATTTCCCTGCTCCACCAGCAGAACTGAGGTAATGAAAATGTTCTCATTACAGTGATGTAATGAAAATCAGACTGCTTAAGAAAATTCAACTGGAATAAACCCTCAATGGAGTGTGTGTATACTCTGGGCGATCCTATTGGCTCTGTCCTCCTCTCCCAACACTTATGTCTCTGCCAGGTTTATGAATGGATAGCCCAGACCCTCCTCCGCCCCTCCCTCCTCTCTACGGCTTTTCTCCCTTCCCATCCCCCCTTCCCAGTGGCCCTTTTCCCATCCCCTGATTATCCTCTGCTCTGTGACTCACTAATGTCTACATTCACTTATTCACTCATTCACTGGGAAAATATTTGAGAGACTGATTGCAACTGCTCTCACTGATTCATCCCCTCCCTTTATTTTTACTTTTTTCCCAAAATGTTTTTTGTCTTGAATACACTACTTAGTTTACGTCTCAACCCCCGCAGCTTAAGCCTCTTCCGTCCTCCACAAGATTGTTTGCTATTATGAAAAAGAGAGAGAAAGAGGATTTGTATTTTGAAAGGACTTTTAAAAGTTATGTCACTTCCTCACAAAAGCATCAGATTCCCAAAGTTTCCATGCAAACAAACAACAAGGACAGACGACAGCAAAACAGTCAACAGTGAATAATGACATTCTTCAGCTTACCTAAGGCTTCAATTTAACTTTCAACAAATATTGGAAGAAAATCTAAGATGAGTTAATACAAGAGTATCTTTCGAAAATTCTTTTGAAATAGGAAATAACATGGTAGGATACTTTGTTATACTCCAGTAAATATGTGATATGGTTTGATACATACTGTGTATAAAAGCAAAAACATCTCTCTAGCTTTTGACAAGAAAAAAGAAAGATGATTGAAAAGATCTTGGACTTGATTAGTTAAAGACTGAAAGTAACATAAATGGAATACAGTAAGTGGTATTTTCTGAGCTCTGCTGGTAGAAATGCATGAGTGAACTCTATTTTTCACCAATGTTGTTCAACCAAGTAGAGAACAAGAGGCAATATCAAGATCAAAGAAACTGAAGGGGAAATATGCTGTTATTTATATAAGAAGACCAAGTTCTATAGGCAAAACAAGCAAGAAAGATGGAAGGAGAATCATTCTCCTTTTTAGTTCTCTATGAAAGGAAAATCTAACCCTCAGTAATACCTTTTTTTTTTTTTTTGGTCTTTTTAGGGCGGCACCTGCAGCATATGGAGGTTCCCAGGCTAGGGGTCTAATCGAAGCTGTTGCTGCCAGCCTACGCCACAGCCACAGCAACACCAGATCCGAGCCGCGTCTGCAAGCTACACCACAGCTCATGGCAACGCCAGATCCTTAACCCACTGAGCGATGCCAAGGATCGAACCCGCAACCTCATGGTTCCTAATAGGATTCGTTTCTGCTGCGCCACGAAGGGAACTCCACCCTCAGTAATATCTGAAGTTATTCCTCACCATCGGGGAGTCGGCTGTATCCCTGAAAGTTTTTTTTTTTTTTCCTGGACGCACTTGAGACGTGCAAATGTTCCAGGGCCAGGGTTCAAACCCACACCATGGCAGCAACCAGAGCCACAGCAGTGACAACACAGGATCCTTAACCCACTGAACCACCAGGGAACTCCCTATCTCTGACAGTTTTAAATGAATTTTTCTGTTTAACGTTACTGTAGAAATGCCACCACATTCCATTAAATAGAACTCGGTCACACATTGGCACTTTTCTTTAAGCACCCCAGCTGGTTAAACTTCATGTGATATGTACTATTTTCTTCTCTTGTTGCTTATTTTCAGTGTTTAAGAATATTATGTATTCTCTAACATAGCATTCTATTTTTTTATTGTTTCAATAAATTGTTTTCATGAGTTCCCACTGTGGCACAGAGATTTAAGGATCTGTCATTGCTGTAACTGTGGTGTAGGTCACAGCTGTGGCTCAGATTTGGTCTCTGGCCCAGGAACATCCATATGCCATGGGTGTGGCCAAAAAAATAAATTATTTCCGCAGAGGGATTGTGGGGCATTTTTCTTAACATTCGTGTGTATTCTGATCACATCAGAGTATTAATCCAGGCCAGCAATTCCACTGCTGCCCAGGGTACAATAGACAGAAGACACTGAGAGCTAATGCAGAACTTAGGGCAGGATAGTGTGCAGATTCATTTCCCAGTGAATGAATGAAATTCTAAGATTCAAAAACTAAGGCTCAAGCATTTAAACCAATCGATGACAGACAAAATCTTATTTTAGGTAATCAAAATAAAAATAACTATCAGTGTTTAAAATTTTTCATTATTCACAAATATTCTGATTTTTAAAATTTCCTCCTATAGAGACTTACAGTCTTTTCCTAACATCCATATAAAACCCTGGGAAATGGTTCATAATCCTGGTTGCAAATTAATATCACCCGGGAGCTTTTAAAATATGTATGTCAGTGTCTGGACTTCACTGTAATTAATTAGAATTTTAAACTAATTTAACTTAACTAAAAGTTCTAGAAATTAGACAAGGGGAGTGGTGTTTTTTTAAAAACTTCGCAGGTGAACCTATATGTGGTGAGGCTGGAGAATCACTAGCTTAGACCTTTTCACCTCTCTTACAGCAATTGGCTTTAGCTGGTATCATAAGATATGACCCTGGCTTTGTTTTAAGTAGATATAAAAAAATTAATATATAGGTGATTTTTTAAGCCATAAAAACAGGTCTTCCAAAAGTGTTCTTTTTTTTTAAAGCCTTTTGTATGACATTAGCCAAACCACTGTCTTAGAAGGGTTGAAAAATTATCTTGGAAGGGTTGAAAATATAGGGGTTCAAGGAGAGGCTGAATCATATGAAATTGCTGATGTGTAACCATGTTTGAACTATACTTCAGTCCTTTTATGTTATTCACCATAATAGATAGGAGTTCTCGTTGTGGCTCAGTGGTTAATGAATCCGACTAGGAACCATGACATGAGGTTGCGTGTTCGATCCCTGGCCTTGATCAGTGGGTTAAGGATCTGGCGTTGCCGTGAGCTGTGGTATAGGTTGCAGACGCGGCTCGGATACCGCGTTGCTGTGGCTGTGGCGAAGGCTGGCAGTTACAGCTCCTGTTAGACCCCTAGCCTGGGAACCTCCATATGCCGCGGGTGCGGCCCTAGATAAGGCAAAAAGACAAAAAAAAAAGAGAAAACATAATAGATAATCTCTCACTTCTATTTTAACTCAATCTATATTCTCTTAAAGACTCTATTCGGCTTTATGAAATGTCATCGTTTATTACAATGAATGTACTGGGTTTCTAAGGACAATAATTAACTGAAAATGAAATTTAACAAAAATGTAATGTTATGAACTAAGTTCTATTATGTATTGTTCTTTTTATATTTTGAAACTAAATGCTATTTTATGTGTGTTCTGCCATCCCAGTCAAGGATCCAAGTCCAAGACAGAAGAAAAAGATCCCAAGAAGCTAAAAAAGCAAGAGAAAGAAGAAAAAGACTTCAGGAAAAAATTTAAAGTATGTTACATTTAGATATACAAAGTTCAAAGTGCTAATGAAAAAAATTGATGATTTTCAGAGTTCCCGTTGTGGCACAGCAGTTAAAGAATCTGACTAGGAACCATGAGATTGTGGGTTTGATCCCTGACCTTGCTCAGTGGGTTAAGGATCCAGCATTGCCGTGAGCTGTGGTGTAGGTTGCAGACACACGGCTTGGATCCCCCATTGCTATGGCTGTGGCTGTGGCGTAGGCCAGCAGCTATAGCTCCAATTTGACCCCTAGCCTGGGAACCTCCATATGCTGAGGGTGGGGCCCTAAAAAGCAAAAAAAAAAAAAAAAAAAAAAAAAAAAAAAAAAAAAAAAAAAATGATGATTTTCAAAACTGTTCTTATCAATACCACGGTTATCCATCACAACTCTTATTTTCTACAAGTTTTTATTATTTATTTATTTTGTCTTTTTGCCTTTTCTAGGGCCACACACACGGCATATGGAGGTTCCCAGGCTAGGAGCTGTAGCTGCCAGCCTTCGCCACAGCCACAGCAATGCGGGATCCGAGCCGCATCTGCAACCTACACCACAGCTCACGGCAACACCGGATCTTTAACCTACTGAGCAAGGCCAGGGATCGAACCCGCAACCTCATGGTTCCTAGTCGGATTCATTAACCACTGAGCCATGACGGGAACTCCTCTACAAGATTTTAGATTTTAATTTATTCCTATAACAAATTAACCAAACTTTCATACATGTACAATGTATATACTGCAATAATCATGTAAATTTAACTGTCCTTTAAGCTTTAATAAGTAAACTGAAAATAGTTAAAATAGTATGAATTAAAAAGAAATTATATATGTATAAATAACATGTGTATACACACACACGCACACACACACATATGTATAATGGAATATTATTCAGCCATGAAAAAGAAGGAAATCCTCCCCTCCCCCCTTTTTGGTCTCTTTAGGGCCACAGCCTAGGCATATGGAAGTTCCCAGGCTAGGGGTCAAATTGGAGTGCAGCTGCTGGCCTATGCCACAGCCACAGCAATGCCAGGTCCGAGCTGCATCTTCGACCAACCTACACTGCAGCTCACGGCAACGCCAGATCCATAACCCACTAAGCCAGACCAGGGATCAAACCTGCATCCTCATGGCTACTAGTCAGATTTGTCACTGCTGGGCCACAACAGGAACTCCAATCCTGCCATTTGTGACAACACGGGTAGACTTTGAAAGCTAAGTCAGATAAGAGACAAATACTGTATGATATCACTTTAATATGAAATCTGAAAAAACAAAACTCACAGAAACAGAAAAAATGGTGGTTATCAGAAGCAGGGACCATGAAGAGATGTTTGTCAAAGGACACAAATGTTCCATTATAAGATGAGTAAGGTTTAGGGATCTAATTACAGCATGGTGAGGTGATCAAACCAACAGCGTTAAAGCTTTGATGGTCATCATTCTGCAGTATATGAGTGTGACAAATCAACACGTGTATGTTTTAAACTTTTTTTTTTAATTTTAAAACTATTATATTAGGTTGATGAGGTTGTAAGTGATTTTTCTCCAAAAAAATTTTTCTTTAATGTTCTTAAGGTATCTTTGGAAAACAAGGAACTAGTTATTTAACAAAGGCTTTTAAAATAAATCTATAAATAAGTGAATTTCTTTAGTAATTCACATCAATAATGTAAATGTTTTTCCTTATTTTTTCAGTATGATGGTGAAATTAGAGTCCTCTATTCCACCAAAGTTGCACCCTCCGTAGCTTCTAAAAAGTGGGGGAACAGAGACCTGCAGGTGAAGCCTGGCGAATCCCTGGAAGTTATACAAAACACGGACGATACAAAAGTTCTCTGCAGGAACGAAGACGGAAAATGTAAGTCGATACTGACTCTGGAGGCAGGACCCTCCAGAATTTACAACCAAGCGTTAGTGATCGCTCTTGTTTGCATTAACTCTTTTTGCTCCACGTTTCATGAATTGTGGAAAACATTAAGAAACTGGAGATCTTGCTCTGATGAGATCAGTGTATTTTACTTGAATTTGTTTTCATTTCCCACCTGCTGCATTTGGCCTGAGTGATGCCCATTTTGTTCTTTTGGAAATGCGGCCCCACACACCCCCAGCACCAGCAAAGTCTCGTGCACATACTCAAACTGTGGTGCTCTGGACCCACCCTTGACTTGCTGAGTCGTGCGCTCTGGGGATCAGACAGAGTCTGTGATCATAACTTCTTCCCTAGGTTGTTGGTATGTACACTAAAGTGAGAACTACTATACTAAAGTAATGAGTGGTCCTTGCTCTGGTCTGCTTTTGAAACTATATTGCATATGTCACATCTAGAATTTCCAGTTTTCCTACCTTGCAAATTCACTTGTTTTCCTTTCCTATTTGGACACATGTAATACAGCATATTATTCCAAATAAATGCAAGAAGAATCCTATCCTTTCTGACTTTATCGGTTACTAAAGCTGACAGATGGAAATGTTTTTGTCCAGTTTTAAAAGGAAGCTTATTTCATTTAAAGTCCAAGGAAGAGTAATTCAAAATTATGTTGTCTTATATTTAAAATTGAATAGCCGGCATGGCTGCCCCATATCAGCTTAGTCCGTCTGCAGGGAAATCGTGAACTCTGAGTCCAGTTTTAATAGCAGGAAGGTGACTCAGGGACAGGAACCAAGATGGAATTTTTAAGAATAAAACACAGTGACTCAAGGGTGGGGAAAATAAATCTAGTTTTTGTGGAAGAGGTGTGGTTGGCTTTTAAAAGGAAAAAATGGAATGTGGGTCCAAAGGATAAAAGGCAGAGGTATTTGGTATGAAGACTTGTAGCTCACTGGAGATGATTCGTAGACAGAGCTCCAGGAGACAAAGAAGACCCCCCTTCACGCCTGCATTTGTGAAGTTACCCCAAGGGATAGTCTTAAATGCAGAAAAACTACATGCTTTAAAGGGTCTTCAAAGTATTTTTAAATGTTCAAAATTTTTTAAAAGTTATGATGAAAATACCAAAATGGAATATTTTACAGGATGATTTGAAAACAACATGAGGAAATTCTCATGACGCACTAGTAAGAGAAATAAGAAGCCTGCTTAATGTAGGATAGGATTTATGTACAGCCACATTAAAGAAATATGTAAACGAGAGAAACTAAATTAAAATCCTGTGGAATTCCCGTTGTGGCACAGCCGTTAACAAATCTGACTAGGAACCATGAGGTTGTGGGTTTGATCCTTACTCAGTGGGTTAAGGATCCGGTGTTGCCATGAGCTGTGGTGTCGGTCACAGACGCGACTCGGATTCCGCATTGCTGTGGCGTGGGGTAGGCCAGCAGCTACAGCTACGATTCGACCCCTAGCCTGGGAACCTCCATATGTCGCGGATGCGGCCCTAAAAAGCAAAATAAATAAATAAATAAATACATAAAATAAAATAAAATCCTGATAATGACTTGGAGTTCCCTTGTGCTGAAACCACTTAAGGATCCGGCATTGTCACTGCAGCGGCTTGGGTCACAGCTATGGTGAAGCTTTGATCCCTGGCCTCAGAATTTCCATATGCCGCAGGCACAGCCCCCCCGCCCCCATCCCCAAAAAGGCTAATAGTGTCTGATTAGGGTGAGATGGACCTAAATGATATGTTTTATTTCCTCTGCTTTTCAAATCATTTCACATTTTTCACAACAGAGAATTGTTCTAACACATCATGTGGACATTTTGGCAGAGGACAAGCTTCAGACATATATTGTCGTGCTGTCCTGAGACTCCTGTCCTTAGCAACACATCCTTATCTAGAGCAATGCTCCTTAACTGCAGTGTACATACTTGTTGAAAATGCAGTTTCTAGTTTACTAGGTCTGGGGTGAGGTGTGACATTCTGTGTTTTCCCAAGTTCCCAGGTAACTGATGCTGCTGGTTCGTAGAACATACTCAGTCATAGGATGTAAATGACCTCAGGAACAAACGTGCATAGATACAGACTCAGCATCAAAAAGAGAAATTTGGAGAAGACTCCTATGCAGGAATCAGTAGATCTTAAGACTGAGGGAAAGCAGTAGCCATTGAGGGATAGTTTTGTAGTCTGCTATCATTTTAATATTTGGACATTGATAATTCTAAATACTTCTATGAATACTAGAGGGGTTCTGTCCTCTTAGAGGTTGTCATCTGTTAAAAATGAGAGAGAATAGTACCCGCTGTGGTGCAACAGCGTCAGCGGCAGCGTCTCTGGAGCGCTGGGATGCAGGTTGCATCTCCAGCCCTGCACGGTGGGTGGGTCAGGGATCGGGCGTTGCTACAGCTACAGCATACGTCACAACTGCAGCCCAGATCCAATCCCCGGCTTGGGAACTCCATATGCCGCAGGGCAGCCTAAATAAATAAATAAATAAATAAATAAAATAAAAACCAGAGGTAAAAACTAAAAACATTATATGAAATTCTGGTAGATTAAAAATCAAAGATTCCTTGTAACTTTTTTTTCTTTTCTGGTGCAAGATCAATGCACGTTACAGTTTCCAAGTTTATTGATAATTAATCCAATCCTTAGTGGTTTGGGGGTCCATCTCAAAGAGAATGGAAACCAGGTGATTATATCTGTAGCGCTTGCATATCTGTTCTTTTTATTTAAAGACCTGTGGGGGCTGGACTCTGCCTTAGTCTGGCTCCCCCATTTGGGAGGTGATTCTGGCAAACCCTGTGGGCGAGTGGAGGAGCAGACTGGGAAGAGGGGGCAGCCAACAAAGCCTTGTTATCAGGGCAATGGTGGCCTCATTGAATGAGTTCAGAAGTGTTCCTTCCTCTGCAATTTTTTAGAATAGTTTCAGGGTAGGTGTTATTTCTTCTCTAAATGTTTGATAGAATTTGCCCGCCAAGCCTTCTGGTCTTGGACTTTTGTTTGTTGGGAGTTTTTAAATCACAGATTCAATTTCCATGCTTGTAATTGGTCTGCTCATATTTTTTTTATTTCTTCCTGGTTCAGTCTTAAAAGATAAAAATGAATTTATTTGCAAGACGGAAAGTGACTTACAGACGTAGAAAACAAACTTATGGTTACCAAAGGGGAAAGGTAGGGGAAGGGATAAATTAGGAGGTTGGCATTAACATATACACACTACTATATATAAAATAGATAAACAATAAACACCTACTGTGGAGCACAGGGAACTGTATTCAATATTTTATAATAATCTATAAGGGAAAAGTCTGAAAGAGAATATATATATATGTATATTATATGCATATATAACTGAATCACTGTGCTGTACACCTGAAACTAACACAATATTGGAAATCAACCATACTTTAATTTTTTTTAAAGTCTTGTTATCAAAAAAAAGTTACCACTTGGGTAGCCGGAGCTTAATCAGTTGGGAACTCAGAGTGGCAATGTAATCCTATCCAGTGGGAAACAAACTGCGGTATTTATATATCAACTCCTGTCCATCAGGAATTGAAGCCTATTCCTGGGCAGGTGGCCAGTCCTTCAGAAAACTGAGCAAATGGACAAAGAGAGTTCTGGAAGCCAGAGAAAAGCCATCAGTAAATAAATTAAAAATGCAAGTGCTCTCAGTTCAAAGTTGAACTACAGAGCAGTGAAGCAGTAAGGATGAACCAAAATGAAAGGGCCGCCAGGAGCATCTGCTGTTGCATTGTTCCACAATTTAATTATCAATATCTGCTTGGTTTCCCTTTCATCTTTCCAGATCTCTTGCTTTTCTTAATTGTTCTAAAACGGCTGTTTATTCCTTCTCTGAGCTGGATCCTTGACATTCTTAATTTTCTGCATTTCTGGTCCATTCCTCAAATACCCAATAGGATTTGGAATGATTGTTATATGGATTTAGCCCTCTCTCACCTGGATTATTACAATAGCCTTTGAAATGACACATATACCTGCTACCCTTCCTTTCACCAATCCACTCACCACACTGTTACCCAAATATTATTTTTAAAAACATGAAGTCTTTATATTTAGTATATAAAACCCTTTATAATCTAGCCTCGTCCTCTTCAACTGTTTCCCATTTGCAACTGACACTCCAAGAATACAAACTACTTACTTGTCATTCCCTGAATAAATTATGCTGTTTCATCCTTCTATGCTATTTTATTCTCCTTGGAATGCCCATAAATTATCTATTAAAAACAACCCAGTTGTCATCTAAAATTGGAAGCACTCCCTCCGCCAGCCACCCTCACACAATAACTCTCTCCCTTGCTCCACCATGCTACAACTGTTATTGCTGTAATTGTCCGTATTGTGTTATCAATCTATCATTCATTAGACTCTGAGCTTGAGTGTAGCTTCAGTGAATTGTTCTCAACACTGTATCGCCAACACATTCTACACTGCCTGGCACCTTGTTCGGGGCTTGCTGAAATGAGTATTCAGGGGTTGCAGTTGGATAATCAGATGAAATTGCCATACTGACGTTCGTAGGAAGAAGCCTGTTGAATAGTTTAACTCGTCAGGAGACAGGTTCTCTGTCTTAGCCTTAGTGAGGT
This sequence comes from Catagonus wagneri, assembly GCA_004024745.2. Taxonomy (NCBI): domain Eukaryota; kingdom Metazoa; phylum Chordata; class Mammalia; order Artiodactyla; family Tayassuidae; genus Catagonus; species Catagonus wagneri. Next base: position 12,513,190 of record PVHT020000009.1, on the reverse strand, counting down.
GATTCATTTGTTGTGTATCATTTGGGAAACGCTGAATCTTTCAGTTCTTTATTTCTACACCTAATGAGTAGTAACAGTATTTTCAGTCCAACACAAAATGACCCTAACGTTTTCCTTACTTTCCATTCTTCCTGAATCCAGCAAAGAAAAGAAAATTATAGTTTACCTAAACCTAATTTGTAATGCTAGAAATCAGAGGCTAAAGCATTAACAATAATCCCTTCCCACGGGCAGTAAAGTACAAGGCATTTTTATAGGCGTTATCACATTTGATCAAGTCTCACCCACTCACTTGTAGAAGAGCATATTGTAGACGTGTTGAGATCTTAAATATATATTTCTGGCACATTCCCAAATGCTTAGAATTTCTCACTAATATTTGTGCATATTCCTCAACTCAGTGTCTCATAAGCTGTGAGTTTTCCCACCTCCTGTCACTGGAGAAAAATTTTCTACAAAAAATTGTGGAATGAGACATGAATTATTTGTGGTCAAAATGTTCTCCATTTTCTTTGGGTATCACAGGGAATTTTTTTTTTTTTTTTTTGACATTTTGCGGCATGTAGAGGTTCCCAGGTTAGGGGTCTAGTCAGAGCCACAGCTGCTGCCCTACGCTGCAGCCACAACAACGTGGGATCCAAGCCATGTCTGAAAGCTACACCACAGTTCACGGCAACGCCAGATCATTAACCCACTGAACGAGGCCAGGGATCGAACCCGCAACCTCATGGTTCCTAGTCGGATTCGTTTCCGCTGAGCCATGACGGGAACTCCCAAAAAGGGAAATTTTAAAAGTGCTTTGGATATTCCAAAATCTAATTGATCGGTTTTTTTTTGCTTAGGTAACTTCATTTTCAATTTTAAAACAACGCATAGGAGTTCCTGTCATGGCTCAGTAGTTAACGAGTCTGACTAGCTTCCACGAGGACGTAGGTTCGATCCCTGGCCTCGCTCAGTGGGTTAAGAATGTGGCATTGCCATGAGCTGTGGTGTAGGTCGCAGACACTGCTCGAATCGCACGTTGCTGTGGCATAGGCTGGCAGCTACAGCTCTGATTTGACCCCTAGCCTGGGAACCTCCCCATGCAGCCCTAAAAAGCAAAAATAAAAATAAAAAATAAAACACCACATGCACACTGAAGAAAAATTTTTTATTCAGAAATTCTCTAAGTCACCCAATTTAAAACCCTAGAAATAAGTAGGGAGAGAGGGAAAGAGATCATTTTTATAAAGTTAGGATAATAATTTATATTTACTATTATGCACTGCATTTTGCTTTTAATTTCTATTATATTATGAGCATTTTCCCTTGAAGTTGGACATTGTTCCACTTGCCTGGGTACATCTGTGCAATATAATTTTATTGTTTTTAAACTGCATGAGGCCAAATTGAGTAAATTTAATTTTATTTCTGGACTGGCTCACAACAAATGAAATAAGGAGGAAATAATAAAAGTTGTCATTTTTATTAAGTAAAAATGTTGAAAATATTAGAACCAAGATATTTTTCATTTTCTCCAAAAATGGTTTTGTATAGCCTGGGTAATTTTATATTCACATCTCCCTTCTGGTAGGTGAGTCATTAGTCCTGGGACACATCTGCACTGCAGCAAGTAAATGTTTTGGGAAGAAGTTAACGGGCACATATGTGGATGGGTGTTACTTTTAATTGTGCTTATGGAAGTTCCTGGGCCAGGGATCGAACCCATGCCACAGCAGTGACAACACTGCATCTTTAACCCTCTAGGCCACCAGGGAACTACAGGTGTGACTTTCTTAACTAGCCCTACCTCACCACCTTCTCCAGAACATATTTGTTTTAAGCGACTGTGTTCTACTCTCTGAATGTGAAGTTTCCAAATAATACTTTCATATCATGTGTGAGAATCCCTGCTGGGCCAGTGCCCACAGTATTATAGGGCTAACAGAACACACAACAGCTACTCTACATGTGATGGAACTATGATGAGAGGGTTTTCTTGTTTATTTCGTTTGTTTGTATTTTTTATTAACATTCCCTAATAGAATGAAGTTTAGCAGAGGGTTTTAAAGGGACCAGAAAGCAAAACCTCTGCTGTATTAAAAGTTATTAACCCTGTAAAAATGCTATATAGTAGTGATTTTATAACTAATGAGCATCACATCATTTCAGGGAACTAAAATAGAGCTGCATGCCATCATCCCACACTCCAACCCCTTGATAGATTTGTTCTTAGGGAAGTAATATTTACAATCACTGATTTTTTCGTATTTCCCACACACAACAGCAATGACAGCATTCAACAAAAGAAAAAGCTGTTCCTTAGAACTCTTGAATAGGCAAGATATAGGAGGAAATGTAATAAGGACTTGAGCATCTAAGACAATATACTTTTTATAATTAATTTTTGGAGTTAGGTGATTGACTTATGTATCATGACTTATTAACTTTGGTCACTGAAAGGACAGTTTTATGCCTAATTACAGATAGTGTTTTATCCAGGTCTACGTAAGTTCAGCATAACGAATTTTAATGAATAGATTACCTGAAAGTACAGGAAAATACAGAACTTTCATTTACAAAAATGGTAATTATATTCTCTTTGTTTTGAATTTTTATTTCTCTTAATTGCCTAAATAGTTTTTATAAACAACAAAAATATATTTGATGCCAGCATAACTCCACTCTCTAGTCATATTTTCTAATCTCTTATAAATTTCTCTAATTTTATATTTTCTAATTTTAATTCAGATACTTTACAAAGCCCAAATAATTCACAGTGAGATTGACTTTATCATTAAAGGAGTCAGTCATTATTTTTAAATTATCAATTTAAACATGAGTATCATGGGAACACTTCCTATTGTAATGTTATTAATTTTCCAATTTGTTTTAAGAGAAAATTCAGAAATGAAAACAGAACCACAAATTTAAACTAACGAAAAAAAGAGTTTGTACCTCTTACTGTCTGTAGAGACCATTCACATTTTAAGGTAAAGAAAGATTTCAGTTATTGAACCCTGACAAAAAAATCTTCGGCTTTTTCTAAAAGTCTAAAAGTTTTTTGTTTGTTTGTTTTTATTTTTGTTTTGTTTTGATTTTTCCACATCTGCAGCATGCAGAAGTTCCAGGGCTATTAATCAAACCCACACCACAGCTCTAATCGGAGCCCCAGCATGACAATGCAGGATCCTTAGCCCACTGAGCCACCAGGGAACTCCTAAAAGATTTTCTCTTTTGACAGGCATGTGTAGAATTGAATTTGTTAGAGATGAGCTTATCAGCCTTTAAAAATTATGTTAAATGATTATGTCTACCTTAATTTAAGTCTGTTAATGTGAAACCAATAAAAGAACTGTGATATCAAAGGCTACCCGAGGATCAAAAATATTAATTTTAGATGACCTTACATTAATAATGTTTGCCACTTTTGCTTTAATCGAAATAAAAAGGAAGATATAACATGGTCTAATACTCTGAGAAAAATATTACCTTATTGTGTTTTTATCATTTTGATACATGCTTCATTACTTCTATAGTGTAGGAAATCAAAGGAAATTTTGATTCTTTTCCAAAACAGTTTTGATTAAAAAGCTGTGACCTCCTTGATAAAATACATTGGTGGGGTTTTTAATCCTGTAATATTTCAAAGAAAAGTTCATTTTCTTAAATCTTAGCCTACAATTTCAATTATATGATTCTAATTTTTTTTAAATTGCATGTTAAATCAATGGCATCATGTCATTAATATGTTTAGGTAAGTTTATTATTGTTTGTATTAATATTTGCTTATGAGCTTCCTAGTTTATCATTTTTTATGTATAAACTCTAATTTAAAACTAAAACTAGGAGTTCCCATTGTGGCTCAGCAGTAACAAACCCGACCAGTATTCATGCTGATGTGGGCTCGATCCCTGGCCTCGCTCAGGGTTAAGGATCCAGCGTTGCCATGAGCTATGGTGTAGGTCACAGACGTGGCTGGATCCCGTGTGGCTGTGGCGTAGGCCAGCAGTCACAGCTCCGATTAGACCCGTAGCCTGGGAACCACCGTATGCCATGGATGCTGCCCTAAAAAAGACAAAAAGGAGAAAAAAAGAAATTATTTTGAAGCTGGATTGACCATACTCTAAGTGGTATTCATCTGAAACATACAATAGCGTTTAGGTGCTAAAACAAAACTAATAACTCCAAAAGTTAGTAATATTAATTAGATGTCAGCAGACATTTCCTTAAGAAAGACAGTCTGGATTTTTTTCTTAGGAGTATTTTTGCATAATAGGGGCAAATTAGGCTTAAAAGATATGCTTCCTGGTATAAGATATGGTCTGTTCTCTACTTAACAGGGAAATTACTAGAATCCCTGGCATGTATTCTTCTAATAATGATTTGTTCCAGGAAAGATGGTAATACAAATGTTAATGCTCGGCCAGAAGGCAACAGCACAGTGGAAGATCTTCCACACTGATTGTGAGAGTTTTTTGAGGCCGTTTAAAATGCATGCTCCCCAGGTAACTTCACAGTCTCTGAGCTGAAAGGGGATTTGAACACGCTTCTCACTCTGTTTAATTCTTAGACCTGGTAGTATTTAAATTCCCTACCTATGAACTACTTTTGCAATTAGAGAAACTGTACTTAGTAAAATTCTTCTTAAAACTGTGTCAAGTGGGTAACACCTTGAAGAAATAGATACAGCTGTGACAGAAGCTTCTACAACAGCCTACAGCAGCTTAGAAAATACTGGTTTTCAGTTTAAGGGGGAAAGGAGGACAAATTGTAAATAGAGGAAAAGAGGCATGTAGGAGAGACAGAGAAAAGTTGGAAGAGGAAAAGAAAGGAAAGAAAAGTTGACACAAATAAGACACATATTTGGAGGTAGATAGAATTATTCAATATATTAGAACATGTTCTTTTAACTATTCTATTTCAATTTCTTTCAAGTTTGTACTGTTAATAAAATTTATTTTCCTTTTCTTTTTTAGATGGTTATGTCCTTCGAAGTTACTTGGTGGACAAGTAAGTCCATTTTCTTCTACTATTATACTTGCAAAAAGAATTTTATGCTATTCTTTAAGAAACATTCCTAATATCATTTACAAAAATATATTCTACTAAACTATCATAAGTGTTAAAACAATGTTATACTAGTATCAAAATGATAGTACCCATCATGAAGTTGTTTTCATAAAGTGTTACTCTTTTAAATATAGAGGAAAAGCCCTTCTCATTAATGATTATATAGTTCACAGTTTTATCTGTTCCTTGGAGACAGACACTGCAAACGTTTGAGACAGGTCAGAAGCACTAACACTTTGATTAATACTTTCATTTCACTTGCTATTAAAGCAGTTAGTTGAATTAATCAGGGTCTAATTAGTATCTGCACAGTAGGTGCAAATATCACCTGTTAACAGTTGATAGTCTGGCCCCTAATTGAGGGCTTTTTTTTTACTAATACCATGCATAGTAGAGTCTTAAGTTGCCGTTTTTGGAAGCGTGCCAGAAAAAAAGATAATGGTCAATAATTCTTCTATTCTTATGAATAGGACATTGTCACAGTCTGGTACTAGTGCTATTAGAGTCCCCCTCAATGTTTTAAGATTCTGTTCCAAGTAAACCAGTGTAAGAAATGAACTCCATTATCAGGGCAGATCATATGCCAGTACAAAGATTTACAGAATTCAGTATAATAAAGAGATTAAGGAGGATTCACAAGCTGTATCCATGAGCAACCTGACCCCAATCGGAAAGAGGCAAATCAAGTACCCTGTCCACAAACCAGTAAATAGTCAAAAGAAAAATAATCATAATACTTTTCTTTTCCTCAGGACCTTAGTCAGAGTGATAGGTATGGGACTTTTCAATAGGTTTTACTCTATGAAAAGTACGAATTTCAAGGAAAGACTATGTGACAAATAAGGGGACCACACCATCATCACTGATTATTATAGGGTGATTAAGGGAGAACTTAGAAAGTATTCTAAGTAATTATTTCTTTACCACCTATTGAAGTGAATATATAACAAATGTGTATTAAATGAATGACAGAAAAATCTGTCATTGCATTTGTGTCAGATTTCCATTAGCCAAACCCTCCCTCAATCTCAGAGCAAGGATCCAAACAGAATACATAGGGAACTCACAGCATCTGCCAGAATTGGCAGCAATTTGAAATGCCTGCTGCTGCTTCCATGATAAATGCACGAAGATGGTACAGGAATTGAGTGGGTCAAAGTGACAAAGTCACCTTACATTTCCGAACTTTGAAACCATATCCTATGTTTCAAAGCTATATTAATATTTATAATCTATTTTAATTACTTGCATATCATTCTCTCCTCCATCAGATTATAAACTTCTTCAAGTAAAAGCTGTGTCTTATATTTATATCTCCTGGTACATAGGCACTCATTATGTGTATAGAATAGATTTTTTTCCCCAAGATTCAAGGTCAGGTAAAACCTAAAATATGTAAAAGTCACCAGAGCTACTATTATGGATGCCGCTTATAACCACAAATATTTTTTAAATTATACAACATAAGAATCACCATATGAACTATAAATCATCCTGACTCTTATTTTGTAACCAGTATTTATGTATTTTATAATTAACATTTACAAATCGTAACTAGAAACATTGCAAAAATGATGTACCCATTTCCTAGGTCAAATATTTTGGTATTTCATTAAACATTTGAAATTCAAATGAAAGTAGTGAAAGTTTGATGCATTAAGGAATATAAAAAAACCATCACAGCTTTGGATTAGAGCACCCAGTGGAATACTGTGCCATGATTTTTCAGTTTGTTAAGTTCAACAAACACTTCTTACCAAGCACAGCTGGGTGCTAGGCTCACGGTTAGATCTAAAGATGGGTAAGGTATGGTCTGTGTTCTTGGAGCATGTTTTCATTATTTGATATAGCGATGATATGGTATAAGTTGTGTGAGTGTTTTTTAAGAGTGAAACATAAGATTAGATTAAGTCAATGAAAGGAAATGCAGAGGAATGTGAAATTACTCGCCACTTAAAAATGCGTAATATGGGAGTTCCCTTCGTGGCTCAGTGGTTAATGAACCCAACTAGTGTCCATGAGGACACGGGTTCAATCCCTGTCATTACTCAGTGGGTTAAGGATCTGGCATTACCATGAGCTGTGGTGTAGGTTGCAGATGTGACTCAGATCTGGCGTTGCTGTGGCTGTGGTGTAGACCAGCAGCAGTAGCTCCAATTCAACCCCTAGCCTAGGAACCTCTATATGCCGCCGCCAGTGCATCCCTAAAAAGTTAAAAAAGAAAAAAAAGAATGCATAACATAGGGAGTGTCCCTCATGGTTCAGTGGTTAACAAACTAGACTAGTATCCATGAAGATATGGGTTCTATCCCTGGCCTCACTCAGTGGGTTAAGGATCTGGCGTTGCTGTGAGCTGTGATGTGTGGGTCATAGATGCTGCTCAGATCCCATGTTGCTGTGGCTGTGGTGTAGGCTAGCAGCCACAGCTCAGATTCAACCCCTAGCCCGGGAACCTTCACATGCCACAGGTGCAGCACTGAAAAAACAAAACAAAAGAAATACGTATCATGTAACTTCTCAATTTTAACTGCCTCGTGTCACATAAAATCATATTATTAAACTTTAAATATTGCTGTAATGTTAAGATTCTTTCTTTAAAATAAAAAATATTTTCTGTGTTTACAGTGATGGAGAGATTTATGATGATATTGCTGATGGTAAGTCTCATACCTACCACAGAGAACAGTAATGGTGAATTTCCTTTTCTTACAAAAACTGAAAATAGCTGCTGGATTAATTAGATCCTTCCAGTCTGATCAGAATTTGAATCGCCTGAAAATGTTAGGAAAGGTCACTTCTATGGTATAATGAAAAAAATTATTTTTGTGCATGACTGGAAATCAAGGGAAAACTCCTTTATTTTCTTTGAAAACAAAAGAATGAAAATATTTAGTGAATTTTTCACTATGCTATAAATCTTATAAAAACTGCCTTAGATCCACAAAAATATTTGTACTTGGCCAGTAAGTAGGTACTTGTTTCATAACCCATATCACTCATTAATATTGTCTAAGCATCATACATTTCTGAATTATTATCTAAAAAAATTAATATCACCTAAAAATTATTATCTAAAAAATTAATCTCACCTAAAATGAAGCATAGTGTTAATTATCCTTTTAGTCTCCTTTCAAATGTATGCTTCTTACTGATATCTAATATTTTCAGCCTCTTTAGAATTACTATCAAAAATTACATTTACAAGCCAGTTAAAATTAGCTGTCTCCTTTTGATAGAGAATAGACTTGTCCAGAAACTTTGTTGGGGTTGTACACTGAGCAATGAATGTTAAATAAATACATGCCTTTCCATTTAACTGCTCTTCCATCAAGTGAGCCAATTCTGCTTTTTTTAAAATCCCAAACCAGGCGAGTGTAAAATCACCCCCATTTCCAACCTTGGGACACTTAATGGGTATGTGTTTTGTATAACTATATTTAAATTTGTATTTTTTTTTTCTTTCAGGTTGCATCTATGACAATGACTAGCTCTGAGCTTTGGTCATTCTGCTATGTTCATTCGATGTCAATGTGAACTCTGGGTTTTAATTGACATGTTATAAGGCAGCACAGAAAATTAATGCCCAAGACTACTTATTGCCATTTGTTATAAAATTCTTATAAAGTAATTATAAGTTTTGAAATTTGGGACTTAGAAAAATGATTTTTCTACTTAACATTTGGAAGACTGCATCAGTGAGAAGTAAAAATTATTAAATACCCATTTCTGCCTTAGCTGCAGTTATCAAGGCACTTCTTTTAGATCATCAATAGACAATTCTTCCTTCCTAAAAAAAAAAAAAAATTTGAGAAGGAATGACTGTGTTGTTTAAAGAAATGTAAAGAACAGTAAAGAAATATAAGGAAGGAAACAAATTTTCCATAAGAAGGAAAACTATTGTTTGTACTTCTAATTATGATTGTGTCTTAGATTATCCATTCGAACTACGTATCTTTTAAAAGGCAGAACTGCCTCCTCTCTTACTAGTGGGTTAAATGTTTTCAAAATTATAATAGTAGCAGGATATTTGTATAAAATTTGTCCCTATTTGTTAATTGTGAATATGTTTTAATTACTTGATGAGAATGTATGCAAAAAATGTATGCATACCTAAGATTAAAACTGTAAGAGTCTAAAATGTTTTCTTTTTGCAGATATAATTTTGTATTCTGTTTAAAGTACTGTTGTAACTAGAGTAGATATGAATGAAGACTACCCTAAAATTATAAAGAATGGAGTTTGAAATTAACTAGCCTATTATGGCACTTCTTAACTGTGAAGACTCTTTTAAAGGTTTTTGTTTTTCAATAGCTTCTATGAAAGAAAAAAAAATTAACCATTTTACTAAAGAGTTGGCCAGCAGAGCGAGTACAAATTAATAAACTTAGCATTTGGGACAGGGTGTTTGCCAGTTGGTACATACTTATTCCCAAAGCAACCCCCAAACAAAATATGAGGCATTTGGATTACAGATGCTAAGAACACTAAACGCCGTGATGCAAGATGCAAAGACATAGCAATGAAGAAAATAGAATGTAAGGAAAATTTTTTCACAACTTCAAAAATACAAATTGAGCAAATCGTAATGCTGGCTCTATTTAATAAACCATGATGGGATACTGGGCAAATCATTCATCCTCTTAGTTTTCTCATCTACAAGTTTCAGGATTGAACTCAGTTTTTCCCAACTTTTTCACTGTCAGTTACCTCAGTCTTCTGTAATCCTCCCTTTACCCCACCTCTGTGTTTGGGGACCTTTTACTAATTTTTAGAACTCATTGAATAAATAATGGTTAATACATTATCCCTCTTTTGGTATTGCAAAGGCCCTTTGGAGAGTCTGAAGAGTGGCCCAACTGAATCGAAATAGTTTCACCTAATTGTAAAGGAACTCAAAGACTTCATGTGGGTAAAGTGGGATTTCCGTTAGGTGCTTTGAAATTTTTAAATAGATCAACAACTACTATTATTCAATTTATGCCTTCTAGGAGTCTGAGGCCCCCAAATCAGAAGCCACTGATCTTAAAGACCCCCTCAAATTATGAAATATTTGATGTTTACTTTTTGATAGGGAGAATGAATTTATTTTAATATTAGATAAAATTACATCATCCAAAAGTGTTTTTTGTTTGTTAAATTTGGTAACAAATATACAAAATATACTGACAGTATATTTCCAGTACTTTCAGTCATGTTTTTCTGATTGAGAATAGTATAAATTCAATACAGTGTCATTTTTAAAAATTCTAAATTAGACCAAGGGGAATAGTTGAGAGTTTTGGTTTATACAAAAAGAAACAGACACATGCCTACAGAAGATTTATATAATAGAGAATCATCTAAATATCAAAGATACCTAAAGTTTTGATTTTAATGTACTAGATACTATTTCTGTTAAGGTTGTATATAAGGAAATCTGTCCTATGAAAAGAGGGACAAATAAGTAATACCTTCAGCAGATAACTTTGCCTCCTACTTATCAAGAAATCAGGGCTACCAGTCTTTCTGTCCTGTAACTTGACTCCATCTCTATAAGTAAGAGTCTTTCTTGGAGCCCGTTCTTACCTCTTTTGGCTTCTGCCTCAAAGGATGGGGTACCTCCTGTTCAAGACCAAACCTTCCACCACCGGTGCCCTTGATACTTTGCCTCCTGTTTTGTAAGAGAAATAAAGAAAACCAAGTGCAATTCCCTTTAACTTCCTACAATGTTCAGCCTTAACTCATATGCAGAACTATCCCAGAGAATAACACGCCACTGCTCGGATTCAAAGCCACGCCCGGTTATCCCATGTCTTCCAGCCTTCTCCGGAGTCTTATTACTCCACAGTTAACTCATCCTCAGTCCCTCTCTCCCACGGCCCCCATTCCTCCCTCTCTTCCTCTCTCTCTTTCCTCTTCCCCATCCCTCTCTCCTTCCTTCTCCTCTTTTCCATCTTTAACTTCTCGCATTGTGCAGATTCCCTCCTCTAAGCTTACAAACATACTGGAGTCTTTCCTATTTGAAATCAAACAACAGGAAAACTTGCCTCAAAGCTAAAGACCTTTCTAACTACGGCCCATTTCTATTTGTCTTCCCTCATCCCATTGTCTTAAATGGTAGGGTACATGTACCAGCCAAGGGAGAGAGCCTCATTGGCCTTCAACCACAGAGAGAAATCCATTACCAGAGTTGTGTCAACGCCGGGCTTCCCACAGACCGCTCCTGTGTAGCTAGTGATTGAGCATGGTGGGCCAGTTCCTGAAAAATACAGAATCTTCCAACAGCCTTGCTAGCCCTGCCTTACCCCGCAGAGCACTCTGAGACTGTTCTACCCAAGTAGCCTTCTCTCCTCTCTTCATGTGGTCAGACTTGCATTGCTGCCTGATGTCTCCCTCCCATTTCCTGTGACACAGGTATTTGGCACCTTCCCCCCAACCCTCCCCCGCCAAAAAAAATCACTGCATTTTCACTCCGTCTTGGTGGTTTTTTTTTTTTTTTTTTTTTTTTTTTTTTTTTTTTTTGTCTTTTTGCCTTATCTAGGGCCGCACTCGCAGCATATGGAGTTTCCCAGGCTAGGGGCTGCCAGCCTTCGCCACAGCCACAGCAACGCAGGATCCGAGCCGCGTCTGCAACCTACACCACAGCTCACGGCTACGCCGTATCCTTAACCCACTGAGCGAGGCCAGGGATTGAACCCACAACCTCATGGTTCCTAGTTGGATTCGTTAACCACTGAGCCACGACGGGAACTCCTGTCTTGGTGTTTTCTCTCCAGAGGACCTGCACTAAATCAGCAGATCAACTGAATCAGAATCTGGGGAAGAAACTTTTCAATCAATTTTTTTTAAATGTTATTGAAGAATAGATGATTTATAATGTGTTAATTTCTTCTGTATCAATCCATTTTTTTATTTTTATGCCTTTTTTGTTTTTTTGCTTTTTAGGGCTGTACCTGCGGCATATGGAGGTTCCCAGGCTAGGGGTCTAACAGGAGCTGTAGCTGCCGGCCTTTGCCACAGCAACGCGCGATCCTAGCCATGTCTGCAACCTACACCACAGATCATGACAACACCGGATCCTTAACCCATTGAATGAGGCCAGGGATTGAACCCACAACCTCATGATTTCTAATTGGATTCGTTTCCACTGCACCACAGTGGGAGCTCTCCTGTACCAATCAGTTTTGAATGAACTCTAAATATAAGCTTAATGCTTAGGTTTGGGAACCCCTGGTCCCTATTCATACTCTGCCTCATTCTCAAGTTATATTAGGTCTTCAGCTCTGCTACAGTTACACTCAAGTCTTCTCTGTGTGGCCATCCCACAAGTACCTCTAACTCACAGGACTCAAAACTGCACTCAGTCCTCTTTCCCCCTTTCAGTTAATGATCTTTCTTGTAGATTCTATCTCAGCGATGAATCTATCATCCATTTGCCCAAGCTCAAAACCTAGAAGTTGCTCTGCTTCTGTTCCTTCACTGTGTCCAGTGAATCACCATTAAATGGAGCTCCGCAAAGTAAAGACTCCGTCTTGCTGTGGCTCAGATTTGATTCCAGGTCTGGGAACTTCCATATGCTGCAGTTGTGACCAAAAAAAAAAAAAAACTGTCTTATTTGCTTTATATTCCTATACTTGACATGGTATTTGAAGCCTTTCATTATGTATTTGATAATGAAAGAATAAGTGATGTCCGCAAAGAGTGTGTTAATCCAGTGGGCTGCCACAGTAATTTTACTAAATCACTGTTTCTTTTTTTAACTTTTTTATTAAATATAGTTGATTTACAACATTCTGTCAATTTCTACTGTACAGCAAAGTGACCCAGTCATACATATGTATACGCAAGTGATGGGATATAGTTCTTAATCACTGTTGTCAAATATCATAAGAAGTTGAGCAAAGAATTCCCGTCGTGGCGCAGTGGAAACAAATCTGACTAGGAACCATGAGGTTGCGGGTTCGACCCCTGGCCCTGCCCAGTGGGTTAAGGATCTGGCATTGCCGTGAGTTGTGCTGTAGGCCACAGACATGGCTCTGATCTGATGTTTCTGTGGCTGTGGTGTAGGCTGGCAGCTGTAGCTCCGTTTCCACCCCTAGCCTGAGAACCTCAAGAACCTCCGTATGTCTCGGGTGTGGCCCTGAAAAGCAAAAAAAAAAAAAAAAAAAAAGCTGATGGGAAGAATCCAGTTGAGAGGAAAAGTTAAAAAGATAATAGAGATAATAAATAATCAAATATTCCAGTTTCTGGAGTTCCAGCTGTGGTGCAATGGGGATGGGCAGTGTCTCTGCAGTGGACGCAGTTTCCATCCCTGGCCTGGCACAGTGGGTTAAAGGGATCTGGTGCTGCCACCGCAGCGGATACAGGTTAAAATTGTGGTTCAAATATAATCCCTGGCCCAGGAAGTCCATATGGCATGGGACAACCGCCCCCCAAAAAACTCAGTTTCTTCAAAAAGTTAGAGGTTTGGAGAGTAATAGACTACAGGTTACAATTTTTTTCCCTAACAAATTATGTCTTTTTTTTTTTTTTTGGCTTTTTAGGGCCGCACCCACGGCATATGGAGGTTCCCAGGCTAGGGGTCAAATCAGAGCTACAGCTGCCAGCCTACGCCACAACCAGAGCAATGCCAGATCCAAGCTGCGTCTGCGACCTACACCACAGCTCACGGCAGCGCCGAATCCTTAACCCACTGAGCAAGGCCAGGGACTGAACCCGCAACCTCATGGTTCCTAGTCAGATTCGTTAACCGCTGTGCCATGACAGGAACTCCCTAATAAATTACATCTTATTACATTCTGTGAAACGCTAAGCATTTTCTGGTCACATCATAAGGACTCAAATATTATCACGTTATTATTATGACTAAATTTGAAAAACTTGCTGTCTACGGCAATACCATCCTGAACATGCCCAGTCTCATCTGAAATACTTGCTGATGCAGCCTATATTGTCACAATTATGCCACGTACTGAAGGTTTATTTTAGTGACTTTGTCATTTTTTTCTCTACCTCTTGCTTGAGATTACCAGCTAAGTTATGTAACCTTGAATGAGAATCAAAATTTTGCTCAGATTCAGGCTCTTCATTTATAAAATATGAAAGTACCTACTTTACAGGAAAAATTAATTGAATCTTTGTACTTAGGCATTTAGTACAGCATCGACACATGCTATTATTATCATCATCCCCCTGCTTGCTGGTTTGCTATTGTATTTTTGTTTGTTTGTTTTTACAGCCGTACCTGCAGCATATGGAATTGCCCTGATTAGGGCTCGAATCGGAGCTGTAGTCGGGGCCTACACTATGGCCACAGCAACACTGAATCCCAGCCCTAGCTCGTGGCAATGCTGGATCCTCAGCCCACTGATCAAGGCCAGGGATCAAACCTGTGTCTTCACAGACACTGTCAGACTCTTGACCCCCTGAGCCACAGCAGGAACTCCACTATTATATATTTTCAGCGTGTCAACTGAATGGCATTCTACTGAAATGAACATTATGCTAATAATGGGAAACTTGCTCAGACTCCCAGTTATTTACTAGCTGATATTTGAAAGTAATATAGAAACACTTAAGATTACACACAATAATTATAAAGAAAGCCAATAATTATAAAGAACTGGACTGGGACAGGTCCAGTTCCTACACCTAAGTTTCAGGTAACATTGTGGACATCTGTTTTATTTGGTATTTCCTGCAACTCTCTGCACTGTAGGGAGACAGTCATCCTGGATTTCATAATACAAAAATCTCTCTTTTTTTTTTTTTTTTTTTTGCTTTTTAGGGCCGTACCCACAGCATATGGAGGTTCTCAGGCTAGGGGTCAGATTGGAGCTACACAGCTACAGCAACGCCAGATCCGAACTGCATCTTTGACCTACACCAAAGCTCATGGCAACCCCAGATCCTTAACCCACTGAGTGAGGCCAGGGATCAAACCTGGGTCCTCATGAATACCAGTCAGGTTCGTTAACACTGAACCACGAGGGCATACCAAGCATCTATTTTTCTATCAAAGACAGTGTTCACTTTGTTTCATCAGGGAAAACATTAGGCTGTGTATATGTTCTTCTTGAGTAGGCTGGAGCATAGTCACAATCCTCAACTTTATCTGAAAATTTGGCAAAATAATGAATGTGCAGCAGGCACTTCTCATCTTGGGGGTTCATCTGCATGCAACTATTCCTCTAAACTGTCTCCACAGCCTGTTGAATTAGAAGAGTTTTCCAAATGTCAAAAAGCAAGTTTTAACACCAACTTATAAATGGTCTTTCTACTCAAGTTTAGATAACAACTTGGTCAGAGTTCTTGGCTGCAAGCAACAGAAATTAGCTATTAAACGTTTGTGTAACTCACTCACAAATCAAAGCCCCTAGAGAGAGAGAATCCCATTGACTGTGCTTAAGTCCTTTGCCTGCACCTATGGTGGGGGCAGGGAGGCTCCTGATGCTTTGGCTCCTCAGTGAAAGAATGTCACCTAGAGTTACCCTCTCAAGCAAAGATGGAATTGGTAAGATAATTTCTCAAAACAAAAATCAGAGTCCTACCAAGAAAAGGGAGCCTGACCCCATGAGTAAAGCAGGCAAGGTAAGTATGTGTGTATGTACATATATTTGAAAGACAAAGGTATATTTTGTTTACATATTAACATGCAGTAATATTTCTTATATATATACTTAGTCTTCTATCTTTCCTTGCTCACTTTGATGGAGACAGAGAAATAGTTCTGTCCTATAAGAAATAGCATGGTGCCAATATGATGATCAGTGGCAACTGATATTTATCTTTGGTGTGGAGACAATAGAGAATGGTGGGGACTGTGGCAAACAGTAGAATATAAGCTCTGTCTGCAGGATGGAGTTGCTAATTATACTGATTTAATTATATACTGATATAATTATACTGATACAATTATATCTGGAAATGGCCTTCCAGATTCTCCCTCCAGTCTTTTCCACCCTGCTCTGTGCCCCTCATGACTGCCTCAAGAGTCTCCCTCGACTTACAGCTTCCGGTTTCATTCGGCCAATGAGGAGCACTAGCAGGCACTCAGAGGGACAGAGTAAGCTTGGGATATTTAGTCCCCCAGCTTCCTTCCTGAAGCATCGTCACGGGCTAGCTGTGTCCTTCACCCAAGGTCACAGCTCTGCCAGACAGCCTTTTCCACATTGTGCAGCTTCTCTGGTTCCGGTGCTTCTCCTTCCACTGAGAGGGCCATCACTCCCTCAGATTCCAGGTTCCTGAGCATCGCTCTTTATTTTGTGCTTTCCCTACACACTGTCCACACGTGTAAACTGCCCCTTTATTAGACCTTCCTCAAATTTCCCAGTTTGAGTTTATCATTTGTTTCCCACTGGGGCCCTACTGATATGTAATTCAAGACTGATAGATTGTGGGCCTGGTGTTAAAAGAGTCCCCAGTTTTCAAATGAAGCGGTATCAAGGTTTGTATATATAATTTCTACTTCTTTTTTTTTTTTTTTTACTGTTGATCCAAATATATATATATATATATATATATATATATATATGTATCTTTTTTTTTTTTGGCCTTTTGTCATTTTAGGGCCACACCCGTGGCATGTGGAGGTTCCCAGGCTAGGGGTCTAATTGGAGCTGTAGCCACCGGCCTACACCAGAGCCACAGAAACGCGGGATCCGAGCCACGTCTGCAACCTACACCACAGCTCACAGCAACGCTGGATCCTTAACTGACTGAGCAAGGCCAGGGATCGAACCCGCAACCTCATGGTTCCTAGTCGGATTCGTTAACCACTGAGCCACGACAGGAACTCCGATCCAAATATTTTTAAATGCACTATTCAGACTAAACAAATTATCCACGTAGACCAGATTTGACCCATGCCATCCTTCTACGTCAGTCATTTATGATGGGAAATAAATTAAATGGTCATCCTCATCTTGACCATCCATTAGCTAAATTATTGAAAATTTACCATGTGCTAGACACGGTACTGAGTGCTATGAGCCTTGTCTCATTTAATCCTAATGTCAATCCTATCAAGCCGGGCTCATTTTACTATAAAGAAATGGTGCTGAGATGATACATGATATGTCCAAGTTACACAGCCAACATGTCTTACACCCAAGATCTTATTACTGTAATATCCTGCTCTCCATGTCTATCAGATACACACTTCTCCCTACGCTTCCTGAAAAAGAAAGAAGGAAGGAAGGGAAAGAGGAAGGAAGGGAGGGAGGAAAAGAAAGAAAAGGAAGGAAGGGAAAGAAGGAAGGAGGGAGGGAAAGAAAAAGAAAAGAAAGAAAAAAGAAAGAAAAAGAGGAAAAGAAAGAGAAAAAGAAAAGGAAGAAAAAGAAAGAAAGGGGAGTTCCCATTGTGGCTCAGCGGAAACAAATCTGACTAGTATCCACGAGGATGCAGGTTCGATCCCTGGCCTTGCTCGTAGGTTAAGGATCTAGTATTGCTGTGAGTTGTGGTGTAGGTTGCAGACATGGCTCAGATCTGGCATTGCTGTGGCTCTGGCGTAGGCCAGTGCCTACAGCTTCGATTCGACATCTATCCTGGGAACTTACATATGTCACAGGTGTGGCCACAAAAAGACAAAAGGAAGGGAGGGAAGTAGAAAGAAAGGCATTAAAATTATCACCAAGACACAGAGAATCCAGAAATTAGGAAAATTGTTTGTTCTTTTTTATTATGAGGACAAACAGAAAACTTAGGCATAAAGCACAGAGTCCAGTTTCAAGAGAAAGACTTATAAGACTGAAATATAATTAATGTTAGATGAATCTGGAGACTATGACAACTTCAGAAAAAAATAATAACATATAATGAATGACCCTTTAACAAACATATCAGAATTTACACAGTCCGTGTGGTATTTGATCCCTTCAAAATAATCAGTTGTAGGGAAGCTACACCTGTTTCAACTATTTTATGAGATTAAGATTTATCATTATGCCAAAAAAGGAGTAGTTCCACTTCAATTTTGCCTTTAGAACTCAGGGAAAAAATTTTTAATATGCTTACTATCAAAAGACAATAAATATTTATCCTTTGAAAGTGGATTTGATTTTTACCAACAGGCTAAAGCCACTTAAGCTTCATTTGGATATAAAGTGGGCAAAAGCAGGGCAATGTTTTTTTTGTACAATTAAGCTGTGACTATAAGGTAATGACAGTTTCTTGTTCATCATAAATTGCCTCTAACTTTTTTTAGTATCTAAAAATAAATTCATTGAATATTTAAGATTTAAGTTTATAGCAGTAGTTTTCCATCTCTCCCTCACTTTAAAAATGAATTTTATCATTAAATAAAATATTATAAATACATTTAAAGCTCCCTGTGTGCTTCATCCAAATTACATTTTATTCCTTCCTTCCCTCCTTCTCCAAAAAAATCAGTGCCTGATTTTGGTGTTGATCATTTCCATGCATTTCGTTATATTTTATGCACATAATTCTCAAAATTTGTCAAGTATTATTTATTTTTAAAATTTGATATAACTAGTATCATACTGCATTTACTTATCTGCAACCTACTTTCATTATTCTTCCTTATGCTTGGAAAAGATATATCATTTTTTCAGTGAACAAATCACAGATATTTCTGTTTTTCTGCAGAAGTCCATATTAGATTGTTCCCAGATTTAGCCATAGTAAAAGCACTACTGTGGACATTCGGGTCAGAGTTTCTGTGGGCACATCTGAGGGTATCTCTATGGCGTTATACCTAGGAGTGGAACCATTAAATGGTAGGATGGGGCATTCTTCACACGAATAGATACTGCCAACTGATTTTTGTGTCTTATTTAAGAAACTTTTAACCTTTACCAGCTCATGAAGATACTCTACATTTTCTTCTAAAAGTTTTAGTTTTGCTTTCCACTTTTAATTCTTTGAACCCACCTGGAATTGTAGCTTTTCCCTCCCTGCCACCCTGGGTAATTGGTTCCTCCAGACCACTTATTGACTGGTTCAACCCTCTCCATTAATATCCAAGACCAACCCTCCATCGTATGCCAAAATACCATGTATGTTTTTTATGAGACTCATTCCCAGGACTTCACAATCATTTCGTTTCCACTGTATTCATGCTGAGCACTGCTTGCCATTTGACCAATAATTTCAAGACTCAGCACTTTTTACGAAAAATTTAAATAATTCAATAGCATTAATACGTTATTAAAAGAGAAGTCTGACAATTTTAAAATTTTCAATTACAGAAGTAAATTAAAGGAATTAATGATCATTCTTAGGGATACTATAGGCAAAAATTAATAAGAGAAAAGTAAAGGAGTTCACCGGTGGCTCCTGGGTCAAGGATCTGGCACTGTCACTGTGACTCAGATCACAGCGGTGGCATGGGTTCATTTCCTGGCATGGGAACTTCCACATCATGTGGCTGGCAGTGGCAGTTGGCGGAGGGCAAAGGGGAGGGAGTGGGGAACGAAAAAAAACACAAATTAGAAGTTTACAAAGGTCAGAAAAGTTAATGTGGAATATTAGACACAATTAGTCTAATATTTAGGATTTGTGAAAACCTAAAGTAGCAAAATGTTTTTCAAAAAACCCAACTATTTCTGTGATTCCATGTTGACCAAGTAACCTTTTGATTACTAACTAAGTTTCCAGGTTAAATCTGGAAAGTGGGTATTGCAGGAGAATAGCAATAGATAATTTAGGAAGTTCTCATTGTGGCTCAGTGGGTTACAAACCAAACTAGTATCCATGAGGATGTGGGTTCAATCCCTAGCCTTGCTTGGTGAGCTGTGGTGTAGGTCAAAGACACAGCTTGGATTCTGAGTTGCTGTGGCTGTGGATGCAGACCTGCAGCTGCAGCTCGGATTGGACTCCTAGCCTGGGAACATTCATATGCCACAGGTTCAGCCCTAAAAAAAGCAAAAATAAATAAATAGACCATATATTACCCATTGTTGTCTGCATTCTTTGTCTCTTCATGTAGATCTGAATTTCCATCTAGTATTATTTCTCTTAAGTCTGCAGAACTTCCTTTAACATTTATTGTAGAACACATCTGTTCATGAAAAATTCTTTGAAATTTAAAAAATCAGCTCGATCCTGTGGAGACTTGGTTTTTGATTTTGTTTAGATGTATCTAAGGTCGCCTTTATTTTAGGATTGGTGCAGCTTTTTCCCTAACTCTTTTGCGGGTCTCCATTCATCCCTTTCCTAAATGTGTAGCCTTTTGGAGAGTCTTAACTGAATACTTAGAGTGTTTACCAAAGTCTCCACTTGCTTGTTGGAACACTAATGTCTTTCGGCAGTCTGCAAATTCCGGCTCTCCATTCAGTTCAGAGCCCCGGGGAGCTGTTCTCTGCCAGCCCTCACAAAGTACCTGTACTTGTGCAACTTTAAATTCAGCTAAATTATCAAGAGGATTCATGTGCAGATTTCTGGAACTCCTACTCTATATGGCTTCCTCCTGTCTCATATTCTGTCCTTCAAATTTCAATTGCTTAGTTATCTCTAAACTTTAATCCTTCTTCCTCCCATCCAGGGAGACTGCTGTTCTCTATTTCGCTTCCACAGCTTCGTGTTTTATTTTGAAAGCTGTCCTCAGGCAAAAGGCCAGAGAGAATGTTGAGTTCACACTATTTGTTTCTTTCACCTCAAGGTCACGGTGCAACACTATCTATTGTCCAATATCTAGAAACAGTTGTTCATACACTTTGTCTACATTAATTGCTTTTTTTTTTTTTTTTTGTAGGAGAGTAGATCCAATACCTATTCTCCATTATAGATGGGATCAGAAATTCTTTATTTAAAAAAAATTATCTATCTAGATACCTCTTTCATATTCTTTTTCTGATCATCAGTATCTGAAGTCCCTGCTGATTTTTTTGTTTTACTTTTTTGTCAACTTTTCCCTATGTGTTTTATAATCTTTCAACATGAACTTTTTTTTTTTTTTTTTGCTGCACTTGCAGCATCTGGAAGTTCCTGGGCCAGGGATTAAACTTGCACCACAGTAGCAACCCAAGCTGCTGCAGTGACAATGTCAGATCCTTAACCCGCTGCACCCGGAGGGAAATCCTCAACAGGAAACTTTTGTTTGATCTTAAATTGTATTCTTCTCTAGGAAGGATTTGTAATTGCTACTTCTGGAAGCCAGGGGGCATTACCAACCTTGGTCCACTTTGGTCTACTTCTAGGATCTTAGGCTCAATGTAGAAATGCATGTTTTGCTCTTCCACCTTCTGGTAGTGACTAAGCTTTCAAAGCTCAGGTATGCTATCGGCATTTGCCTTCTATATAGCTTGGCTTTTCCAGTTTTCCATTCACTCACTCTTGCTCTAATTTTAGTACACTGTTAGGTTTTTGTTTCTTGGTGGAATTGTTTTGGGTATTTTTTTTTTTAGCTGAAAGAAAAAAGGAAAAGAAAAGGATGAATTAAACTACTGATATTTATTACACGGATTAGAGCTGTCACTTGTTTAGTAGGTTAAATCAGCATGGCCATGTAAGGGATCCTGAGGGAAGACTGGGGATTCTGCCACACAAGAGGCGTTCACAACAGTCTCCAAGGAAGTCTTTTCCCTTGAGCATATGTCCATATACTGTGCCCAGAGAAGTAGATTTGAGAGGTATATTTTAAACTATCCTTCACAAAATGGATACATGGCTTGCAAGAAACTGTGTGACACAAATAATAAAAGCACAAACACAAGATTTTAAAATATGGAAAATCAGTGTTCTCGTGTGGTACAGCAGGTTAAGGATTCAGAGTTGTCACTGCATTGGTTCAGGATGCTGCTGTGGTGTGGGTTTGATCCCTGGGTCGGGAAATTTTGCATGCTGTGAGCACAGACAAAAAAAAAAATAAAATGAATAATATAGAAGATCAGATAGATACTCTTTCTCCTGATACTAGCACTTTATCAACATCATTACAAAGAAAAAGCAATGATAAGGTAATCAGATGACACCATCTCAGCAATGACACAATTGACATAATTCCAATTTTTAATTCCAATTTAAGATTACATGAAATATGAATTTATGCAC
This sequence comes from Catagonus wagneri, assembly GCA_004024745.2. Classification (NCBI taxonomy): domain Eukaryota; kingdom Metazoa; phylum Chordata; class Mammalia; order Artiodactyla; family Tayassuidae; genus Catagonus; species Catagonus wagneri. The sequence goes on along the minus strand of PVHT020000009.1, from coordinate 12,491,146 downwards.
ATTATCATTTACTGTTATTTAAGTGTATACTGTTCCTTGAGATGTTAGCTAATGACAGTACAAAGATATTCATTAGCAAAATATTTTAAAACAACCACTCAGAATAACTAGATAATTTTGTTTTTTCCAGTAAAGTTAGAAGTCATGTAGTATCGAATTCATTGCTTTGCAAAAAGACTTTTTTTTCTTTTAGCAACAAAAAGGTACACACCAGTGGGGAATATTGCAGCATTTCCTGCCACAGTTTAAAAAAAAAAAAAACTTAAAAAAACACACAAAGAAAATTTGTTGACAAAACCAAAATATGTAGTCGCACTGGTCAACCAAAACAGAAAAAGGAAAACAAACAAACAAACTGAAGAAAAAGGTTGACTAAATAAGCATTATGGAAGCTTTTTGGTATAACTGGATGGAAGCATAGATATTTCTACACTGGTTTCAGTTTTTGATGTCTGCTAAGTTCTGTTCAGTGGTAAAATATACAAATAATTACTGTTTTCTGCACCGCCATAGTAAAGACGTACCAAAAAACATATATCCTTGTCAGTAAAAACAATGTTTTATGAAAAAAATCAATGAAGCAGTGGCTATAAGTGATATATATAAGAGATTCACAGAAGAATAAAAATAGTACCACATGTGCTATTTATATATTAAGGAACTTTACAATACAGTTTAATTTTCACACACTTTGAAATGAGGAGTGACTATGACAATCTTTGGTATCATGCAAATGTTTGATATTTAGTCAGTGCCAAACTGTTTTTCATGATGACTGATGCTTTCCAGTAGAATGTTATCAGAAATTTTAAAAAATATTTAATATTTCCCTTCAAGGTAAGCATGGTAAGAATAACTAAGAAAGTTATTACTTTTCAGAAGAAGTTTGTGCTAGGAAGAGAGCATTTAGATAACAGATATTTGGAAGCTTCCACAGTTTTGCGATTTTTTTTCCAAAAAGGAAAAATACAAGTGCACCACTTACATAAATTTTTATACCTACACACTTAAAAATCGTGGAAAAAGTTTCTAATATGCTTAGAATCTTCAGATGAAGAGTTTTGAAACTACTTTGAAACCATTTCCTAAACATTTTTAAATGTTATGTCTTCCAGTTCACTATGAAAACGAGTTGACATTAGGGAAGATGGATACTTACAGCTAAATGAAATGAAATGAAAAAAAAAAAAACCTTTGTATGGATGGGATTTGGATGGATTTGAAAAATGAGTATGGTGATCTAGAAACTGCAGCCAGTAGAGTAGTTCTTCCACTTTTCGTTTTGTATTTTGTGTGATTCCAACCACTTAAACTCAATACCCAAATATATTCTTCTTAGAATTGGGCTTTTGAGTTGCTGTACCATAAAGAATTTAACAAGAGATCTTTAAAATGATGAAGTATACCCAGATCCATTGATTTTATTTGTGCCATTAGTTAAGTAACACCAAAAAATTACTTTGAATCATTTAAATTTCATCTTTTTTTGTTTTAGTTAACATAAGTTAATGCACATATATTGGAGTATGTGCACAAATGTACTTTTTAGATGATGAGATGAATAAACAATTTTGATCAATCTACTTCTTAACACATTACTATAATCAAATATTTATGATTGTGGTTTAGCACAGCCAACAAAATTTCTCTAATAGAATTTTCCTTAAAAAAACTTTTTTAAAACAATTAAAATGAGCAAAAAATAAAATCACTCAAAATTCTACCGGAGATATAATCACTGTTGAAATTTTAATGCATACCCATCCAGATTTCATGAATTTATGCATCTTTCACAAATATAGGCTTACAGTTCATGTAAAGCCGTTTTCATTGGGGGAGAATTTTTTAAAACTGAAATTGAGATTTTGGGACAGAGTTTTAATTTTTTTTTTTTTTTTTTTTGGCTGTGCTCGTGGCATTTCGGAAGTTTCTGGGCAAGGGTTCAAACCCATGCCACTGCAGTGACCCCAGCAGCTGCAGTGACAATGCCAGATTCTTAACCCACTGTGCAACAAGGGAATTCCAGAAGTTCAAATTTAAAGGAACAATACTATGAGACTAGTTCTTGCTGTGACCAAGGCTGACTCTTCATCATTAACCCTCTATAGGGCTATAAGACCTATTTAATTTAGCCCATTGCCTGTCATTTTAGTGGCCTTTATCTAGATGTTGAATGTGTGGTTTAACTAAGAACAGAAACTACCAAAAAATAGACTGACCAAACGTGGTTTTACACTTGCTTATCTTCGAATGGCCTATGTAATAAGACAGATAGATAAGGGGAACTAAGATTTTGGCAAGGCTTTGTTTCTGTTCAGTGTTGCCGCAGTATCTGAAACATATAATTCGGTATATAAACTAGAATTATTAACTGTGTATGGTAGGATAAGGAATAGAATCCAGAGACTGACTATCAATGGAATCATTGTATCTTTGGAATCAAGCAGTAATCTTTTAGAGGTGTGGTCCTGGACCTAATGTCATATAACATTTTTTATCAGTGACTAATAGTACGAGAAAAAAAGTCTTTCACATAGTAAATGAAACCTAGTTGGAAAATGAAAACTGAGAAGAGGAAGTCACATTCTCAATGACCAGATTAGAATCAAAATGACCCGGGAAATTAGAGAACTAGTAAGAAGTAAACAAAATGAATGAGACATAGGGGTGGGCTAAAATAAACAGAGAGGAAAAACAAGTTTCAAAAAGAAGAATGGCTAGTTCTTGGCAAGTTTAGAAGATAACGTAGAGATTTTATTTTATTAAAAAATTTTTTTTTGCTTTTTAGGGCTGCACCTGTGGCATATGGAGGTTCCCTGGCTAGGGGTCTAACTGGAGCTAATGCTGCAGGCCTACACTACAGCCACAGCAACACCAGATCCATAATCCACTGAGTGAGGCCAGGTATCAAACCTGCAACCTCATTTTTACTAGTCGAATTCCTTTCCACTGTGCCACGACGGGACCTCCTAAAGCAGAGATTTTAATAAGCTAAGACCGGTAATGTAGGATATGGTTTAAAATGCAAATGTAACATTATAAAATGTATTCCTTACTAAAATTTACCTAAACTCCTGCTTCCTAGTTGAATGTTATTTGCAAGCACTAAGTGTTCTTTTTATCAGAATGTCATTCACCTTAAGAACAAACATGGAGAACACAGCTAAGTAAAGGACTGAGATAGTAACAGAGGGGGGAAAAATAAAAAAAAGCTACTTTCGTTGTAAGATGGAACTTAAATCTTGGAGGAAGATGATTTTTTTTTTTTTCCTCTCTCTCTCTCCTGAAAGGGATGGAGTAATTCAATAATGATCTTTAAATAGGAACATATTATTTTAAAGATGAAAGGCTATTAGATTCAGGATCTCCTGTACCCTAAGTAATTTAAAAGTGGATCACTTGTACTCAACTTTCATGGAAGACTGAAAAAGAAAATGAAGTTAAATTGTTCTAGGAAAGAGTTAAATTAAAATAAATAGGAATTATAAAAATAGGATAAAAGAGGTTGGTTGAAAATTGGAACAATTCTAAGAACCTGGTGGAATTTTCATTGATAAATTTCTGTTCTAAAATGGTGAAATGTGATACATGAAATGAAATACAAAATTTTTTTCTTAATGGATTTTATTTCAATTATAGGTGTACATAAATCATCACAAGTCAATTTTATAGATTTTTGTATCCACTGTGGATTTGAAATACAAAATTTTTAATGTTTTAGTCAGACCTCAAGTGTGGTGATTTTCGCAGTCCCTACAATAAATAATTTACATCGACTTAAAAATTTCCTTAAGAGGGAGCAAGTTTGTTGTCAGTAAAATTACCGCTGGTAATTAATGTCAGAGGACATTTTAAAAAAGTATTCTAATTGTGCTGCATCCTTGAATCTAAGAGCAATATTAACAGCAGATGCCTTATTGCAGATCCAGTAAGGAAAGGACCTGCAATATACAGAGGATAGTATCCCACGGAAACAGTGTTCCTCTTTTATTTACCTGATGATGCTTCACTATGCTGCTTTTATTTTTCTTGCTAAAATTTCTGCCTGTATTACAATTGATATGTACTAATTATAGGGCATTTAAAAATTACAAACAAAAACAAAAATGGTCTAATTCCACCACTTAAGGGAAAAAGTTAACATTTTGATGTACATCTCAGACCTTTTTCTCCATAGATATGTAAAATATTTTATAAAGTGTACTCTTAATTTGTTATGTATTTCAAGTATTTATAAAAAAGGGACTTTTGTAATCCTTGCTTGACTTACTATCATGAACATTATTTCCTATAAGTAAAGTGACTTGCACGTCATTTTTAATGGCTGCAGTAGTTTGCATAATCCTTACCTTTGGTCATTTGTGTTTCCAATTGCTATTATTAACGACTGCAATTGTTATCTTCAATATTTCTCTTTTTTTAACAGCAAAAAAACAATCGAAGCAAAGAAAAAAAACTAGGGCATTTATTCAGCTACCTCATTATTTATTGAACACATTTTTGCTGGACACTGCAGTAACTGGAAGCCTGAGAAAAGAGAGGTAGTTAAGGCAACCTTTTCACTGTTAAGTACCTTTCAGTCTCACAGAACAGAAAGACAAGTGTTGAGGAAGAAGAGGCGACAAAACATTCACCCCTTTCTTTAAATTTTATCTGGATTAAGAGAAAGTTGCTGGCTCAGGGGCCAGATATATATATATATATATATATATATATATATATATATATATATATATATAATATATGTATGTAAAAGTTTCTACACTTAATAACTGTTAGGTTGTTTACTAAAAAAAAAAATAATAATAATAATCCACAACATCTACACTGGCCACATACACGGAAAATCCGGACGTAGCCCTCAGCAGCTTCTCCTTGGTTCCCCCGGCCTCCTGGCGCCCGCGCGTGCGCGGGAAAAATCCCATCAACTGCGAGGGACCCCCGCCCTCCGCTCTAGACTTCTTGAAACAGTTTTCGCATCCTGCGCCAGGGCGGTCAAAAACAAAACTTCCACCCGACCACTTCCACTTAGAGAATCCGGCCTGGCCAAATGTGGCTTTGAAGATCAAGTGCAAGCATAGCGGTCAGAGCGAGGTTGGAAAACAAACTTTGTTACGTGTTAACTTGGTTGGAGCAAAACAACTCTTGGCAGGATTTAGTTACGTTCAAACTGAGCAGTGTTTGTTTTGCTTTAAGAAAAACGTTTTAATTGATGGGCAAGGAAGGAGGGCTGTCTATCTTTGGCTTGAAAACAATCCTGCAGGATGTTTTCAGCAGGTGGCCAGCCCGGCGCATCCCGGCCTCCTCCCACCTCGCGTCGGTTTTGACTACGGTTTCCGCGGCGGCTGGAAGGAAGCATCCTCCACGCGGCAAACTCGCATCAATGGGATTCCCCTCGTGGGAAATGACCCCTCCAGGCGGGCGTATTCCAGGAGGGCTGGGCGCGCGGCCGCACCCTCTGGCTCCGGGACAGATGAGCGCGAGCGCGCCACGGACTGTATCAAAAGCCGAAGTAGTCACCGTGCTCCCTCCGCGCCCGAGGCTCAGCCGGCACCACCCGCCGCCCGCCGCCGCGCAGGGGCGGGGGAGATGCCGCGGGGGGCGGGCGCGGCGCGCGGGGAGGGGGAAGGGGTTCTCGCGCGATTGGGCGAGGTTTCCGGTGTTGTGACTGAAACCCGTCAATATGGCGGCGATCGGCCGCGGCCGCTCGCTGAAGAACCTCCGAATACGAGGTAAGTCTGCTGCAGCCTTCACCCCTCGCCGCCTGGCGCTCGCCACCCCTGGTACTTGCCTCCCTCTGGCACTGGACCGGGGGAGCGAGCCGGGGCGCTGGCCGGAGCCAGGGCTGCTGCCGCTGGCCTGGGAGCGAATCCTAATTGGGGCTGTGTGTCTGTTTCGCGCAGGGCGGAATGACAGCGGCGAGGAGAACGTCCCGCTGGATCTGACCCGAGGTAACGTGGGGCGCCGCGGGCACCGGCGACGGCGTCCTACTGGGGAGGAGTCGGGGGCTAGGGGCCGCGGGCAGGGGCGGGCCCGGCATGGGACCCGCGGGGGTGCGGAAAGCAAAGCCCGAGCCCCGCCTGCCGGCCCGCGGGAGCCGAGCCCCGGGCCGTCTCCCCGGACCCATCCCCCTTCCCGGTGCTCGTTTTCCTCGCCCCGAACCCTTCTCCGGGTCTCTGGTTTCTGCGGGTGCCCGGGGGGGGGGCACCGAGCAGGACTCGGCGGTGCCTGCGACCCACTGGGTTCTCTCGACCCCCGAGGCAGCGTTGTCCTCCTATCCCGCAGCTCAAGCAGCCAAATCCCGGGGGCGGCCAGAGGGAGGTAGAGGCTGTTATTTAGGTTGCCGGAGGATGTCTGAGGGAAGAGCGACCACATCCTGCCCTTCTTGTCCCCTAGAGCCGAAGCCGGACCGGCTTGGTCCTGGTTGACTGTGTGACTGCTTTTCTCTTTGCTCACCGCCCTGCGGGGGGGTGGGGGGTGACCCGCAGCATTGATAACTCGGTAGCGAAACCTGGAGCCCGTGATTTCTGCTAAGTGTCTGGTTTACGCTGTATTTGCCTATTTCCCTTTCCCGGGCGGCTGGGACTGTAGTTGGCAAAGACCGCCCCCTCACCCTCGCTGCAGGTTCATTGTTTACCTTCTGCAGTGGCGATGGGTTTGTTTATACCTTTGGAACTGGGTAAACCCCAGTTATATTTTTAAGGACCTGATCCGGCCACGGGCCAGTGTATCATCTATTAGTCACCGTACTGGAGTTTATTTGGCAATATCTCGCTGCGGATTTAGTGGTTATACACAGGTTTTTCTTTTCCTTGGTAAACAAGATTTGGTCTATTGATTCCGAAGAAGTCCTACTCACACCGTCTGGCAGTAGCTTAGAGTGTAACCTGGTTCAGCTGTACAGAATCAGTTTCCTTTTTGAGATCTGAAAAATACTTTAGGACGTTAAAAAAAGTTTTAACACTATACATAATATTAAAAATTTTAATCTACGCTTTGCCTGACATAATGACTTTGATCTACAGTATTTGTTAGACGTGGGCTCGTTGTTGAGGCTCATCTCTTTATTTGATGCGTACTTAAAACATACTGCATTTTCTAGTTTGTCTTATTTTGTAGATCATAATGTAAGATTACTGTATTGTAAACTAAAAGTCTAGTTTTTATTCTGCTACAAGAGTACATTTTTGTAACAGTATTTTATTCTGAAAGTTCAGGGACTTAGTTTTGTGTCATCTAGTTCAATTTATAGGCAGAAGAGTTTATAAGAGAAAACCGGGTTTAAGTAATAGAAATAGCAACTAATTAGATCACTAATAAACTTAATTAGAACTTTTTTTTCAGGAGACGGTTTGAATATTAATGTAGAAAGATGTAAAACTTGACTTTGGTGTAACAGTTTGGAAACTTGACTGCATACAACACATATAAAAAGTCTGAAGTATATGTGCGAAAAGATATTCTAGTAAGTTTCCTAACAAAATAAGCAAAATTCCCACAGGGCTCAATTTAGCATTTGAGTTTTGCAACATGTAATTATAATAATAATTTAATTTATATATACACATATGGTTTAGATGGAAGTGAAAAGAGCATTTATTTGAGAGATACCGAGTCTGTGCCTTAAAAACCAGTTTGTATGTGGTGCTAGAAATAAGTTATAGTTGTGCTTTAAATTGACTTTGCTGAGTTCCTATGTATAGTGGTTTTTCTGGTTAGTATCAAAATTTCAGGTAATAAAAGAGCTATGTACAAATTTGATACTTTGGTTTACTCCAGTTTTACTCAAGTTCACAGATAACTCTGTATATATACTTTTTTAGTAAACATCTATGTGCAGGATGTTTCTAGGATAATATAAAAGGTACAGAAAATACTATTTCAGCTTGCCCTGACAAGATGTATTTCAATTTAGAATGAAGTATACACTGCCAATTGACCGCAAAAGCTGTATACAGCTAAGAAGGCAAAAAGAACTGTATTCCTCAATCTTAAGTTTCTAATAAGAAAAGTAATCTGAGTTAGAGTCGTTGTATAGTGACTTTGTTGTTTGAGAAATCGCTATTTTGACAAACATTCTTTGTTAGAAGAAGGCTTGTGGATCTAACATGAAGAAAGTTCGTAAGGAATTAAACTTTAGTAATCTTTTCGGAACTGTGGGGCAGTCTGGGTTACAGCTGAAGGGCAGCTGTTTGTGGATTGGATTACAGCATGATTTAGATAAAGTTTGGGTAACTGAAATTTTTTTTTTTTAATGCTAAAGCAGTGTTTGCTCTCATTCTCATTTTTATGTAACCTTTGAGAAATTCAGTGTGTAGCTATCGAACAAAGTTTCTTATAAAATAGAGGCCGTGGTCATTGTAGTTCCTAGAGGAGCCATGAATGTAGTGAAAAAGAGAGCAGACTGTAAAGTCAGGTAGTTCTCTGAGTTGTAATTTCAGCTGTTACACTTAATGGTTGCGTGATTTGGGGCAGGTTAGTTGACCTTGATTAACTCTTGGTTTTCTTCAGCTCAAAAAAGAGAGAGGTTAACTTGAAGTTATTGTTGAATGTTGTTAAGAATGTGAGAAGTAAAGGAGCCAGTGTTTATAGTACTCAAGAAAAGATATTCTAAGTACTATACTGATACTTTGTGAGCCATGCTAACTGAATGTTAGTTGCTTTCCCACACTATAAAATCAAAATTGTTTATATCACAGTTAAAACACTTCAAATGATTGTTTTGAATATTATAAACTCATTAATAAGGAATTATGGTTTTGAAGCTTTTGTTTTTTGGAGCCATGCAATTACTTGCGTTTAGTCTGTCTGAACTAGAGTTCTTTTTTATTGTCTTAAATTTATTCAAAGCTTCACAATATATAAAGTATAGGTGAGTATATGTCTATAAATATAAGGAACTCTTTTGTGTTTCCCATCACTCTGTTTTTCTCTGTGCCTCCACACCAGTTGTGATCATTTTTTTCCTACAATTTTATTGAGATGTAATGGACATACAACATTGTATAGGTTCTTGAATATAACAATTGTAAAAAGTAGCTTGTGAGATTATCAATATTAGCTCTAAGCAGAGAAAAATCTATTATATTTACTTAAGATAAAATGTGATATTTTATTTGATAGAACCATAGAATTTTTCTCCCTGACTCCAGAAAATTTCTTAGTAATAATGATTTGGCTAGCTTTACCAGCTTCTTGAAGCCCAGGAGAGTTTTAGGGTTCTTTAGTTTTTCATATTGATGTTAGTGCTACGGTTTATACATAAAAAAATATGCTTTGGTAAAAAATTGCTTATGGATTAATTTTAATGTAGTTCAGGAATTTCTTTTCTTTCTTTTTTTTTTGTCTTTTTAGGGCCATACCCATGGCATATGGAGGTTCCCAGGCTAGGGGTCTAATTGGAGCTGCACCACCGGCCTACACCACAGCCACAGCAACGCCAGATCTGAGCCGCGTCTGTGACCTACACCACAGCTCATAGCAACGTTGGATCCTTGACCCACTGAGCGAGGCCAGGGATCGAACCTGTAACCTCATGGCTCCTAGTTGGATTTGTTTCCACTGTGCCATGACGGGAACTCCTAGTTCAGGAATTTAATTGTAGTAGATTTTATAGTCAATTTATTGGTAATCTTTTCAGTTTTGTTCAGACAACTATTCTACTTGTTTGTGAAAGTCCCTGATATTTGCTATTGATGTTATTAAATACTTTCTCTAGCTTGCACCCCAAAATTTATTTTGAAACAAAAATGCTTTCCTTAACCACTTCCACTTCAAGGATGGTCTATTTTTTTTTTTTTTTTCAATCAGTCCAGTAGTACATCTCTTCCTGGTACTGAATAACTTGAAGAGAGAGTATTCATCCTAGCCCTTCCTAGTATAATTTAATTGCTGTGTTCAAGATGAATTCCCAGGACATGGAAACACCTATATTCAAATATAATCATTAGAATATAGTTTAAGTATTGAGTTTTATATTTTTGTGATTATACTTTTATTTTTCCATTAGGAATAAAAAAATTGTCTTGGAGTTCCTGCTGTAGGTCGGTGGTAACCATTCCGACTGGCATCCATGAGGATGCACATTCAGTCCTTGGCCTTGCTCATTGGGCTAAGGATCTGGTGTTGCCACGAGCAACGCCCTCACCTGGGAACTTCCAGTTGCTGCAGGTGTAGCTCTAAAAAAGACCCCCCCCCCAAAAAAAAAATATTGGCAGTTCCTGTTGTGGCACAGCGGAAACGAATCCGACTAGGAACCGTAAGGTTGTAGGTTTGATACCTGGCCTCGCTCAGTGCATTGGGGATCTGGCATTGTTATGAGCTGTGGTGTAGGTTGCAGATGTGGCTCGGATCCTGCTTTGCTGTGGCTGTGGTGTAGGCTGGCAGCTGTAGTTCCTACTCCACCTCTAGCCTGGGGACTTCCACATGCCGTGGGTGCGGCCCTATAAAGCAAAAAAAAAAAAAAAAAAAAAATGCCTGTCTTAGGTGCTTTTTAATACTTAGAAGAGTAGGAATGTTATCTAAATGATGCAGATTTGCACAGTTTTTTATTTTGTGATTTCCTGTAGTTAGGCGATTACTCATGTTTTTTAATCAGTTAGACAAAACAAACATTTACTGCCTTTTATATATTAAATGCTGAATTAAGTGCTGGAGAAATAAAAATGAGAAAGATGTTACTCCTTTTTTAGGATTTTACTGGAACAGACATAAAGAAGTGGTTGCAATATGGAACAATTAATTTATTATTTAAGTACAATTTATTATTTAAGTACAAGAAAGACAAGTAGCCTAGAGGAGAGAATGATTAACTCTCTGGTAGGTAGAGAATCAGAGGCTTCACAGGATGATAAAGGCAGAGGGGTTGACTTCTCATAAGAGTAGTGGTGAACCTGGTGAAAGGAAACGTGGACTCTTATATCAAGAGAATATACCACACCTTGGGAAAGGTGAAGTCATTAGGAAGAGGAGCTGCTCTGAGGCCGCTGACAGAATCGAAGAGGTGATGAGGCCTTAGATGAGGGTGCTGGAGACAGAGATAATGAGTTTGTATTGGAATGGAGGAATCAACTTTTTGTTTGTTTGTTTTAGGGCCACACCCACGGCTTATGCAAGTTCCCAGGCTAGGGGTTGAATTGGAGTTTCAGCCATAACTACATGGAATCTGAACTGCATCTGTGACCTACACCACAGACTTATACCACAGCTCATGGCAGGCCCGGGTCCCCGACCCGCCGAGCAAGGCCAGGGATAGAACCCGCATCCTCCTGGATAATAGTTTCGTTTCCTCTGTACCACAGTGGGAACTCCCTCAACTAATTTGTTTTCTTCAGATTCTAAACTGACTTTGGAATCCTACCTTGTGAAGAGAACTTTTATTTCCTTATTAAGAAGATAGAAGCTGTAGGAGTTACCTTTGTGGCTCAGTGGTTAACGAATCTGATTAGGAACCATGAGGTTGTGGGTTCGATCCCTGGCCTTCCTCAGTGGGTTAATGATCTAGCGTTGCCGTGAGCTGTGGTGTAGGTCAAAGACGCAGCTCGGATCTGGCGTTTCTGTGGCTGTGGTGAAGGCCAGCAGCTATAGCTCCAATTCAACCCCTAGCCTGGGAACCTCCATATGCCGCAGATGCGGCCATAAAAAACAAAAAAACAAAAAACAAAAAACAAAAACAAAAAACAAAAAAAAAGATAGAAGCTGTCTAACATGAATCCCTTTGTCTTCTCCCCTTTATATTTCACCTGTGCTTTACCTTCTGTTTCCCTGAGTCAGAGGATAAAGCATCTGTGTTCATTTCCAAGGCTAAGCTGGAAAGGAATTTTTTTGCTGTTAATACTCTTTCCCCGAAGATTCTTTGTAGAGCTAAGATTTCTTGCTTCTTCATTTCTTCCTTCCTTTGGCTCAGTTTTCTCATATTCAGGAAACATTTGTTGTTTTCTTCATGTAGAGCAGGTACTATGCTAGGCATGGGATGGTGCTGAGAGATGTGGAATGATAAAGTCAAAGATTTCAAAACAATTATTTTTTTTTTGAAGGCTCTGCACACAGAGTAGTTTATCCTCATTCCACAGCTTTTTCCTTAACCCCTTTAGTCTTGTAAGCACAGCTTTCCCCTGTACTAAAAATAAAATTTTCTTAAAGGATGCAACCTCATGCAAAATTCATTGGCATTTTAAGTTCCCCATTCTATTATTAGTACTACTACTGTATTAATAGTTTTGTTCCAGATACTGAAATGTATTATTTTGCTTAATCTTCAACAAATTTTTAAGGTTCTTTTATTATCCCTGTTTTACAGTTGAGGATATAGGCTTTAAAATCCTAACAGACTGAAATTCAGAAAGGTAAGTCAGGGTCATAGGGCTAATGAGTGACTAATTGCAGATCATGTGCTTGTAGCCACTGCGCTATTGCCATTCTTACAACTCCTGTTCTTTTCCTACCTCTCAGGCTTCTCCTTTTTCATTTACTGGTTGGTCTTCAGCGCCTTGAGCAACTGTGCCCTAAGGTTCTGTTTTTGATTTTCATTGTTTTTTTTCTTTTTTATAGAGTTCCTGGGCCAGGGATCAGATCCAGGATGCAGTTGTGACCTAAGTCCCAGCTTTGGCAATGCCAGATCCTAAACCCACTCTTCTGGGCCAGGGACCAGACCTGTGTCCCAGAGCTCCCAAGACCCCTTTGATCCTGTTGTACCACAGCAGGAACTCCTGTTTTTGATTTTCTTTTCCTTTCTCTTATTGAGCAGTGTTTTCACTTATGGCTTCAAAAATCCATGAGTTGAGATGGTTATGATAATTGCATTTTTATTAATACTTTTTCTTTTAAGCTTGCAAAACAGATTAACAAGTATGTCTAGTAATCATCTCAGATTCAGATTTGTAGTATGTAAAATTTTGCTCCCCAAGGCACACCCACTTTTCACTCTCTAGGTACCACCATCCTCTTGTCGTTCAAGCTAGAGAACTATTGCTTGTCCTCTTTGCCGTGTTTTTTCACTTTACCTTTGAAATATCTACTGAATGCAGTCTCTCCTGTTCTCATTGTCTTTGGTCTAGTTCATATCCTCATTCTCTCATTTAGATGATGGTAAAATACTCTTTTCTCTCACTTTTTTTTTTTCTCTCCCTCTGCTATATATGATTGCCTCGATTATTTCCCTGAAATCTAGATATGGTCTTTACATGTTCATTTTTGCTCACAGAATGAATTCTAAATTTCTTAGTTTGTCATTGATGGCCTTTTATGATTTATTCCAGAATTATTTACTTCTGTACTGTCTTAACTACACTGTTTGAAATCTGTTTGCCTCGTCTCATCATTCACTTGTGTAACACACTCCCTCTCTTTATAAACAATGCTTCTCAGAGGGCACTGGGGAGTCTGCTAAGCCTAAGTACCTACCTCCTCATTCTTTTTCTTTCCCCTTGGAGATTGTTATGCCCCAGCTGAGAATCCTTGCTTTAGTCAAAGCCTAAAAGATGACTCTTATTCCTTGCACATGGCATGTGTTTTCTATTTGACCTTGTATAGGTTGTTGTTTTCTGTAGAATTCCGCTTGGAGTACTCCTTAGAGAAATCATAATTCTTTAGGGTCTAAGTCAAATGCCACTTCTGGGAAAAATCTTTCCTTATCATTCCAGTGGGAATTCATTGCTTCCTTCTCTACATCTTTGTTTATTCCTTTCTAAATATCACTTAGCATTGCCTTATTTAAGTTCTATGTTCAGTTTTTCTGTCATTAGATCTTAAACTTCTTGCCTAGCATATATTGCATAATAAAAACCAAAATATTTATTGTAAGGAAGAATGGAGAGCAAGGTGCGAAAAGGAGTACAATATTAAAAGAGAGTAGAAGCAGGGAGTTGCAGTCGTGGCGCAGCTGTTAACGAACCTGACTGGCATCTATGAGGATGCAGGTTCGATTCCTGGCCTTACTCAGTGGATAAGGATCTGGCGTTGCCATGAGATGTGGTGTAGATCACAGATGCGGCTCGGATCCTGTGTTGCTGTGGCCCTGGTGTAGACCAGCGGCTACAACTCCAGTTGAACCCCTAGCCTGGGAACCTCTGTATGTGGCCCTAAAAAGACACACACACACACACACAAAAGAGAGTAGAAGTGAAAGAGTATTTTAGGAGTTCCCCTTATGGCTCAGTGGGTTAAGAACCCATCATTGTCTCTGTGAGGGTGCGGGTTTGATCACTGGCCTCACTCAGTGAGTTAAGGATCCAGTGTTGGTGTAAGCATGCAGCTCGGATCTGCTGTTGCCATGGCTGTGGTGTAGACTGCAACTGCAGCTCCTGGTTGACCCCTGGCCTGGGAACTTCCAGATGCTTCAAGTGCAGCCATAAAAAGAAAAACAAAAGGAGTATTTTAGATTTGCAGACTTTAGAAACAATAAAAGTGATGGTGCCATGAAATGGAGAAATCATTTTAGAAGAGATGATAGCAAGTTCAGCTTTGCATTTTGAGTTTCAGGTGACTGACTCTGTCAGAGATGTGTAAGAGGTAGCAGCAAATGCTAGAATGAATGAAAGTTTTTGTAGTTGTTCTGAGCTTGTGGTCTGATTGTTCTCTGTTTAGAACCTCCAGAGAGGGAAGAACGTAAGTGGAGAAAGAGCTGAAGATTTGATTGTTAGAGGATAAACTGATTAGAGTATATATCAGAGCAAAGGAGTCAGTAAGAAGAAAGGGGCCAACAAATGGGAAGAAAGTTAAAAATTATCATGATTGTAATCTGAAGCCAAGAGGAGAGTTTGGGGTTGAAGGGATTATGAAACTACAGCATCCAAGCTGGGGTATAGAGAACTCAGTTCTTCCTTAATCTGAGGATGAGCTTGGCATGCTATTTAACTTCTCTGGGCTTCAGTTTCCTGATCTCTAAACTGCAGACTGCTTTATATGTGTAGCACTTTCAAAGTCTTCATTCTTTGTGACTCTCAGATATGACATTTCTGGTATATTGAAAGGTTAAAGAGAAAGTCTCATTAAATCACCTGTTAAATTACCGTGAGAGAGAATCCTATAAACAACAATGAGTACATGTAGGAGTATGGTATTTCATAGCTTTTTAAAATGTAAATTATGGTCAACTCTCAGTTTCCTTTTAAGTGATCATCTGCAGTGACTTGCTGCCTCCTCCCCCTCCCAGGTCTCAGGCTACTGAAAATAGGGCTGTGAAAAGCACAGTGGGGTGAGTGAATGGTTTGCATGCCTGTGTATCTGTACCTCTGTCACCAAGCTAAATACAGTCCACTCTCAGTTACCTACACTTACTAAAAAGGTGAATAATGGTGAAAGAATGCTAAATATATACTCTAAATAGCATTATTTATGTGTGGCTTGGGAAGATTTTATATTTCCTCCCCTACAATAAATTGATGTATCTTTTATTTGAATTATTAGCATCAGTTTTTATTTCCTAAGCAAATACTTTTAGAATAGTGGGCTTAAACAGGCTAAAATATTTATTAGGTAATCCACATATGAATAATTGAGAGTTGACTGTTAATGCTTTTTGGATCATACATTGTTTTGTATTATCTGTGCTTTTTTGTTAGTGTGGCCAGGTTAAAGCTGAATAGCTACTTAAAAGTTATATTTGCATTTACTTATAAAATTATGAGATGCCAAACTAAATTGAAAATAATTACGTAAAACTAGCAAATATAACATTCGTATGTTGAGAGTCATAGGGTTGAGGGAGAATGCAAATCTAAGTGCATTCCTAAAATTCCTCCTACACATTTGTCTAGCTAGATAGATTGCATAAACAGCAATGTGCCTGGTAATGATGAAATTTATATAAAATATAATAAATTGAAACTGTGCCAAGGCTTCAAACATACCTATTCAAGGAGTCAGTTGAGTTTAATAATATAGAAGAGTTTTAACCTTAATTACGTGGACTTTAAAGAATCTGGCTCCTTCAGTTACTTTGCCTTTTTTCCTTAAATCCCAAATGCTGAAAAATTTGGATTTGTAGTGGTCTGTCAGTCAGAATATTTCTGATGAATGTATTACCAGGTTAGTAAGTGTTAATATGAATCAGGAAGGCATAACCCTTGGCTTTGAGGAGTTTATGTTATAGTTGGGGTATATCTACATCCTGTAAGACAGTAGTATTCGAAGCACCTGCCAGTTACTTTTATAAAGGAATCAAAAACCAGAGGAATTCAGAAAAAAATGGGAGATAGGTAAGGAATGATCTAGAGGAAAGATCGGATAGAAGTGTTGATACCTGTAAGAACTTTGCATAAAAAGGGCATTTGAATGGTTAAAATTCTGAATCAGTGTTGAAAAATCGTACTTAATTTTGTGAACTAACATATTCCTGGCATATTATTCAGTATTTGAGGATAATGGTGAGAAAAAGTTGGTGACGAGTTCTGCATATAAATCTCTTAACTGTAGATGATTGATTATATTTCAGATGGGTTTTTCAAACCTTTGAAGGTAGTGCTGGATTAGACTGAGAGATTTTAGGCATATTGTGAAGTAATTGTGTGCTTGTGACTATGAGTATAAAGATGCTTGGCTGCATTCCGAATCCAAGAGAAAATGTTTTTTTCTTCCATTGTTTTACAGTATATGTGTCTCCTCTCCCCTTCATTAATACCGCATGTTCAAAGGGCTCTATAGATTTGTATCATACTTATTTCTAGATGTATGCAGACTTTAAGTGGGATGGTTAGCATTTTTGTTATTTTTCACAATAAAATTTCCATATTTCCTGATTTCAAAATTTAAACATGTGGCTTGACATAGAATGTTTTAAGATTATCCTGAAAAACATGGAATGTTTCATTGCCAAACCCAGACACCCTACCCTCTAGTTATTTGGGTATAAGATAAACAGTATTTGGGGAAATTAACACTCTATTAAAGGAGTAAAATGAGAGTTGAACTAACACTTGCAGAGATTTTAGTAATCTTGTTCAGAACCCAGTATAATTTCATCTGTTTCTTATAATAAATAGGGAAGAAAGACAGACGTTCTCTACCAAGTAATTTAAGTTACTAAGAAGAAATTGCCCACCAGATAAAAATGTATTTAACTATTTTTAAATGTCTATACATACATATTTTTATCAATATTTTCATACTTTGAGAAAAATCAGATCTTAAAACTATTAATTATTTCCATGCTTAATGTTCATCCCTGATATACTAAAACTGTTAATTGCCCTTTTTTCCCCATTCATAATTCTGTGTAATACGCTCCCTAACCTTGACCACACCACTATCACCACCAGCCCCCTCCCCCAAGGAAAAAAAAAGGAAAAAGAAAAACTGAAGAGAATAAAATTGCAGAAAGTGTGGGAAGACTCCAGTGTTCGGAGGTAGGTGAGCTGTAGCTCTGACCTTTAACTCTACAGCAGTATCTGGGGTGGTAAGTGGGATATGGTGGGAATGTTTTATTTAGCACGTGTTGTAGATAAGAGTTTAATCATCTGTCACATAAGATCTTAGTGTAAAATCATGGTAATGGGGTATTTGAATACAAATAGCTATTTCCTACCTTGTTTATTTAGAATGACCTGTGTGTGGTTTTATTATATTACTGTGGATTATAATTTCTAGAGTTTTTTTTTTTTTTTTGCGGGGGGTGGGGTGCACTTGAGGCATATGGAAGTTCCCAGGCCTTGGGGTCGAGAATCTGAGCTGCAGCTGCCAGCTGAATCCTTAATGCTGGATCCTTAACCCACTGTGTGAGGGCAGGGATCGAACCCATGTTCATCCTCATGGATGCTAGTTGGGTTTGTTTCCTCTGTGCCACACCAGAAACTGCAGAGTTAAAGTTCTTCATATCCAAGTCTGCTTATGTGTGTCATGTATGTCGTGATGTGTATTTTTTTTTTCCATTTGTGTGGGCAGTGGATTTATATGAGTTAGAGTTTGGAATAAAACTAATTTCAACTTAAAATTAAAAAAAAATTATTTTCTGAATGTCTCTTTTTCCTCTTCAGCCTTACCTTTTTATTATAAGTTTTAGCCATTAATGTATCTAGATAGGTGAATTTTTTCTTTAATTTTTTTCATAAATGACTATATAAAGAAAAAGTGTAGATAGTCAGATCACCGTAAAAGAGTTCAAAGCCACATGTTGTAAAGTTAGAAAAACTAGAATGCCAGTCCAATGAAAGTTCTGTGTTGGAGTTTCCTTGTGGCTCAGTGAGTTAAGGATCCAGCATTGTTACTCTCTGTGGCTCAGGTTGCTGCTGTGGCACAGGTTCCCTGACCTGGGAGGAACTTGTGCATGCCGGGGGCACAGCCAAAAAAAAAAAAAAAGGTTTGTGTTGACCTAAGTGGAATGATTAAATTAGCTTAGTATTTCTATGGAGAAAAAAGGAGGATGATAAATGTTTCTTGGTTCCCACATCAACGATATTCTCACGTGAAGGACCTCACTAATAGTTATAAAGTGTCTTTGTGTGATTGTTTCTCCATCTTTCCCTTGTTTTTTTTTTTTCCAATTTCATTGATTTTTATTTCTCTTTTTCTATTGCTGGTCTTCTGGTGACTCTACTGTAATAAGACTTGCTATAGAAGTGGACTACATTTTTCTTTTTTGTGTACTTGATAGTGTTTTATATTCCTTGATTTAAAGTAAATTTTAATTTTTAAGTTTTGATACTTAATCCTTCATTGAGTTTTTTTTTTTTTTTTCTGTATGAGTTGGTGATGCTTTGTGAGAAAAAAGATTCACTGCCCATCTCTTGGTGCATATCCCTAAGAAATTATAATTGAGTATTGCATAGGAAATTGATTTAATACTTGAAAGCAATTGGCAATGTGTACTTAGACTAGATTAGTAGAATAAAAAACATTTTAATTATTTCAGTATGCAAAAGCAAGAGTAAATGTGAAAGTGAAACAAAAATATCTGAAGGCGAAAAGGTTTTGATGATATGTATTTTCTGAATGTTGGAAATTTTAAGAATATTTGTATTCACTTCATTTTAAATATTTTTATGCATCTTACTCTTTGGAAGTATGGAAACCAGTGACTTTGGAATTCCCTGAAAGTGGGAACATTTAAATAACCTTGGGATGTCCTTGCTGATTCTGAGTCTAGACTGTTTAGTTCAGTGAACAGATTTAAACTGTGTGGATTATTAGCTACCAAAAGAATACTTGTTTTTAGTGATGAATTTTGAGTGATTGCTTGTTTGATTCTACTAATCAGGAGTGGCAAAATGCACTAAATCTATATTTTTAACTACTTTTTTCAGGATTATGTTAATTATTGCTCTTGTACATACTGGTACATAATATTTCCAACTGTTTTAAATGATTTTTTCCTAGCATAGAGCTGAATTAGTGTGGTAAACTGTTGGCTGACATTATCAGGACTTGGTCTAAAATGATATTTTGATTATCAAAACATTACAAATAAGGATTTATCAAATGATGTATTGTTTTAGCAGACAATCTAGAAATACTTTACACTGAAGTAGATTTGTTTTCCTTCTAAGCAGTCCTCTTGGAAGGGCATGTACTTGTTCTACTTGTGATGTTAAAAACATTTAAAAATTCTGCTTCTGAAGATTACTGAAGCTTACACTATAGATCTGTAAATTGGTAATTTGATTTGTCCTCTGGGATGAATTGGAGTTCAGGAAATGTTTAAACATAAATTGGGCTCAAATGTAGTGGTTATTCATTAATTCATTGATTTATTCACTCATTAATTTGAAAAGAGTTTTCCAAGCGCCTGCTGTATTTTAGCACTATGTTAAATACTGGAATATGTTTGACAAGTTAGTTTTTCTAAAAAATATACAACCGCTATACTTGATGCCTGCCGTTATAATCTAGTTCCTGGCTTCCTCCCTCCATTCTCATTTCCTAACTTCTTTTTTTTGCTTTTTGGGGCCATATCCGCGGCATATGGAGGTTCTCGGGCTAGGGGTCGAATCGGAGTTACAGCTATTGGCCTACTTACTCCACAGCCACAGCAACGCCAGATCCAAGCCACATCTGCGACCTACACCACAGCTCACACATCAGATCCTTACCTGCTTAGCAAGGCTAGGGATCGAACCCTCAACCTGATGGTTCCTAGTCAGATTCGTTTCTGCTGTGCCACGACAGAAACTCCGTAACTCTTTTTCTTTTGTTTACTGTATTTGGCAAAACAGCCTCTTGCTGTTCATTCTTGTCCATTTTCTCTTTTCAGGGTCTTTGTATTTTTGTAACATTCTGTCTGGGTTATTCTTCCCTAATTTTGGTAACTTCTTCTCTCACTTCATTTAAATCTCTTTAAAATGGGTGCAGTGAGGCCTTCTCTGATCATTCTTATCTGAAGTAGCCCTCATCTCCATCATTTTCTTTTTTTTTATGTTGTTTTCTTCTGTAACCTTGTCATGACTGCCAATAACAGTATTATTTATTGTTTGTCTCCCTAGAGTATAAGCAAGCATTTTGTGTTGTTCATCATTTTATCTTCAGTGCCTAGAACACCCCAGCACATTAACTGTGCTTTATAAGTCTTTATTGGCTGAATGAGTGACTGTCAAATCTGTGTTTGGCTTGAGGGCTCTAGACCAGTTTTTTCACTATTTATTTAACATCTTCACCATGTAGTCATGTATATCAAGCTTTCTTTCACACTAATTATCTTCCTACTACTATTGTTCTAAAAATCGTTCTATATTTTCCATCTAGGTTTTAAGAGCAGTACTTTAATTGGGCCAGGTCACCCAGGAGACACTTTACCCTCATTCTTTGTCCTTATTCTACACATGAAATCCATAACCAGATGATAGTGATTTTATCTCTGAAATATTGGTACAATTTTTTTTTTTTTTTTTACTTTTGAGTGCCTCACCAGCAGCATGTGGAGGTTCCCAGGCTAGGGGTTGAACTGGAGTTACAGATGCTGGCCTACACCACAGCCACAGCAATGCCAGATCCGAGCTGTGTCTGACCTATACCACAGCTCACGGCAATGCCAGATCCCCAACCCATTGAGCAAGGCCAGGGATGGAACCCGCATCCTCTTGGATCCTAGTTGGGTTTGTTAACCACTTAGTCACAATGGGAACTCCTGTTTCTTTTTTTCCATTTCTATTGTCATGCCTTTATTGAGGCCTCAGTTCCTTTCTTGGGTAATTGCATTGGCTTTATAACTACTCTGCCTATTTTAGTTCTTTTTCCAGTTTACTCTCTTCACTCTAAAAAGAAGTTTTCTACGGTTAATTTCTTCAGCAGGGTTGAATATCTTCCTTCTTTTGGCTTCTGTAGTATGTTTTACCTTATAATTTGTTCAATCCTGTCTCTCTCAGTCACATTTGACAAATATTTATTTACATTTATGTGCTGGGTACTGTTACTTTGCTGGTGGTTCACTGATGAAAAACATTGAGTCTCTGCCTTTGAGGAGTTTGTTTTAATAGGGAGAACACAGACAACAAATATGTGAACACTTGTAAATTAACAATAATTTCTTTATATCATCTAATATTTAGTGTTCACATTTTCCTGATTGCCTTACATATATCGTTTTGTGTCAGAGTTCATTCAAGTTTCACACACTTTTTTTTTTTGTCTTTTTGCCTTTTCTAGGGCTGCCCCCGCGGCATATGGAGGTTCCCAGGCTAGGGGTCTAATCCGAGCTGTGGCCCCCGGCTTACTCCACAGCCACAGCAATGTGGAATCTGAGCCGCGTCTGCAACCTACACCACAGCTCATGGCAACACCGGATCCTTAACGTACTGAGAGAGGCCAGGGATCAAACCCTCAACCTCATGGTTCCTAGTCGGATTTGTTATCCATTGAGCCACGACGGGAACTCCAGGGTTCACACACTTTTGATTTAATTTTTTTAAATGTAAAAAAAGTAAACTATCAAATTGTTTTTCTTTCTGCATAATGTCTTTTCAGTCTGTATTATTTCTTTTGCTTTGTTCTTAAACAGTTTGAAAAATGTGTTTAGATGGTTGTTTGTCCTACTTTGGGACTTAATGGGCATCCTGATTCAGAGTATTTGTCATATCTTCAAATAATTTTGAAAAGTTCTCAGTCTTTGACTTTTTGAGTATTGTATCTCCTACATTTTATCTTATTTGGGAATTCTTATTAAATACAAGTTAGAAAGTAATCTCTTATCTTTCTTGTTTTTTAAACTCTTTCATGTATTTTGTCTCCTTTTTTCTTGGGGGCCATGTTCTGTATAATATCTTCAGATGTAGCTTTCAGTTGGTTGGTTAGCTGTGCTTATTCTGTTTATCCTCCCATTGAATTTTTCATTTCAATCATGATAGATTTGTTTCAAGAAGTTCTGCTTGGATGTTTGTAACTTTTGAGTCTTGTATTTTCTATCCTTTCTTCCTTTAAAACCAGGGGTTTGCAAGTTATGGTTTGCAAATCTCACAAATAAGACTTACAGATGCTGCATTTGTAAATAGCTTTATTGGGAAATAACCATATTCACTTAAGTATTGTCTTTGGCTGCTTTGTTGCTGCAACTATTCAGTTAAGTATTTGCGATGGAGCCTTCAAAGCCTAAGATATTTACAGTTTGACCCTTTATGGAACAAGTTTGCCACCTCTCCTTTAGATGTATAAAACATAATTATTGTCAACCTCCTCTTCTTTAGATGTATAAAACATAATTATTATTTTATTGTCTGTATTAGATATATAGTAATTCAAATATTTGAACTCTTTGGATCATTTTGTTTGTTGTTTCTCTTGATAGTGACTTGTTTTCATGTTTCTTTCTGTATTTATGATTTTTGCTTATGCACTTAAATTTTTTAGATTAAGGCTGAGGGTGGTCACCTAGTTGGGTAGATGCGTGGGTTGGGGTGGTGGTTGATGATAGAATTTGCTTCTTCTTGCTGCCTGGGAATATAGTAGACCAAGGGCTACTTTAAAATCCTAAAAGTCTGGGAGTTCCCATCGTGGCTCAGTGGTTAACGAATCTGATTAGGAACCACGAGGTTGTGGGTTTGATCCCTGGCCTTGCTTAGTGGGTTAAAGATCCGGCGTTGCTGTGAGCTGTGGTGTAGGTTGCAGATGCAGCTCGGATCCCACGTTGCTGTGGCTGTGGCTGGCGGCTACAGCTCGGATTAGATCCCTAGCCTGGGAACCTCCATATGCCGTGAGTGCGGCCCTAGAAAAGGCAAAAAAAGACCAAAAAAAAAAAATCCTAAAAGTGTGAGAATCAGATTTTTTCACAGGTGAATTCTACTAAACATGCAAAGAAGATTTTATACCCATCCTTCTTAAACTTTTCCAAAAGACTGAAGAAGATGGAAAACCCCCAGACATTCTGTGAAGCTGCCATCCCCCTACTTCCAAAACCAGACAAAGGTACTACCAAAAGAGAAAATTATAAGCCAATATCTTTGATGAATGTAGATGAAAAAATTCTCAGAAAAATTGTAGCCAACCGAATCCAGCAACACATAAAAAAGATCATACACCACAGCCAAGTGGAATTCATCCCAAGCTCACAAAGATGGTTCACCATACTCAAATTAATCATTGTCATACACCACATTAACAAAAGAAAAGTCATAAACCGCATGATCATTTCAATAGATGCAAT
The DNA here is from genome assembly GCA_004024745.2 of Catagonus wagneri. Lineage (NCBI taxonomy): Eukaryota > Metazoa > Chordata > Mammalia > Artiodactyla > Tayassuidae > Catagonus > Catagonus wagneri. The sequence continues at coordinate 12,467,586 of PVHT020000009.1, read as the reverse complement.
AAAAGCATTTGACAAAAATCCAACATCCATTCATTATAAAAACTCTTTACCAAAGTGCATATTGAAGGAACATACCTTAACATAATAAAAGCCATTTATGACAAACCCACAGCCAGTATAATACTCAGTGGAGAAAAGCTGAAAGCTTTTTGCTAAATCTGGAACAAGGCAAGGATGCCCACTCTCACCACTTTTATTCAACATAGTATTGGAAATCCTAGCCACAGCAATCAGCCAAGAAAATAAAAAAGAAAGAAAAGTTATCCAAATTGGAAGAAAAGTTGTAAAATTGTCACTGCACATGGATCACATGATACTGTATATAGAAAACCCTAAGGATTCCATACAAAAACTATTCAGACTGATCAGTGAATTCCATCAAAGTAGCAGGATACAAGCTTAGCATTCAGAAATCAGTTACATTAACAGTGAAAAATTAGAAAAGGAATATAAAAAAACACCTTTTAAAATCACAGTTCCCCAAAATTAGGCGTTCCTGTCGGTGTATCGGAAGTGAATCTGACTAGGAGCCATGAGGTTTTGGGTTCGATCCCGGGCCTCACTCAGTGGGTTAAGGATCCAGTGTTGCTGTGAGCTGTGTATAGGTCACAGATGCGGCTTGGATCCAGCTTTGCTGTGGCTGTGGCATAGGCCAGCAGCTGTAGCTTTAATTTGACCCCTAGCCTGGGAACCTCCATATGCCGCGGGTGCGGCCCTAAAAAGCAAAAAAATAAATCACATCCCCCCAAAATTAAATACCTTGGAATAAACCCGACCAAGGAGGTGAAAGACTTATATGCTGAGAACTATAAAACTTTAATCAAGGAAATTAAAGAGGATTCAAAGAAATAGATATCTCATGCTCCTGAATTGGAAGAATTAATATTGTTAAAATGGCCTTACTACCCAAAGAAATCTATAGATTTCATGCAATCACTATTAAATTACCCATGACATTTTTTACAGAACTGAAACAAATATTCCCAAAATTTATATGGATTCATAAAAGACCCAGAATTGTCAAAGCAATCTTGGGGGTGGGGAACAGGTAGGAGGCATACCTCTCCCAGACTCCAGAAAGTATTTCAAAGCTACAGTAATCAAGACAGTGTGGTACTGGTACAAAACAAACATGTGGATCAGTGGAACACCATATAAACCCAGAAATATACCCAGACACCTACAGTCAGTTCATGTTTGAAAAAGGGGCCAGAATATAACATGGAAAAAAGTCTCTTCAGCAAGTGATGCTGGTAATATTGGACAGCTGCATATAAATTAATGAAATTAAAACACACCCTCACACCAGGAACAAAAGTAAACTCACAGTGGGTTAAAGACTTAAACATAAGACATAACACCATAAAAATCTTAGAAGAGAACATAAGCAAAATATTCTCTGCCATAAATTGTGCAAATGTTTTCTTAGGTCAGTCTCCCAAGAGCAATAGAAATAAAAACAAAAACAATTGGGACCTAAACTTACATACTTTTGCACAGCAAAGGAAACCATTAAAAAAACCCCAAAAAGACAACCTACAGAATCGGAGAAAAGAGTTGCAAATGATGGCGCCAACAAGGGCTTAGTATATAAAACCTTAATATCAGAAATATACAAACACCTCATACAACTCAACAACATCAAAAATATCCACTTGAACAATGCTTAAAAGACCTAAATAGACATTTTTCCAAATCTATACATGGATGACCAAAGAGCACATGAAAAGATGCTCAGTATCTCTAATTATTAGAGAAATGCAAGTCAAAACTTCTGACCTCACACTGGTCAGAATTTCCATTATTAATAAGTCTAGAAATAGCAAATGCTGAAGAAGGTGTGGAGGAAAGGGAAGCTTCCTACACTATTGGTGGAAACGTAAATTGGTAAAAACCCCTTTGGAAAACAGTATGGACGTTCCTCAGAAAACTAAACATAGAACCACCATTTGATCTAGCAGTCCTACTTCCTGGGCATATATTTGGACAAAACTATAATACAAAAATAGGAGTTCCTGTTGTAGCTCAGTAGGTTAAGAACCTGACTAGTATCCATGAGGTTGCATGTTCAATTCCTGACCTTGTTCAGTGGGTTAAGGATCCCATGTTGCTGCAAGCTGGGGCATAGGTTGCGGGTGCGTCTTGGATCCCATCTTTTTGTGGCTGGGGCATATGCTGGCATCCGCAGCTCTGAATCAACCCCTAGCCCAGGAATTTCCATATGCTACAGGTGCAGCCCTAAAAATAGAAAAAATATATATACCTGTAACCTGCGTTCACAGCAACGCTTTCACAATAGCCAAGACATGGATACAAGCTAAATGTCCATCAAGAGGCGAACGGATTAAGAAGATATGGTATATACGCACTGGAATGCTACTCAGCCATAAAAAAGAACGAAATAATGCAATTTGCAGCAACATGGATGCAACTAGAGATTATCATACTAAGTGAAGTAAGTCAGAAAGAAAGACAAATGCCACGATACCACTTATATGTGGAATTCAAAATATGGCACAAATGAACCTATCTATAATACTGAAACAGACTCACAGACATAGTGAACAGACTTGTAATTGCCAAGGGGGAGAAGGGGAGAATGCGATGGACTGGTAGTTCGGGTTTAGTGGATTACATTTAGAATGAATAAACAACAAGGTTCTACCATATAGCACGGCAAACTACATCCAGTCTCCTGGGATAGACCATGACGGAAGATAAATATAAGAAAGGGAATGTATATATGTATGACTGGATCACTTTGCTGTACAGTGGAAACTGGCACAACATTGTAAATCAACTATACTTTAATAAAAAAGTTTTAAGAAAAGGAAAAATTAAAATCCTTACATTGGGATTTTTTTGGGTTGTCCAAAAGAATATATCTAGGTTCCAAAGATATAGGCTTCAAAGTCTCAGAGAAGTCTCTTTTTATTTGTTTTATTTTTGTTTTCAGCTTTATCCAGAGAAATTTTTCTTTGCTCTCTGCCTCTGTTGGATGAGTGTTATTCTAAGTGTATCCTAAGGTCTAACTTTATGCTTAATGGATTCCAGTCTTGCTCTAGCCCAAGGGTAAGGCCACACTCCTCAAGTCTTGCACTTGAGCTGTAGAACAGTGTTTCTCAAACTTTAATGCTTTGGAGGTCTGCAGGACCACTCTCATTGGTCAGAATTATAATTACATTTATATAATTATAAATAATTTGCTTGGAAGACTCATTATGGCAAAAGGATACAAAGCAAAATCAGCAAAGAGAAAAGTTACAGTGGGTGAAATCTAGGGGAACCCAGGCACAAACCCTCAGTGTCTTCTCCTGTTGCGTTCGCACAGATCTTGCTTAATTCTGCCAGCAGTGAATTGTGACAGTACATGAACTATTGTCCACTGAGAGTTTTGTTAGAGACTTGGCCCCCAGGGTTTTTATTGCAGACTTGAGAGGTAGGCAGCCTCTGCCTGGCCAGTAACAAAGTTCCAGACTCACAGAAGGAGAGCAGATGTGCAGCATAAACCATATTGTGTGCATAAGTGGTTTAGACCCAGTGAGCCACTCTTACCAGTTAGGGTAGTAGAAACCTTCCCCAGATTTGTTTCTGGATGCCAGCCAAAGACTAACGTGGTAAGCAGACCTTTTAAAGGGAAAGCAGTTAGGCCTACTAGGTTAACTTTTTCTGTACAAATAAGCACCTGGGGATATTGTTTAAATGAGTCAGTTTGGGTAGGTATGAAAGGACCCAAGATTCTACATTTCTAGCAAGCTGCCAGTTGGTACCCATGTCAGTAGTTCACAGGTAGACTTTGGTTTGCTCTGAAGGCTAGAAATCCTTCTTTCCAGTAGTATTTTTATCCTAAACAGTAAGCTTTTATTCTGGATTGATAGAAAAGCTTTTTGTTGGGGTTTGAATTCTCTGTGTTGATGAACGGTTTTTTTGGTTTACTTTTTTAGTTGTTTTTTGCTTTTTTAGGGCCGTACCCACAGCATATGGAAGGTCCCAGGCCTAGGAGTCAAATTGGAGCTACAGCTGCCGGCTTATACCACAGCAACGCAGGATCCGAGCTGCATCTGCAACCCATACCACAGCTCATGGCAATGACAGATCCCTGACCCACTGAGTGAGACCAGGGATTGAACCCACATCCTAATGGATACTATTCAGATTCATTTCCTCTGTACCACAATGGGAACTCCCATTTATGGTTTATTTCTTATTAAACTTTATTCAGTCTGAATAAGAATTTATTTAGAATTTATTCTTCAGTATTGGTACATATTTTGTGTCATTGAGAGAATGGGAAAAGTGACAGTTTCAATGACTTTCTTGTAGAAGAGAGTGCAGGATCTGGCATGTTGGAAATATTAATTTGCAGACCCATAATCTCATATCCACAACTTTGAAAAAACAAAAACCCTGAAAATGAAAGCTATTTACATAAATAATGTGACCTGACAAAAACCTAACCCGACCTAAACCTACTTGCAAACAAAACCTGACTGGACTTTATTAAAAGTTCAATGTTTTCCTCACATATTTCACCTAAAAAAAATTACATAATACTGAATACATAATAACCGTGTTGGGTTTGGTAAATCTGTGGTATATAACATTTAAAATAAAGAAATTTTGAATTTCTAAACCTATCTAATCCTAACATTTCAGATAAAGGGTCATCTGAAAGTCCTATAGTAGAAGTATGAAAAACAAACATAATTGCTATCAGAATGCATAAATAAATATATGACAATGGTTGCAATTAGTGTGGATCTTATTCACACCTCCTGTTCATGTAATATATAACAAAAAATTCATTATATTGTTTTATTGTTCAAAGCTTTTAAAGGTTAAATTCAAATAGCATTTATAAATTTACTTTTAGATTGCTTTTGATTATTGGTGTCAGTGCAATTATTTATGCATGCCCAAGTGAAATATATGGAAGAATAAGTAGTAAATTTGTAAAAGAGGACTTGTTTACACTTGTGTTACACAAACCGGTTGTATTATGGCATTTTTGCCTGATTAAGATCATTGTTGACCAAGGTTTATGAAAAAGCTTAATTTATCATGTTATTTCCCTCATGTATGGGACTCCAGATTAGCCAGTATGTTTTTATTTTGATGATTTTATTTGTGTTGTATCTTCTTTGATTATATAAATGATTTTACTTAACCATAGAAACATAAATATAGTGCCAAATATGGTAATTCTACAAGGCACTCATTCAGAACTTAGTAGTGTATAAAAACAAGATAATATTGTTATATAGTCCATATAAGAGGTGCTGAGATACATATACTAAGATGTCTCAATATTTGTTGGTTACCTGGATGTAATTTTGTAGTTCAGACAATTTTACTATTGCCTGAAGGAGGAAATTTTGGAAAGCATTTTTTTTTAAAGGATTAGTAATTTGATTTTATCACATACTGAATTTGAGGTAGACCATCAAACATATAAACAGATATGTTTCTTTAATTGAAGATAAAGTGTATAATTGAAATTTTGAGGCATTTTTTTATATAAAGGTTAAAATTGAGTTTGTTAGGGTTATGGAGACAATGAAAAAATAAACCTGTGATGCAAATGATATAATTTTATGTAGTATTTAAGTATATAAAATAGGAGGGGATGTAAACCCTTAAGGAGGGAGGTACACAAGGAATAGTGAGAAATAGGTATGAGGAGGACCAAGACGGTGTAATTATAGAAATCTAGGGGGAGAAGGTGAGTTTGGTTAGCATTGGCCAGCACTGTAATGGAAATGGCAGGGAGTGTGAAAAGCCAAGAAAAAGCCATTGAATTGGGCATAGTAAACTTGAAAAGAACAACTTGAGTGGAATGGTAGCTTAGACACCAGAATGGTAGAGTTTTGAATATGAGGTAAGAATTAATTTGAGTCTCAGAGAGATTTGGTAAAATAAAAACGGAAAATAGTGGGCAGAAGCATATTTTTTAAAAGACAGGTACAAGAGCTAGTGAAAGAAACTGAGATCACTGAGAAATAGTGAATAATTAATCATGGAAGTATTAGAGTTAGAAAATAAGATGTAGGGGTTCCCATAATGGCTCAGTGGTTAACAAATCCGACTAGTAACCATGAGGTTGTGGGTTCAATCCCTGGCATCGCTCAGTGGGTTGAGGATCCGGCGTTGCCATGAGCTGTGGTGTAGGTTGCAGATGCGGCTTGGATTTCTGTGTTGCTCTGGTTGTGGTGTAGGCCAGCAGCTGCAGCTCTGATTAGACCTCTAGACTGGAAACCTCCATATGCCGCTAGTGCAGCCCTAGAAAAGACAAAACAACAACAACAAGAAAAAGAAAGTAAGATGTAGAAGCAGGAATGTAAATGGAAAGGCTAGAAAATAACGTTGTAATAGCATATATCATATTTCTAACCCACACTCAAATAGAGCGTCTTGCAGCCAAAGTGTATTTGTACCCTTTGTTCCTTTATCATTTTCCAAGAGGGAAGTCCTTAATTACATTCATAGAAGCCACCTGTCAGACAGGTGATATGAACTATTCATGTTTGGTAAAGAAAAACAGAAACGTGAAATTAGCTCTACAAGCAAAATGTACAACTAACTTTGTAAATAAATCTAATAGTCTGAGTATATATAGTAATTGTCTCAGTTTTTAGGCACAGCTATTCTAATCTTTTACAGGGTTCATTTACATAGTGAATTGTTTCAGAGAGAAACAGAATTTTTCTCTTATAATAAATGATTTCTAATTAGGGGACTGTGGAAACAAAGTGATGTAATAGATTAAGACAAATTTTATCAGAGCATCCAGTGATTGTAATCTTTATATTTGCTTTTAGTTGTTTTTACTATCTTAGAAAACGTCGTTCTTATTTCAGACAGTACTTTTCATACTGTTTTTCTGCAGAAAAATATGGCAAAGATTTCTTTGAATGGCATCCACTTCTGTAGCCTGGAGAATAACCTTTGAAGGTATTCTTTGTATAACGTAGGCTATTACGAGTATACAAAGTAAAAGTGCTTTATGAATTTGTTTACAATTCTGTACTAAAATTATAGCAAATGTTATAAGCCAAAGCATCTACTGATCTCTCAGTTTTATTGTGGAAAAGGGAAAGAGATGAACTCTAAGAAAGCACTTGATACATCTGTTTTTCCTTTCAAGTAGCTCTTCATTTTCTGATAGAAACATCTGAGCTATCTTTACCAGAAAATCTTTAAAAATTCACAAAGTACTTACCATGTAAAAATAGATAATGATGGAATGATTAGAAGATTGTTAGAAGAGGTAGTTAGGCTTTGGTTCTTTATCCAACTAATGCAGTTTGTTAATTTGATTTCTAGTGCAGCCATGAATGTAAATATAATGCTTGGTGGAAGGTGGGCGTAGAGAAGGATCTGGAAGGTGATTTTCTAAAGTAGGTGGCAGGATTAAATTTCTACCCTTTTCTTTCTTTTTGTATTTCTAGACATTGTCATTTAAAATTTTTCTGTTTCACAAATTTGAATAAGTCAAGGTGGTTACATAGTTGTTTATATTAAATAGATTTATTCTTACATTAGAAAGTGAGATTCCTTGTCCAAGCAATGTAAAGACATGTAAAGAATGTTTTTGGTTCTCAGAATTTGATAAATAGGTATATTAAAGCAGTGCGATTTTTTTTTTTTTTTTGTCTTTTTGCCTTTTCTAGTGTCCCACTCGCGGCATATGGAGGTTCCCAGGCTAGGGGTCTAACAGGAGCTGTAGCTGCCGGCCTTCGCCACAGCCACAGCAACGCAGGATCTGAGCCGTGTCTGCAACCTACACTACAGCTCACAGCAACGCCGGATCCTTAACCTACTGAGCGAGGCCAGGGATCGAACCCGCAACCTCATGGTTCCCAGTCGGATTCATTAACCACTGAGCCATGACAGGAACTCCAGTGTGATCTTTCTTATTTGCACCTATTTTGTGTACAGCTTGAATGTAGTTGTTATTATTATAATTGATCATAAGTATTTCCATTGTCAATTCCTTTAATATTTACAGTGTGACCTGGTGTCTTCATTTGTTATAAGTGCTAGGTTATGAAAAGTCAAGTAAAAGTAGCAAATTCCTTTTTACTATGAAAGGAGAACAAATACTGTAGTCTGTGATATCTGATAATCAAATTTTTGTCTTTTAACTCTTTGTTGAATTATACCTACAGAGAAGTTAATATAAGTATATTCATTGTATTGTTCAGTGTAGAGATTGACACACCTGTGAAACCAGCGCTTAGGTCAAGAGACATAGCTTGGTATATTTTAAAGTTTTTATGTATTTCTGAATAATATATTCGTTTATTTGGTAAATGTTTTGGGAGGTTGGTTACTGTGTGTTAATCATTGTTCTCGGTATTAGGATGACACCATAGTGACAAACAAAAATTGACTTATGGGGAGATAAACGTCAAACAGTCATTCAAGAAGTTCCTGTTGTGGCTCAGTGGTTAACGAATCTGACTAGGAACCATGACATTGCGGGTTCGACCCCTGGCCTTGCTCAGTGGGTTAAGGATCCGGCGTTGCTGTGAACTGTGGTGTAGGTTGCAGACACGGCTCGGATCCCGTGTTGCTGTGGCTGTGGTGTAGGCCAGCGGCTACAGATCTGAGTAGACCCCTTACCTGGGAACCTCCATATGCAGCGGGTGTGACCCTAGAAAAGGCAAAAAGACAAAAAAAAAATCGTTCAAATAAATGTATAGTTACAAACTAGTATGTACACTGAGAGTACATACACTTTCCTGTGGAAGACAGTTGGTAGACTGTGGGGTGATTGTATATTGGGGAGTAAGGTAGGCCCTAGAGTCAGATTGCTTAGGCTCATATCCTCTTGCTACATCTGATATTTACGTGACTTTAGGTAAATGAACTAATGTCTCTAACACTCATTTTTTAATGTAGGGGTGATAATGATAGCTCCTACCTTATATAGTTGGTATGGAGATTAAAAGATATTATTCATGTGAAAATACTAGCACAATATGTTATAGGGTCTTGATATGTATATTTAACTCTAGAATCAATATTTGTTTTTCTTTTTCTTTTTTTTTTTTGGTCTTTTTCCTTATCTAGGGCCGCACCTGCGGTATATGGAGGTTCCCAGGCTAGGGGTCCAGTAGGCGCTGTAGCTGGCGGCCTTCACCACAGCCACAGCAACGCGGGATCCGAGCTGTGTCTGCGACCTACACCACAGCTCACGGCAGTGCCAGATTCTTAACCCACTGAGCAAGGCCAGGGATCAAACCCGCAACCTCATGGTTCCTAGTTGAATTCGTTAACCACTGAGCCACGACGGGAACTCCTGGAATCATTATTTCTTATAACTCACGTATTGCTTAGAAACACAAGTTTGAAAATCACAGCTTTATAAGTTTGTCTATGATTCAGCTCAAGTAGCCAATTATTTTGTCTCATCATTTTAACATAGAACATGCAAAGTGTTTTTTGTTGTTGTTATTTGTGTTTGGTGCATATGCTTACTACTGACGGTAGAAAATTTTTCCTAAATCTGTGCTTGCACTAGGATTTCTTATTAGGAAGTAATATCATACATTAATTTATCCAATTGAGAAACCTGGATTTATCCTTGATTCTTCCCTTTTACGTTTTCTCGTATCTCTAATCCCTCTTTTTTTTTTTCTTTTTAGGGCCACACCCACAGCATATGGAAGTTTCCACGCCAGGAGTCAAATTAGAGGCACAGTTGCTGGCCTATCCCATAAACCAGAGCAGCAGCAACAAGGGATCCAAGCTAAGTCTGCAACCTACACCAGCAACATTGGATCCTTCACCTACTGAACGAGTGCAGGGATCAAACCCGCATCCTCATGGGTACTACTGGGGTTCATAGCTGCTGAGCCACAACAGAAACTCCATCTAATCCATTATTGATTAAGTTTTTTGTATGGAAGGTTTTTGTAAGCTCGATTTAAACTTACCTTTCTTTGGAGTTCCCGTCGTGGCTCAGTGGTTAACAAATCTGACTAGGAACCATGAGGATGCAGGTTCGATCCCTGGCCTCGCTCAGTGGGTTGAGGATCCGGTGTTGCCATGAGCTGTGGTGTAGGTTGCAGATGCAGCTCGGATCCCACGTTGCTGTGACTGTGGTGTAGGCTGGTGGCTACAGCTCTGATTAGACCCCTAGCTTGGGAACCTCCATATGCCACAGGTGTGTCCTTAGAAAAGGCAAAAAGACAAAAAAAAAACAAAAACAAAAAAAACTAACCTTTCTTCTACACTACAGTCTTTCTAAAATACGGAGCTGATTGTGCCATCTACTTACATAAATATCTTCCTTAATAATTATCCATTGACCAAAGATGCCTACATTTCTTAGTATATCTTATAAGGCATTGGAATGCAGCTCCACTTACCATTATTCCCTGTTGTCTTGTTTTCTGGGAATGTAAAATTTCTTGCAGATCCTTGAAAAAATACCATATTTTTCCATGTTTCTATCTTGTATATATTCTGCTTTTTCCCATCTTATGTGCCTAGAAGACTTATTGTTTATGGTCGAGAATCAGTTTTCAACACAACATTGTAAATAAACTGTGTGTCAATACAATTAATTAAAAAAAAAAAAGAGGAGTTCCCATTGTGGCTCAGTGGTTAATGAACCAACTAGTATTCATAAAGATGCGGGTTCAGTCCCTGCCATGAGCTGAGGTGTAGGTCGCATACGTGGCTTAGATTCTGCATTGCCATGGCCGTGGTATAGGCTCACAGCTGCAACTCTGATTCGGCCCCTAGCCTGGGAACCTCTGTATGCTGTGGGTGTGGCCCTAAAAAGACAAAAAAAAGGAAAAAAAAAGAAACTTAATTTTAAAGTGTTTTAAGTCATTTAAATCTGTTTATTTTGTAATTTATTCAAAATAATTTCAAATAAAGATGATAGAAAATGTGATTTTAATATTATGTATCCATACAACTTTTAATGGAAGCTTTGTCCAAATGAATTATTAACTATTTCCAGATGACTCTATTTTTTATGTTTTATACCTAGGTCTATCCTGGTTTATATTTTATAATTATATAATGACATGCTTGTGGTAAGGCAGTTAAAGACAATAGTTTTTGTTCATAGGATTTTAAAACTATCACATCAGTGAACTGATAGATGTTAATTTATACCAGTCAAAGGATTAAATGAGAAATCTCAAGAAGGACCTTCTTGTCCCTCAATAGTGTGTTTTACCTTTTTCCCTTGAAATCATTGAAAATCAGCAATCATTTGGAATTACAGAAAATACATATTTTTAATAAAGTAAGAAAAACGTGTAAAATGAGGCAGTTTGACAGTCCAAAACTGAAGTGGAAGAAAAGAGATCTGAACCCCTGGGACACTGGAAAGACAATCTTAAAATGGTATATAGATCTGGAGAAGCTGCCTTACCTTTTCCTACAGTCTTTGTTATAAGAGTAGGACACTGGAACAAGAACCCAACAAAACTGTTTGCTTCCAGTCTTTTTGAAAAGCAGATAGAGAAAAGTTTTAGTTGTTCAAAAATTTTACAACAGTAGTTGCATTTTAACTTTTTGTACTTATTGTGGTCGTATCATTTATAATACAACCTAGGGTACTTCGGAGAGTGAAAGGAGGTGGTATTAATAGTTACACTGACACAATAGGTGTAAATTAGAACCCATGCCAATCAGATACATGTCCTGTCATAACTGCTGTGATAGTGGTATGAAAAATGTATCATGGGAACATAAAGAAGAGAGCTTGTAGGTCAAAGAAAACGTTTTACATCTGAGCAAGACTTCTAAAGAATGATAAGGATTTTCTCCAGATTGGGTAGAAAAACAAAGGGCATGCCAGGCTGAAGAAACCTAGTGCCATCTTACTATCTATGTAGTCTTGCCTCTGTCCTAATCATTACCTCTTAAGAGATGCTTCACATGCCCACCATTCTTCTAAAATAGCTCCGGAGAGTTCCTGTCATGGCTCAGCAGTAACAAACCGACTGTATCCATGAGGATGTGGGTTTGATCCTTGGTCTTGCTTAGTGGGTTAGGGATCCAGTGTTGCCATGAGCTATGGTGTGGGTCGCATATGCAGCTTGGATCCAGCATTGCTGTTCCCTAGTCTGGGAACTTGCATGTGCCGTGGATGTGGTCCTAAAAAAAAAAAGACAAAAAAATAGCTCCATGAAAATGCTCAGTTTTTAATATGATAAACCTAACATTTAAGAATATTATAACTAAACTGATTTTTTTGCAGTAAAATTGATTGGTAGGTTTTACTTGCCTATCTCTACTACAGTATTTATATGTAACAATACTGATGATTAAAAGGTTATTATCTGCTACAGTTGCTTGAGAGAAAAATTGGTTATTTTCACTATGTGCGGGCAGATAAAACTTGTTCTGCATTCCAGATTGTTACACCAGGAGTTCCCATCGTGGCGCAGTGGAAACGAATCCGACTAGGAACCATGAGGTTGCGTGTTTGATCCCTGGCATTGCTCAGCATTGCCGTGAGTGAGCTGTGGTGTAGGTTGCAGACGTGGCTCGGATCTGGCGTTGCTGTGGCTGTGGTGTAGGCTGGCAGCTGTAGCTCCGATTCGACTCCTAACCTGGGAACCTCCATATGCCCCGGGTGTGGCCCTAAAAAAAAAAAAGGACCCCCCCAAAAAAAACCAGATTGTTACACCGGAACAAATGGATGAAAATTACAAAGGGACAGATTTTGATATCATTATAAGAGAAAATATTCTACTACTCTATCAGAGATGGAATAGGCTGTCCTAGGAAGTTCTGAGTTCCTCTGCATTAGAGGTAAAAGGAAGGCCCTTTTCCCAGGCTGCTATCACTGGGATAGATGTTTTCTCTACTAAGTTATATAACTCTTTGATATTAATAATTTTTAGAATTTCAGGAAATCCTAGGTAGTTTGAAAGAGTGCTTCCTCAACTTTTGCACCTGTGGGTAAAGTTGAGAAAGATGTACTTCCAGTATGCTTGCTGGTAGAGGAGACAGATTTGCTGAAGTTTTTTGCAAAATTTTGCAAAATCATTTGTAGTTATTGCCGTATACTTTAAATCCTCTACATCTGCTCACAATAATGATAGATAATATTAAAGTTTTAATTAAGTACATATGAGATTTATATAGTTATTTTTAATTTTGTTAATGTGCATCCATCTAGCTTTTCCTGACTGGTTGTTTATTAGCATTTGTTCATGTATATTCACAAATAAAGCACAGAAAGTATTATTCACTGCTGCTTCCATTTCTAATTCCTCTGACAGTTTCAAGAAGGCAAATAAGATGATAAAAGTTATTACTTTAAAAATGAGGAACTCTTGGATCATAAAAGTAATGCACTGAAACAATCAAAATTCATTAATTTAGACACATAACTGTGAATTAAACATTTGCTTGGGCTAATTACAAAGCTTTCACATGATTGTTCCATAAAAAATTGTTTTTGCTAAGCAAATAACTAATTGTAATTACAGTTGCTACTATTATTGAGTATCTGTTATGGGCTAGGTACTATGTTAGTTGCACCTCATACCTTGTAACATTGTCTTCAAGGTTAGATAATTAGAATATTCACTGTAGATATGAGAAGATAGATGCCTGTGTTGTTCAGTGATTTAGCCAAGACCATATGGTTTATAGGTGAATAAGATTCAAATCCAGTTCTTTCTAATTTCAGAGTTTTTCCTTCTGTTACTTCCAAATAGATGTGTGCCAGTAGTTTCGGGCCATTAATTTACAATGTGTACTTGAACCTAAATTTATTTAAAAATCAATTTTATGTTGTATACTTATTGACAGGTAAAGACATTAATTTTTCGTGGCATGTTACAAAGCAGTGTATACTGAAAACATTTAAAAATAAATGCATATCACTCACATGTATACATATACATGTGTGCATGTGCATGTACATGGAGAATTAAGCTGAAGGGAATATATGTATATGTATATACTTGTAAAATAAATATATGTATGTGTCTGTAGATGTATAGAGATAAAGATAGGCTTATTTACTGTAATTTTGGTGGTTTTCTGTATGTATGTATGTATCTTTCTCTGTATATGTACTTATATATTATTAAGTTCCTGAATATTGACCACAGTTATTTCATTACCTCCAGAAAGAGTCATTGGAAATGCACATAGGACTTACAAGTTACACAGTAAGAGGAAAAGAGCCACGTAGTTCTAGTAATTCTTTTGTGTTTTGTTTCCTTGCATTTGAATAGTTGGCCATCATCATGCTAGCCACAATTTTTTTCTCTTTTTCCTAGCCAGAATTTTTTTTCTTTTTCCTTTAAGGCAGCTATAGGTTTCCTAAACTGCTGGACTTCGGAGAATCCTGATAGATTATCTCATTTGTGCTCTGTTCTACTCAAATGGCACTGTTATCAATAGACAGTTTTGGAGAAGCTAAATTGGAAACACTAAGTGAGAGCAGGAAGAAATAGAGATAAACCTCTCCCTAAATTTCTTTCCCTCAACTGCCCATAAAAAGCACGTTGATGCTCATGTAGTGTAAGTTCTGACTATCTGGAATAGGAGTTGGCAAATTACAGCTCATGAGACAGGATATTTTATTGAAACATAGCCACATTCATTTACCCATGTGTTTTCTAGTATTGCTTTCTTGGTTACAACACCAGAGTTGAGGTTACAATAGAAGAAGAGACTTTGTGGCCTGCAAAATCTAAAATACTTACTATCTGGGCCTTTTTTATTAAAAGGTTTGCGCACTCCCAATCTAGCATTAAGGAAGAAACCAGGGATTTCTCAAATCATTACCAGGGAAACTTTACCCTGATATTTCAAATTAGAGTTCCCATAGGAAAACTTTGTAGCATAAGAGCATTACACAGTATTTCATGTCTAAAATGGCCCTAATACTGACTTCCCGTCATGGCTCAGCGGTGAACGAAATCAGCTGGTATCCATGAGGACATGGGTCCAATCCCTGGCCTTACCCAGTAGGTTGAGGATCTGGCGTTGCCATGAGCTGTGGTGTAGGTCGCAGACTCAACTCTGATCTGGAGTTGCTGTGGCTGTGGCGTAGGCTGGCCAGTGTGGAGCCCCTAGCTTGGGAACCTCTGTATGCCATGGGTGTGTCTTTAAAAAGACAAAGAAAATGGCCCTAATACTATTTTTCTTTTGTGACTGTGCCTGTGGCAAGTGGAGGTTCCCAGGCCAAAGATGAAACCCATGCAACAGCAATGACCTAAGCCATACCAGTGACAATGCCAGTTAACTTAACGCTCTAAGCCAGTAGGGTACTCCTTTTTTTCATTTTATGTCTGTCTGTCTGTCTGTCTGTCTGTCTGTCTGTGTCTTTTTCGGGCTGCACCCACCGCATGGAAGTTCCTGGGCTAGGGGTCTATTTGGAGCTGCCAGCCTATGCCACAGCCATAGCAATATGGGATCCAGGCTGCATCTGTGACTTACCCCGTAGCTTGCACCAATGCCAGATCCTTTAACCCGCTGAGCAGAGGCCAGGGATCAAACCCACAACCTCATGGATACTTGTTGGATTCTTAACTCACTGAGCCACAATGGGAACTCCATTTTATTTAAAAATTTTTTTTCTAATACTGTTTTTGAATTGGTCTAGGAAAGTAACATAGTTACTGGGAGGAAACATTTTCTGTCTTTCAGGAAATGTGAAGAAATTTTGAAATTCTTCCATATTCCAACTCTAATTGGTGATTCCTGATAAATAATTATATAAAAGAGAAAGAGATGAAGAGAAAGCAGCAGAAGGGCTCATTCATTCTGATTTGGATTGACGCAGTAACACCTGCATTATAGTGTGTTAGATTCATTTTATGTTATTATTCATTAGGCAAACATTTGACCCCATATTGGCTTCTCACTGCCTGTCAATTTTCATATTGTGGGCATAGGTGGTGGTGTTGTTTTTTATCATTTTTCTTCCGCTTGTACTTAAGGTCCAATAAAGAAGGATCCGATTGCTCATTGACGTATTCCCATTACCTAAAACAATACCTGACCACAATAGGTGTTCATTTAATACTTCTTGAATGGATGAACTCAGACATGAGGTTTTATTTTTGTCACAAAATTACAGCTTTTCAAAAATGTCTGCAATCAGTTTGTACCTAGAAAATAGGCAATAATTAGAAATCCGCAAGCCTTTGTGAAGAATGTAATTTTAAAACCAATAATCATCCTAACTATTAGTCCCATCACATCAATCCATAGTAGTAACTGTGTCCTCACTTTGGTGAAACTTTTGTTTGGTGCTTGACAACTTAACTACAAATTGATGTGGATGATTAGGTTATATTTTTCCATTAGTGAGGTTCACACTGCTTTAAAGATATTTGACTCCGACTTTGCAAACTACTGTAGGCTCTCAATTACCTTGAGGGTTGTTATAAAAATTGTATTAAGTTGTCAAATATAGTTAAATCATTGACTTATTTATCATTTTTCCTCCTCAGTGTCTCCAAACAGATACCATTTATTACAAAAAGATACTACTAAATACAAACAGTGTGTCTGTTGATGGTCCATTTGTAATTCTTTTTAAAGAACTCTGATCCCACCCAGTGATGACCTGTTTGCATTCCACTTTTAAGACAACCTCAGATAGTCATTAGTTATAAAGAAATACCCTGAACCATTTAAAATTAAATTGAATTTCATTGGAATTTTTAAAAATATCCAAAATTTGTAGGAAATGCTCTAAAGTCAGATGAATAATCTCACTATGTAGCAATTTCAAAGTGATTGGAAGTAGCTGGGATATATAATCTATTTAGTGGTTTGACACTAACCGATTTGTGGCAAACACTGAGTATAACAGAATGGGGGAAGGCAATGCAGATGCAAGCTAAATAGAACAATGCAACCAGTTTCATTGCTGAAGAAAACAGTAATTCAAAACAAATTGTTACAGGAAGTTCCCTTGTGGTACAGCAGGGCTTTGTTGTGCCTGGTGCAGGAGACTGGTGTTCAGTCCCTGGCCTGGGAACTTCCACATGCTTTGGGTGTGGCCAATTAAAAAAAAAAAACAAAAAACCACAACCAAACAAAATAACCAAATGCTTCCTTAGTTTTGTGTGAACAGATAAAAATCTCAAAGGAAGTCATAATGGCTCTTCAACTAAAATACCAGTAATGTGACACTGGTTTGTTTGATTTCTTTTTTTAAAAAAGAAAAAAAGGTTGTGCTTTTGTTTAAAGCAAGTAGGATGCTAAATATATTAATAGAAAAATAGCTTGTAGCAACCTGAGGAAATTGACACTCTATTCCAGGACTTGGCAGTCTACCAATCACAGGGCCATTTCTGACTTTGGCCTGTTTTTGTAAAATAAATGAGCTAAGAATGGTTTTTACATTTTAAAATCTTTTTTTTCTTTCAGTATTTAAAAGATGTTCCTCTGTTTTCTCTTTTGCCTTGTTTTCCACAAGAAATTTGTCATCCATCTCTTTATTCCTCTGTATGTAACTCGTCATTTTTTAATCTGGTTGCCTTTTAAGTTTTTCTCTAAAACTTAAACTTAGGTTTTGAGCAATTTGCTTGTCATGTGCCTTGGTCTATATTTTTCCTGTTTCTTGTGCTTGGCGTTTATTGAGCTTCTTGGATTTATTGGCTTATTTTTATTAAATTTGGAAAATTTTCACCTGTTATTTCTTCAAAAAATTTTTCTGTCCTCTATTTTTTTTCTTTTGAGGGCTCCAGTTACACATACTGTAAGAGGTGGCTTTAAGTCTCATAGTTCATTTATTCTTTTCCGTCTTTTTGGATAGTTTCTATTGCTTTGTTTTCAAATTCACGATTCTTACTTTCTGTAAAAGCTATTATACTTTTATTTTCATTCAGTATTTTCATGTGAGATATTGAAGTTTTCTTCTCCAGAAATGTAATTTGAGTGCTTTTCACACTTTTCATGCCACTCCATAAAATTTTGAACATATAGACTATGGTTATAAAAATTGTTTTAACGTCCTTTTATGCTGATTCTAACATCGTGTCAGTTCTGGGTCATTTTCAATTGATTGATTTTTCTGCTTGCTATGGGTCATGTTTTCCTGCTTCTTTGAATGTGTAATGATGTTTGGATGCTAATCATTGTAAATTTTGCCTCATTAGGTGCTTTTTTTTTTCTTATGACTCTTCTTGAGACATGTTTTAGTTACTTGGAAACAGTTTCATTCTTTAAAATCTTGCTTTGAATATATCTTAGGTCGGATCAAAAAAATGTTTAGTCTGTATTTGATTCTTCCCCACTACTGAACCAAGACTTTTCAGAATACTCTAACCGATGTGAACTATTAAGTGAACTATTAAGGTTTTCAGTATGACCATTTGAAAGAAGCATTGCTCCCTGTCCTGTGTGAGTACAAGGGTGCTCTCCCCTGTAATTCTTGGGAGTGATAATTTCCTCACACATATGCACCAATCATTGCTATACTGATTACCTGAAGTGTTGCTTCGCAGATACCTCGTGTTCTCTCTCTGTACAGTGCTCTTTTCTCTCATACTTTTTGATCTCCTTGGTCTCTGAGCTCTGTCTCCTCAACTCAAGACAATTTACGTGGGTTTCTCCTCTCAGTGCCAAGGCCTAGAAACTCTGAAGACAGTATGCTGGGGAATTGTAGGGCATACTTATTTCTCATTTCTTAGGGATTACTTTTCTTTACTTCTTGATGTCCGGTGAATTGAGAACTATAATTTTATATATTTTATTCAGTTTTTGGGTTGATTCAGATAGGGCAGAATATTTGGTCTCTGTTACTACATTGTAGCCAGAAATAAAAGTGGTGCTTGGAGATGGGGGTTGAAATTTAAGTCTTCGTGGTTGAATAATTCCAGGTGATGATATACAGAGCTGGACATAGTAAAGATGTGAAGGTCATCAAATGAGTCGTCCACATGGCCTTTGAAGTCTTCCAAGTAGGTAGATTTGAGATACAGTGTAAGACTTCAAAAATCCAAGAGCCAAAGCTGTGAAATTTTAATACTGCATGTTTTGTGTATTTTGTTATGAAAATACTCTTTTAAAATTATGTTAAATTGTTTTGTCTGTTCTAGAACCTTCAGATAACTTAAGGGAGATTCTCCAAAATGTGGCCAAATTGCAAGGAGTATCAAATATGAGAAAGTTAGGCCATCTGAATAACTTTACTAAGGTAAGTAACTTGAATCTTTATATTATTTTCTTAAATTCTTTTTTCCTCATTGTGCTTATTGGATACTTCTTAACCATCATTAGCAAGAAATTCTTGCGTATTCACTCTATATTAGTGTTTTCCTTTGCCGCTTCTCATGGATTTTGTCAGGTATTTTTAAATTCAAAAGTATATTTGAATAAAGGAAGTATATGCTTGTTGTAAAAAATTTGATAGGTTCAGAAGAGAATAAAGAAAAAAAGATCACAGAGTTCATAATTCAGTCTCCACTATTATTCACGTAAGATGTATTTCTTTTGCCTTTTTATATTCATTTTTATGTGACATTATATGATAAATATATAAGTACATGTGCTCTGCATTTCATAGGTGTAACCATAATTTTAGAGAAATAATAGAACTTCCCCTTTCTTTCCCTTATATTCTATTCTCATTATCTGGATCTCAATTAGAGCTCAAGATAAATGTAGGGGCCCTTGTCCCAAATAAATATTGATTTGATCTCTGTTAGCAGCCAAGAATTCCTGAGTTTGATAGATGGATTGGAATGTTTTTGAACCTGGTAGTGCTGGACAAGAGAACTCTTGGGAAGACTAAAATGCCTATTATTTGAGGTGATGGCATAAGTAGAAAACAGAATACCTACTCGAAATTTTTTTTTCCTTTTTAGTTAACTAAATATAAACTGTTTTACATTTAGAATGTAGGAATAGTTATACATTTTAACCCCTTACTATTCCAAGTGTGATCCATAGACTAGCAACACTGGCGTCACCTTGGAGCTTATTTGAAATGTGCTATTTTTGGCCCCACCCCAGACCTGCTGAATCAGAATCTGCACTTCAGTAAAGATTTAAGGTGAATTTTTGTGTCCATTAAAGTTTGAGTGGCACTGCTTTAATCCTTCCAAAATGTTTAATCCTTTGCTATCTGGTAATTAGCATGTGGCTTGGATTTGATTTTATTTCAGAGGAAAGAGGATGATAGTCTAATCACTATGTAACAAAATCGTTTTTTCAGTATGGTGTATAATAAATACAGAATAGCTTAGTTTTTTCTTTTCATAGTTAGGGAAACATACACGTGCATTTATTTTTTCTTAGTGAAGCTGAAATATTCTGGCATTTATTTTAATATAACATTTGAGAAAATTATTTTGTATGAGGGATGACAAAGTGATTTTTTAAAAAACTTTCAAAAAGATTGCTTGAGAAGGGGTTTTCAAAAATATACCTGTGTGTGTATTTTATGAGTGTAATAAAAATTGTCAAATACCTTTCTTCAGTATGCTAGTCAGATGAGGTCAAGTTTTTGAGACTCAGAGTTGTTCTAAGTTGCAAATTACATCTCCTGGTTTCACTCTGTTTCTAGTTTTATATCATGGTTTTTCACTCAACTCTAATGATAATGTCTTACCAATTCCCTAGATTTAACTGTTAAAAACAATTAATAGAGGTTTATGTCCTGTTTGAACTCATGGTTCCCGTCATAAGCAGGTTGACGTGTAGATTTATAGTTCCATGTTTCTTAACAACTGGGATTCAAAAAAGTTGGGAATGAGTGTAAGAATAGCATTGATTTCTCTTTGGCACCAGAATGGGTCCTAAAGCGGTTATAAAAATCTGGAGCAGTAGAAATACAGCATGAGCCATATATGTAATTTTAAGTTTTCTAGTAGCCACACTAAAGTAAAAGGAAACATGTGAAATCATTTTTAATAATATATTTTCTTTAATCCTGTATATCCAAGTTATTGTCATTTTATGTAATTATTACATAAAATAAAATGTAAAAATATTAGAGACATTTAGCATTTTTTCATACTCAGTCTTTGAAATCAAATGTATATGTTATGCTTATAGTACGTGGCAATTCAGACAAGCCATATTTCCATGCTTGTAGACACCTGTGTATGGCTAGTAACTGCCAACCATAATGGACAGTGCACATGTAGAATTTTTTTTTGTTTTGTTTTTGGCCATGTCCACAGCATGTGAAAGTTCTGGGCCAGGAATTCAGCCTGGGCCATGGTGGTGGAAATACTGAGTTCTTAACCTCTAGGCCATCAGGGAACTCCTAGAACGAACTCCTGGAACTTTTTGAAATCAGAGAGGTCTAAACATCTATTATCTAGGAATATGTTGGACATCTTTCTTTTTCCGTTCTTTATTCTCCATTTATTTCTATCTAGATCCCAGTCTCTCTTAGATTAGGGTCAGTTACCCTCTCTCCTTGTTTCAGTCTTCCATTTCTTTGTTTCTTTTTGAAGTTTTCCAATCTATTTCACTAAGTTGTTCCCTGCACTTAGTCTCTTCTTGCTTTGTGCTCTCCCAGGCTCCTCTCCTGTTTCTGTTTCCCTTCACTTTTTTTCTCTTCTTCCTCCTTTACCTCTTTTCCAACCCCCCCGCCCTTTGTCTTTTTTCCTTTTAGGGCCGTACCCGCGTCATGTGGAGGTTCCCAGGCTAGGGGTCAAATGGGAGCTACAGCTGCTGGCCTGCGCCACAGCCGTAGCAACGCAGGATCCAAGCTGTATCTGCAACCTACACCACAGCTCACAGCAACCGCGGATCCTTAACCCGCTGAGCCACGATGGGAACTCCTCCTTTCCCCTTTCATCTCCCTTCTCTTCACCCTTCCCTACCCCTTCCCCCTCCCTCCTTCCCCCTTCCTTCCCTGTTTTTTTCTCCTTCCCTTTCATTATTGTACCACTGTAGAGTGCAGAATAATGCATCCTTTTAATGAAGGCCCTAGCTTTTGAGCTTTTTGTATTGGTTTGTTTTTTTTTTGTTTTGCCATATCCTTTGTTTACAATTTTCATATTTCTCTTTGATTCTAGTATCAGCTTGTAGCAGCCCTTGCTGTTTTAGATTATTTATGCATTTAAAAATCAGATAACCAAACTTATTAGAGTTTTTTTATAATACGAGGGAATAAACCTTGGGTCAGGATGTGAGGGGCTGTTCCATTAGTAAAGTCCATGAACATGAGACATGATGAAATCTGATTTGGCTGCCTGGGGATACTGTGGGAAAAGGATGAACTTCAGGTCAAGTAAATGAGGTCTTAACAGTCCAGCTCTGATCCTAACAAGCACAACAGTCTTGGGCAGATTTCTTTATCCAGAGATAATTTTGCTGCTATTAGAGGCGAAGTCCCAGTATAGTTGCTGGCACATGATATGTGCTCCATAATGGCCTTGCAATGTAGAGTTTGTTTTTTTGCTTTCTTTTGCCTTTTTTTTTTTTTTTACCACTTTTTAAGATTTGCTTTTTGTTGACGGAAAAGATGAGTCTGCTTAGTAGCTTGAGTTGCAAGTCAGGAGGCTGTTACTGTAACAGAGCTTTTCAACCTGTGCAACATTGGCATTTTGGGCCAGGTAATTATTTGTTTTGGGAAGCTGTCTTGTTCATTGTAGAGCGTTCAACAGCATCTCTGGCCTCTACCACTAGATGCTAGTAGCACATCTCTAGCAGTTATCACAAGCAAAAAAGTCTCCAAACATTGCCAGATGTTTCCTAGGGGACAGAATTGCCTCTGGTTAAGAGCCACTGCTGTAAATAAAGGTATGTAGGTTTTATAAAATTCCTTCAAATACCTAGCACAAAGTAAAAGCTTATGGAGTTTAATTAAAATATAGTAAGTCTTTGAATCCCTCTTTTTTCTTTGGCAAGCTGAATTAATAAATATTTATAGAACTGGTATTTTTTTTTAATCTATAAATTCATTAACTTACAGAGTAAAATTTAGAAATTCTTAGAAACCTCTAAGCACAGCTCTAGAGAATAAGAAAATAAGAAAAAGGACCATGATTCCAAGAGCCTAGTTAGACAGGAGTTAATTGGTCACTCTTTATCATGTTCCCATATTAGGTTTATGTATGTTTCCACTAAGTTTCATTTCTTCTTTTATCATAATTATTTTTATGGGTTATTCTCTTATTAAACTGAGTTTCTTAAACACAAGAAATATGTAGTTTTTTTTTTTTTTACTCTTACATCCCCGTCTACCCCAAATCCTGGCACATAACAAGTGTTTAGTTAAAGGTATAGTATTATATTAGGATGATTTTACAGTTTAAATATGAGATTTTTGTTATACTAGCATTTGTTTTGTTATTAAGTATAGCCTGTCTGTTAGGATTAATTTAGTAGATCAGTGGGGCTAAAATGTTGAAGAGGGTAGACTTCATCTCTCAAGAATAAAACCTCCTTTTAAGGTATGAAGAGAGGGTGCTAGTGATGTGATCCTAGAACCATGTGAGTGTCACACAGCCGTGCTTGCCTTCTGACATCATTTCACTAGATAAAGTAATGTGTATAACAGACTGTGGATGAATATAATCGTAGTATTCTATTTTTAAAACTGACAACATGCTCATAATATAAAGACCTGTTTCTAAAGATGAAAATATTTTAGTTCTTTTACATTTTAAAGTTCTCTTTTCCTATGTTTAATCCCATATATTAAAAGCTGCAGAGGAATCTTTATTTTGTTCTGTTTTAAAAACCTTCAAATCATATATGCTACATGTAAAAATTAAAGTAGCACTAAGTAATATATGAAAAAAAGTGAAAGTCTTCTCTCATTTATCCTTCCCATCACCTCCTCACTCTGACAAAAATTCCATTCTCCAAAGGTAACCACTAGAAGGTGTTTATCCTTCTCTGGTATAATTATAATGTGTGTGTGTGTGTGTGTGTGTGTGTGTTTATTTCAGTGAGTTGTAAGAATTAAATAAGCTAAGCAAAAAGAAATGTTTAATGTAATGCTCAGTTTATTTACCAGTCATTATATGTATGCACAAAGGTTTTTTTAAATGAGATTGTAAGATTTTTTGATTCGTGCTTTTGCTTTTTCCTATTTTCCAATATATCATAGAGTCCTTTGCTTTTCTAATAAATGTGGATCTACTTCGTAGCTGCATATGTGTATTGATAGATGTGTGTGTGGGTACATATCCATCCATATGTATGTAGCTGTATTTGCATCCAAATGTATATATATATATCATAATTTATTTAATCATTGCATCATTAGGAAATACAAGTTCTCTCTACTTTTTTGATATTTTAAATAATACGTTAGTAACATTTGTGTACTGTCTTATGCAGAACAGAATTTGAGAAGTGCGATTATTTAGCCATGAGCATTTGTAGCATTAATTAATTAATTTTTGTCTTTTGTCTTTTTAGGGCTGCATCCACGGCATATGGAGGTTCCCAGGCTAGGGGTCTAATTGGAGCTGTAGCCACCAGCCTTTGCCAGAGCCACAGCAATGCCAGATCCAAGCTGCATCTGTGACCTATACCACAGCTCATGGCAACGCCAGATCCTTAACCTACTGAGCTAGGCCAGGGATCGAACCCACAACCTCATGGTTCGTAGTCAGATTCGTTTCCGCTGCACCACGACGGGAACTCCTGTACCTTTTATTTTAAAACCTACTTATAAATTGCCTTTTTTATTTATTTTTTTCGTCTTTTTGCCTTTTCTAGGGCCGCACCCGTGGCATATGGAGGTTCCCAGGCTAGGGGTCGAATCGGAGCTGTAGCCACCGGCCTACACCACAGCCACAGCAATACGGGATCCAAGCCGCTTCTCCAGTACACCACAACTCACAGCAACGCCAGATCCCTAATCCACTGAGCGAGGCCAGGGATCGAACCCGCAACCTCATGGTCCCTACTTGGATTCGTTAACCACTGAAACACGACGGGAACTCCTGGACATGGATTTTAATATGCAAAATATACCAATAACATGTTAACAAAACCTTTACGCCATTTAAAAATAAGATATTATGGAGTTCCAATTGTGGCTCAGTGTAATGAATCAGACTAGCATCTATGAGGACTCGGCTTTGATCCCTAGCCTCACTCCGTGGGTTAAGGATCCAGCATTGCCATGAACTGTGGTGTGGGTTGTAGATGTGGCTCGGATCCCAGCGACTACAGCTCTGATTTGACCCCTAGCCTGGGAACCTCCATGTGCTCTGTGTGGTACAGCCCTAAAAAGACAAAAAAATATGTGTGTTTGTGTGTGTGTGTGTGTGTGTGTGTGTGTGTGTGTATAATGTAATGGTATTGTTTATATTAAAAAATTTTTAGTTACACTCATAAAATAGTTGTGTACTTCTGATGATATTTGAATGCTTAATTTGGTTTAACACATTTAACAAACCTAATTCAACTGAGCTAAAGTAAAAGGAAGTCTTTTGCCCTCATGAGAGGTAGGCCAAATGTCAGTCTTAATTTCAGGCCGAATGACCCAGGGATTGAAAAAATGTTGTGTTCTCTCTCTCCATTTCTCAGCTCTTTTCCTTTAGGTTAGCTTCATTATCAAACACTTTCCATATGGCTAAGATAAATCATCTTCACAGCTTTCAATGGTAAAAAAAGAGGGTAACCCTCTCTTAAAACTTCTATATGAACTTTGATCCCATTTGGTGACATTAAGCGAGGTAGTGTGACTGATAGTCATACATAGGATGAGGAGTGACAGAACCCCAATGAAATTTGTGATGTTTAATTAACATTTTAAGTGACTGTTAGAATATTTATTCTTAATTTTGAGAAGTCTTTAATGATTTTTAAACATAAATAGTGATTTTAATATTAATAAGCCAATGTTGTAGGGCAGGCATTATTGCATTTAAATAACTTATACAGGAGACAGGAAGTTACAAGTAACGGATAAGGTAGAACTGAAATTGCTCTGCAATGATTGAAGGTTAATTAGTAATTCAGTCAGTAGTTGAGGTAGGATGAGATTTCCCCTTGTTTAAATTTACCAGTTCAGCATTCTTCTTGCCATTTCTGCTTGCTTCTTCCCTAGAGTTAAGAGTTAAAGGCTTTGATTTGTAGAGTTTTGTTTATTTAAATCAGGAGATGATTAGTGAAGTAGTGAGCCAGCCATTACAAAAATTTTGTATTAAAATAATTTATTCTTATTCCTAATATTTTGAAACTTAACAGTAGATGAACTCATGGTAGTGAGAAGTGAAATGATAATGTTTCTCTTATTATCAAAAACTCAGAACCCTATCAGTGTCTTCTCTAATTGCTTATTCTTGATATATGTGAATTACTTACGTATAGGAAGTTTAGTGTCTGCTTGGGAAAATTCTAATCCAAGAGGAATATTTTCTTTTAAAACTGATTAATAAGGCCCTCTTCTATAATTCTGGAAACAACACGAAAGCACAGTTTAACCATCACTGAAAGCACAGCCCTAACATCTATTATTATCACTGGAAAATAGGCATCTGATTATCACAGATATGCAGTGTTTCATTGTAAATTGTTTTGTAGTTGTTACTTGTGATCTTCCAGTTTCCAACTGAATGGACATTTTTCTGAGAAACATTTCTTGCAGTTGAAATACATTTATATTAGCAGACAATGAAACTCCTTTCTAAATACTTTGCAAGTTGTATGTGCTTTTTGAGATCATGACAGTTACTTTGAATTTTTTTTTTTTACCTTTTCATCAAAACTTCTAATTCTAGCAGATGTTAATGGTGAACAGTCATATATCTTGCTGTCTGAGAAGGTGGATGACTTGGAAATTGTGTTTCTCTGAATCTGTAGTTTTCTATAAAGGTGTTTAGTAAGTGTGAAAAAGAAAACGCAGAGAAAGAGAAGCAAGTACTTACCTAGAGGAGAAGCTAACCCTTGATGGGCTGAGATTTCGTGTACTTTATTTCTAGTTTTCGAAGCGTTTCATTTTATTAGTAATTATTAACATCTGTTACTACCATAGTGAAAGAATGGAAACACTGCCTTTTTATGGAGTTCCCATTGTGGCTCAGCGGTAATGAACCTGACTAGGATCCATGAGGATGTGGGTTTAGTACTTGGCCTTGCCCAGTGGGTTAAGGATCTGGCATTGCCATGAGCTGTGATGTAGGTCCCAGATGTGGCACGGATCCCTCGTTGCTGTGGCTGTGGTGTAGACCGAAGCTGCAGCTCTAATTTGACCCCTAGGAACCTCATTATGCCAAAAGTGTGGCCCTAAAAAAAAAAAAAAGCCAAAATTCCCGTCTTGGCTCAGTGGTTAACGAATCCGACTAGGAATCATGAGGTTGTGGGTTCGATCCCTGGCCTTCCTCACTGGGTTAATGATCCGGTGTTGCTGTGAGCTGTGGTATAGGTTGCAGATGCAGCTCGGGTTTGGCATTGCTGTGGCTCTGGCGTAGGCCGGTGGCTACAGCTCCAGTGAGACCACTAGCCGGGAAACCTCCATATGCCGCGGGTGCGGCCCTAGAAAAGGCAAAAAGACAAAAAAAAAACAAAAGAAAGAAACAACTGCCTTTTTAGAAATGGAGTTGATATGTATAAATCATTGTTTTAAGAAAGTACCATTTTTCCCATTTTAAAAGCACAATATTTTATATATTGATAACAAATCTAAGTTTCATTTTTCTTCTTTGGTCTTTTTTTTTTTTTAATCATTTTAGGGCCGCACCTGCAGCATATGGAGGTTCCCAGGCTAGGGGTCCAGTCGGAGCTGTAGCCTACGCCAGAGCCATA
The DNA here is from genome assembly GCA_004024745.2 of Catagonus wagneri. Lineage (NCBI taxonomy): Eukaryota > Metazoa > Chordata > Mammalia > Artiodactyla > Tayassuidae > Catagonus > Catagonus wagneri. The sequence goes on along the minus strand of PVHT020000009.1, from coordinate 12,439,905 downwards.
GCAGTTGGGATCCAAGCCTTGTCTGCGACCTAGCAAGGACCCAGCTCATGGCAACCCTGGATCCTTAACCCACTGAGCAAGGCCAGGTATCCAACCCCTGTCCTCATGGGTGCTAGTTGGGTTCGCTAACTGCTGAGCCATGATGGGAACTGCAAAGCTTCATTTTCCTATAAAGTTTATGAATTAGCATATGTCCAAGGTCTTTAGTAATTGAAACACCATGATAAGGAGTCTTTATTTTTCTTTTCATTAATATATGGTAACTACAAAGTGACTGCTAGTAATCTGAAGTATCCAAGGAATTGCAAATGAATAAACTGTTTTTAGTAGTGGTAAGTGTTTTTTATGTTTCAGTCTTAAAATGAGCAATATTTGTGTGTGTGGTTTTTAGTTATCTGTTCTAGAGAAAATAGTAGTTAAATTCACTTACTCATTTTATGTGTTTATAGCCAGAGTATGGCTCTCCAGACTCTTGATTCATACCATTTTTTGAGTCATACCATTTTTTGAGGCTGGAGAAATGAAGTAAGACTAATATTCAGTTCTTTTTTAAAATCCACCCCCCCTCAAGTAAATAATTTTTGTTTTTTCTTTTTCCATGTAAATACCTTTTTTTTTTTTCTGTCCCTTTGTCTCTTTAGGGCCACACCCGAGGCAAATGGAGGTTCCCAGGCTAGGGGTCGAATCAGAGCTGTGGCCGCCAGCCTATTCCAGAGCCACAGCAACGCATGATCCGAGCCACTCTGTGGCCTACACCACAGCTCATGGCAATGCCAGATCCTTAACCCACTGAGCGAGGCCAGGAATCGAACCTGTATCCTCATGGATGCTAGTCAAGTTCGTTAACCTCTGAGCCATGATGGGAACCCTTCCATGTAAATAATTTTAATACAGAAGTGTAGTAACATTTCATTGGCCTCTGGGCTCAGGTTAGTTTGGTTTGATTTCTGGCTTTACCACTTGGTTTGTGGCCTTGGGAATTCATATTACTGTTTCTAGCCTCAGTTGTCTTTATTTACCAAAATATTACTTACTTTCTAGTGTTGTAATATACGAATAGTCAATAAATAAAGTCAATAAATGCTATTTTTGTTATATTTATGAATATGTATATAAAACCCTTTCCAGATTATATAATAGATATTCATTATAAACATTTATATAAAGGAAACCACAAAAGGAAAATAAATCCTCTATGATTGTACTTCCATTTTTTGATGTTATAATGCTCATATATAGACTTTTAAAAAATATGTTTTTCTTAGAAATGTATATCTTTTAGAATATTTTCCCTAACTTACCAGTACATGATGCAGGTTTTTCCTCATGTTTCAGTATTATTTAATATTAATGGCTTTATAAGGTTCTTCCCTAATGAAATTTGTTTTTCAGTTCGTGCTGTTGTAAATTATGTCATGAGGCTCTTGTGCTTGAACCTACTTTACATTATAAATTATTTTACTAATAATACAAATCACCAGAAGTATATTCTGATTTTGGTGCATTTTTCCAATTTATTTTTATAATATGTTAGTTAATGATTCTGTCAGCAGTGTATTTTCTTATCTGGTATAATTATGTTAAAAAATAGTTTCTTGCTAGTTTGGTAAACTTTATTTAGATGGCATTTTCTACTGTATTTGATTCAGATTTTAGGAAATAGGAGATGTGTTTATCAGTTTTATTTCTCCAGCAAATTCTTTGTGTGTTTTCTTTATCTCTTCTGTGAAATTTTTCCCCAATTTGTTTAGACCTTCACATTATAAGGACCTGCCTCTGTTACTTTGCTGTGAGGTTGGAGTGAGCCAGATTATCCCCCTGCAAAATTTATTTGTTGAAGTTCTAACTCCCAGTACCTCAGAATGTGTCTCTATTTGGAGATAGGCCTGTTAAAGAGGTAATTAAGGTAAAATGGAATCATTTGAGTGTTCCCTAATCCAGTGTGACTAGTACATCACTAAGAAAAGATAGAGACACAGACACACTGAGGAAAGATCACGTGAAGATGGAGATGATAACCATCTGCAAGCCAAGGACCAAGGCCTTAAGAACAAAGAAGTGCTGTCAAGACACCTTGATCTTGGATTTCTGTCATCCAGAATCATGAGAAAAAAATTTTTGTGTATAATTTTTGTGATATTTGTTACAGTAGCCCTAGCAAACTAATATAGACCCCAGACTTTTTACCTATCATGTTTTTGCAAATATTTTTAGATTAATATATTATTTAACTTTTAATTTTAGGTATACAGTTGGGTTTTTTGTTTTTTGAGGTATAGAAATTTTTCTCTCGTGTCCCAAAGCTTAGGAAATCCTACATTTTTATTTTAAATCTATGTGTATATCTAAAAAGTCTCATCCTTCTCATATTTTAATAACTTAAAATATTGTGTAGAAAAACACAATTAAAAACAAATAAAATTTTTCTCATAATCTTTGAAAGTCTGTTCTTTATCGTATTTTATAATTTCAAGATTTCAAGGATTTTCTAGGAACACTGGTCAAACATTCTGGGTATAGACCCGTGAAGAAAAACTTTTTAGCTTGCTTTGCCTATTTACCTTTTTATTTACTTATTTTTGGCTTTTTAGGAGGTTCTCAGGCTAGGGGTCTTAATTTTTTAGGAGGTTCTCAGGCTAGGGGTCTTATCATTTTTAGGGGTCTTATCGGAGCTACAGCTGCCGGCCTATACCACAGCCACAGCAGTGTCAGATCTGAGCTGCATCTGTGACCTACACCTACAGCAATGTGGGATCCTTAACCCACTGAGCAAGGCCAGTGATCGAACTCACAACCTCATGGTTCCTAGTCGGATTTGTTTCTGCTGCACCACAATGGGAACTCCAGCCTATTTACCTATTCGTGTAGCATTTTCCTACCACATAAAATGATCATTTTAATAGCCTCTTTCCCTGCTATGAAAATATAGCAGTATCCGAGGGCTCCTTGTTCCTAACTCCTACCCTCTTCTATTTGCAACATTCCTTTTCTTTTCACCTCTAAAGAAGATATTGTATAGGACATTTTACAAGGATCCTATCAATAGGGTAGTGAGTTTACGTCATGAGATTTTTTTTTTTCTTCATTGTATTTTTCACAGAGGCAGATGTGCTGGTCACTTTGGTGGGTTTATTCTGTACCGTTAAGATGTTTGCAACTTTATATTGAGGAAGAGTAATAATAGCACTTGAAGACCGCTCCTATTCTTCATATTAATTAAATGATCAGCTTTCTCTTTAATCTATTTCAGTTAGGCCCAGTGAATAACTTGAGAAACTTTTATGTAAAAGTCAGTTTTTGAAACTCAGACTAGATTGAAATGATATGTTGTCATCCACGTGGAATGCAAATAGCTAGCATTAGATCAGTGTTCTTAATGGAAAAAATAAAACAAGGAAAGTCTGTTTGAAGGCAGTAGGTCGTAAATGATGTAGAAACCAAAGCTTTAGAGAGGAGAGAATCTTGTGGAGGTGAGCTAACTTCTCTGACATTTACTTGAGAGATCCTGACTAATGTGGAACGTGGACAGGAAACTAAAGATTCAGACTTTAGTCCCAGGAGTACTGTTGCTGAAGGATAGAAAACAATAGCACAGGGCTTTTGATGGAGACTCGGGAAATCAAGAAAAAGGATATTCTCCCATTATTATGTTTGTTGAATCCTGGGATGAGGAACTTAAACATCTTAGTAGAAAATCTGAAAATCAGAGTGGAGCTTGTAGTGTTTTTGTAAAACAGAAATGAAATAACGTTATCTTCTTGAGACTGTTCCCTGAACAACAAGCTTTCACTTGAGATGTGCAGGGAAAGGAAGGAAAGGAAAAACCAGAGGTAGATTGAGTCTTAACCAGGGCAGCAATCTAATCTGGGCTTCCCAAAGTCTCTTGGCCTAACACAGAGAAGGATAAACTGTTTTCCTCTTGTTTTGTTTTAATTTTATTGGAGTGTAGTTGGCTTAGATGTACAGCAGAGTGAATCATTTGCACATATACATATATCCATTCTTTTTGAGATTCTTTTCCCATATAGGTTGTTTTGGAGTATTGAGTAATTCCCCTGTGCTATACAGTAGGTCCTTGTTACTTACCTGTTTTATGTATAATAGTGTATATATGTTAATCCTAACCTCCTAAATTATCCCTTCCCCCAGCATTTCCCCTTTGGTAACCATCTATTTAGTTTTGAGATCTTTGAGTTTATTTCGTGAATAAGTTCTTTTGTATCATTTTTTATTACAGTCCACATATTAGTGATCTCATAAGATATTTGTGTTTCTCTGATTTACTTCACTTAGTATGATAATCTGTAGGAACATACATGTTGCTGTAAATGGTGTTATTTCATTGTTTTTTATGGCCCAGTAATAGTCCATTGTATATAAGTATCACATCTTCTTTATCCATTCCTCTGTTGGTGGACATTTAGGTTTGCTTCCATGTTTTGTCATGGAAGAGTGCTGCAGTGAACATTGGATTGGGGTGCATGTATCTTTTCTAATTATGGTTTTCTCTGGATATATGCCCAGGAGTGGGATTGCTAGATCATAAGGGAGTTTTATATTTAGTTTTTTAAGGACCTTCCATACTGTTCTCCATAGTGGTTGTACCAATTTACATCCCCACCAGCAGTTTCGGAGGGTTCCCCTTTCTCCACATCCTCTCCAGCATTTATTGTTTGTAAACTTTTTTTTTTTAACAATTTTTGTTTTTTTCCATTTTAGCTGGTTTACAGTGTTCTGTCAATTTTCTACTGTACAGCAAGGTTACCCAGTCACACATACATGTCTACATTCTTTTTTCTCACATTATCATGATCCATCATAAGTGACTAGATATAGTTCCCAGTGCTATACAGCAGGATCTCATTGCTTATTCATTCCAAAGGCAATAGTTTGCATCTATTAACCCCAGATTCGCAGTCCATCCCACTCCCTCCCTTTCCCATTTGGCAACCACAAGTCTGTTCTCCATGTCCATGATTTTCTTTTCTGTGGAAAGGTTCATTTGGCTGTATATTAGATTCCAAATATAAGTGATATCATATGATATTTGTCTTTCCCTTTCTGGCTTACTTAGTATGAGAGTCTCTAGTTCCATCCATGTTGCTGAATGTGGCATTATTTTGTTCTTTTATATGGCTGAATAGTATTCCACTGTGTCTATATACCACATCTTCTTAATCCATTCATCTGTCAATGGACCTTTAGGTTGTTTCCATGTCTTGGCTATTGTGAATAGTGTTTCAGTGAACATGTGGGTACATGTGTCTATTTCAAGGAAAGTTTTGTCTGGATATATGACCAAGAGTGGGATTTCTGGTTCATATGGTAATTATATATTTAATTTTCTAAGGTACTCTGTACTGTTTTCCATAGTGGTTGTACCAATTTACGTTCCTGCCAACAGTGTATGAGGAGTCGCTTTTCTCCACATCTTCTCCGGCATTTGTTATTTGTGGACTTCTTAATGATGGCCATGCTGATTGGTGTGAGGTGGTACCTTATAGTAGTTTTGATTTGCATTTCTCTGATAATCAGTGATGTTGGGCATTTTTTCATGTGCTTGTTGGCCATCTGTATATCTTCTTTGAAGAACTGTCTGTTCAGGTCTTTTGCCCATTTTTCCATTGGGTTGTTGGCTTTTCTGCTGTTGAGTTGTATAAGTTGTTTGTATATTTTAGGTATTAAGCCCTTGTCAGTTGCATCATTTGTAACTATTTTCTCCCATTCTGTAAGTTGTCTTTTTTTTTTTTTTTTTTTATGGTTTCCTTAGCTGTGCAAAAGCTTACCAGTTTGATTAGGTCCCATTGTTTTATTTTTGCTTTTGCTTCTATTTCCTTTGGAAACTTACCTGAGAAAAACCTTTTGTAAGGTTGATGTCAGAGAATGTTTTGCCTGTGTTTTCTTCTAGGAGTTTAGTTTGTTGGTGTCTTGTCTTACATTTAGGTCTTTAAACCATTTTGCTTTTTATTTTTGTGCCTGGTGTGAGGGTGTTTGTAGACTTTTTAACAGTAGCCATTTTGACTGAGTGATAGTTCATTGTAGGTTTTTTTGTTTTGTTTTTTTTGGTTTTCTTTTTTTTTTTAGGGCTGCACCCAAGGAAGCATATGGAAGTTCCCAGGCCAGGTGTCGAATCAGAGCTACAGCTGCTAACCTATGCCACAGCCACAGCAACGCAAGATCTGAGCCTTGTCTGCGACCTACACCACAGCTCATGGCAACACGGGATCCTTAACTCACTGAGTGAGGTCAGGGATCGAACCCAAATCCTCATGGATCCTAGTCTTATTTGTTAACTGCTGAGCCACGAAGGGAACTCCATTATTGTAGTTTTGATTTGCATTTTTCTGAAATCTAAAACGATGTTGAGCATCTTTTCATGTGCTTTTTGGCTATCTCTCTCTTGGTCTCTTTGGGGAAATGTCTGTTTAAATCTTCAGACCATTCTTGGATTGGGTTGTTGGTTTTTTTTTTATACAAAGCTACGTGAGATGTTTGTATATTTTTGAGATTAATCCCAAGTTGGTCACTTTGTTTGCAAAGATTTTCTTCCATTCCATGGGTTGTCTTTTTGTTTTTTAATGATTTCCTTTGCTGTGCAAAAGCTTTTAAGTTTAATTAGGTACCCTTTGTTTATTTATTTATTTATTTTTGCCTTTTTAGGGCCACACCCACGGCATATGGAGGTTCCCAGGACAGGGGTTGAATCGGAGCTGCAGCTGCTGGCCTACACCACAGCAATGCCAGATCCGAGCCGTGTCTGTGACCTACACCACAGCTCACGGCAATGCTGGATCGTTAACCCACTGAGCAAGGCCAGAGATCGAACCGGCAACCTCATGGTTCCTAGTTGGATTTGTTAACCGCTGCACAACAACAGGAACGCCCCCCTTTGTTTATTTTTGTTTTCGTTTTCATTACTCTAGGAAGTGCATCAAAAAAAGATACTGCTGTGATTTATGTCAGAGAGTATTTGGCCTGTGTTTTCCTCTAAGAGCTTTATAGTATCTGGCCTTATGTTTAGGTCTTTAATCCATTTTGAGTTTGTTTTTGTGTATGGTGTTAGAGAACGTTCTAATTTTCATTCTTTTGCATGTAGCTGTCCAGTTTTCTCAGCACCATTTATTAAAGAGACTGTCTTTTCTCCATTGTATATTCTTGCTTCCTTTGTTTTAGATAATTGACCATACGTGTGTGGGTTTATTTCTGGTCAGAAAGATGAACTGTTTGTGGAGAAAGGTAACATCATCGGGAATCTCTGCATTTTTTTTTTTCTTTTTGTCTTTTTAGAGCCTCTCTCTTGGCATATGGAAATTCCCAGGCTAGGAGTCAAATCAGACCCACAGCCACAGCAGTATGACCTGTGGCTGCAATCTACCGTAGCTCACGGCAATGCCAGATCCTTAACCCACTGAGCCATGACGGGAACTCCACACTTCAAATATTTAAAATATAGTTAATGTATCAAGAAATAGAGGATACTGTGGAGAAAATAGGTGAAAAATGAAGATTTTTCATTTTGATATTAGATTATACAAAGTTAAATAAAATCACAATATGTAAAATTAAAAATGCAGTAGGGGAGTTCCTATTACCGTGCAGAGGAAGCGAATCCATCTAGGATCCATGAGGATGAGGGTTCGATCCCTGGCCTCGCTCAGTGGGTTAAAGATCCACTGTTGCCCTGAGCTGTGGTGTGGGTCACAGATGCAGCTCAGATCTGGCATTGCTGTGGCCGTGGCATAGGCCAACAGCTGCAGCTCTGATTCAGCCCCTAGCTTGGAAACTGCCATATGCCATGGATGTAGCCCTAAAAAGTGAAAAACAAAACAAAGCAAAAAAACAAAAACCCATACTAGATAGGTATAATAGGAGATTAGACGTTTCAGAAGACAAATAAATAGAAAATGCCCAACTGAAGGACAGAAATTAAAGGGAAAGGAGAAAACACAAAAGAAGACTTAGAGATTTGTGGTGTATACAAAAAAATCTAACATTTGAATTACCAGAGAAAAAGAGAAGTGGGCAAAAGTAATTTTGAAGTGAGACAGAATTTTCTAAAATTGATAAGCTATATCCACCTAGAGATTCAGAAATTTGTATTTTCCCCAAGCAGAATAGTTACAAATGAAACCACACTTGAGGAGTTCCTGTTTTGGCTCAGTGGGTTAAGAACCCAACCTAGGATGCAGGTTCAATCCCTGGCTTTGCTCAGTGGGTTAATTAGGGATCAAACTGTGGCGTAGGTTGCAGATTTGGTTCGGATCCAGTGTGACTGTGGTGCAGGCCTTCAGCTGTAGCTCTTATTCAACCCCTAGCCTAGAAACTTACATATGCCCCAGGTGTGGCTGTAAAAAGAAAAAAGAAAAAAAAAAACAAAAATCCCACACTTGAACAGTAAGATTGCTGAAATCAAAAACTAAAAAAAAAAAAAATATCTTGAACAGAGTCTGGAAAAAAGGACACGATGTTCAATAGTAAGACTTGATTATCAGATTTTTTAGCAGACAATCGAAACTATCCTGAAATTGTTTTAAGAGCTAGCCTAAAAATCTTTATTTTTTTTAATTTTTCAAAAATTTTTAGGAGTTCCCGTGGTGGCTCTGTGGTAACAAACCCAAATAGTATCCATGAGGACTCAGGTTTGATCCCTGGCCTTGCTCAGTGGGTTAAGGATCCAGCATCTCCATGAGCTGTGGTGTAGGTCACAGATGCAACCCGGATCTCACGTGGTTGTGACTGTGGTGTAGGCCAGCAGCTACAGCTCTGTTTCAGTCCCTAACCTGGGAACTTCCATGTGCTATGGGTTCAGCCTTACAGACAAAAAGAAAAATTAAAGTTAAAATACAATTGATTTACAGTTTTTTACCAGCTTTGCGCAGTTGTTGTATCATAGCCATTGAGGTTTATCCGAGCCACGATTATTACTAGCTGAAAAATATTCCCAGTACAGTGTTTTCCAAATTTCGGCTGTACAGCAAAATGACTCAGTCATACATGTACATATCTTGTTTTTTTATATATTGCTTTCCATCATGCTTTGTCCCAGGAGATTGGATATAGTTCCCTGGGCTATACAGTAGGACCTTCTTCTCTGTCCATTCTAAATGTAATAGTTTGCATTCATTAACCACAAACTCTCAGTCCATCCCACCTAAAAATCTTTATAAATTCAGCAAGTTTCACTTAATCCTTCGAAAACATAAGTGCAAAAAAAATCATTTCTGGGCAAACAAAGGCAAAAAGAGTCCATTACTAGTGATCTTGGCTATAAATGAAACAAATGAAGACACCAGTAAAACAAATCAACAACAATGAACTGAGGATTCTGTAGGCAGAAGGGAGAATATCCCAAAAAGGTAACATTGGAGTGACGAATAAAGGAAACTGTGAATTCGAGAGTAAATATAAATTGATATTGACTAAATATTAACTAGACAGAAAAATGACATCTTATGGGGCTTAAAAGACAGGCAGAAAAAACCAAAGTGAAAGGTAAGAGGAGTAAATGGAATTAAAGTGTTGGAGTCTCACATTATTGAGGACATAGTAAAGTAATAATTTGTTAGACTATAATAAGTTAGCAATGAGTGCTGTAGTCTCTATGATGACCACTAATAGAGTAGTTTTCAAAACATTAAAAAAAAAAAAAAAAAGGAGGAAAAGAAAAGTAAAAAAATCACTAGGAAGTTCCCATGGAGGCTCAGTGGTAATGAACCAGACTAGATCCATGAGGACGCAGGTTCCATTCCTGGCCTCATTCAGTGGGTTAAGGATCCAGCATTGCTGTGAGCTGTGGGTTAGGTTGCAGATGTGTCTTAGATCCTCAGTTGCTGTGGCTGTGGCGTAGACCTGCAGCTGTAGCTCCAATTCAACCCCTAGCCTGGGAACTTCCATATGCTGTACCTGCAGCCGTAAAAAGACCCCCCCCCAAAAAAAAAGAAAAAAAAATTGGTTAATTCAAACAAAGGCAAGAAACCTGAAACTGTCAGGTCAAATGAAAAAACCGTCAGGTCTGCATAACTGGCCAATAGAATCATATATTTTTGAAAATTTTATTAAAGAAAAATACCTTGTTTTCCAGTCAAAAAAGTTAATATGTATAAATAGACGAAAATGAATAACACATATGTGTACTTGTTTTTCTGACAGCTGCTTTGTGATATTGGCCATAGTGAAGAAAAACTGGGTTTTAACTATGAGGATATCATAATTTGGTAAGTATAATTCACTTCTCTTTCTCATCCCTTGTGAACTTTAGTAATTTCAATTTTAGTAATTTTAAGCTAAAAATAGGGTAACACCTCATTTTGATTTTTTAGAAACAGCTGTTTGTCAGAAAAATTTAGATATATTTTTAACTGTTACCCTGTTATTTTTACTGTTATTTTGCAATTATTAAGTATAAAGAACCAAAGCTAAGGAGGTCCCTCCGTGACTCAGTGGTTAACGAATCCGACTAAGAACCATGAGGTTGCGGGTTCGATCCCTGGCCTTGCTCAGTGGGTTAAGGATCCGGCGTTGCCGTGAGCTGTGGTGAAGGTTGCAGACGCGGCTCGGATCCCGCGTTGCTGTGGCTGTGGCGAAGGCTGGCAGCTACAGCTCCTGTTAGAGCCCTAGCCTGGGAACCTCCATATGCCGCGGGTGCGACTCTACATAAAGGCAAAAAGACAAAAAAAAAAAAAAAAAGAACCAAAGCTAATGTTGAAAAGTACATGGACTTCAATCTGTACTTCTAAATTAAATCACAGAATAAAAGTTCTCACATTCCTGAGAACAAGAAGAACCTGTCCAGTTATCTCTAGATCTCATGTAGACAAAGTGTTCTTAAGGCAAACTTGATTTGTTCATGCTCACCAATAAAGATGCAGTGTTAATAGTTTCATAGCCATCTTTTTGGTATGTTTAGGAATTAAAATTGCTGTAGTCTCTTCTTCTCTCATTGTAAAAATACTTTTTTTTTTTTTTTGCCTTTTATCATTTTAGGGTGCACCCACGGCATGTGGAGTTTCCCAGACTAGGCTTCTAATAGGAGCTACAGCTGCTGGCCTACACCACAGCCACAGCAACGCGGGATCCGAGCCGCTTCTGTGACCTACACCACAGCTCACGGCAACACCGGATCCTTAACCCACTGAGCGAGGCCGGGGATCGAACCCGTAACCTCATCGTTCCTAGTTGGATTCGTTAATCACTGTGCCACGACGAGAACTCCTACAAATACTTTTTATTTATTAGTTTAAACCAGTGATTCCCTGGGGGAAGTGAAGCAAGTAGGTAGATAGAGGGGAATAGATTGTAGAGGCATATATGATACAGCCTGAAAAAAGCAGATTTAATTTCACATTGTTTATTATAGAATTAACTACGGGAGTTCCCGTTTTGGCTCAGCGGATTATGAACCTGACTAATATCCATGAGGATGTGGGTTTAGTCCCTGGCCTTGCTCATTGAATTAAGGATCTGGCTTTGTTGTGAGCTGTGGTGTAGGTCACAGACATGGCTCAAATTCTGCATTGCTCTGGCATAGGCTGGCAGCTACAGCTTTGATTTGAACCCTAGCTTGGGAACTTCCATATGCTGCAAGTGTGGCCATAAAAAAAAGGAATAAAAATAAATAAAATTTACCACAGAAGGTAACACAAAACTCAGTAACATTTTCTTGATTGGTAAGAATGTACCAGGGAGGCACAAATTAAAAAATAACAGTAGTGAAATTCCGTGGTTTACAGCAGATTATTTTTATATATGTTAAGTGACTAGTAGCTTTGGTTATTTCAACTGAGGAAGGACTTGGTACCATAATTTTCTATTTATTTGAAACTGATCAGCAAGACTTTTTGTTTGTTTTCATACAGTTTGCGGTTAGCTTTATTGAATGAAGCAAAAGAAGTGCGGGCAGCAGGGCTGCGGGCTCTTCGATATCTCATCCAAGACTCCAGTATTCTACAGAAGGTGCTAAAATTGAAAGTGGACTATTTAATAGCTAGGTAATTTTACTAGAGCTCTCTGTATTTCTGTACATTTTTAAAAATGTATATTAAGTTTTAGCATACCTATAAGAAAGTATACAGTCTTTTAGTATGCATAAAGCCTGATAATTTTTACAGGTAGATGCAACCAAATACTATGTTATCCCACATAAGATATGAAATGTTTTCAGCATCCCTATCAAGTTCTCTTGTGTCTCCAATGTAGTAAACATTACTTTGATATTTCTCATTTTAGACTAGTTTTTTCCTGTTCTTAGTATCATGTATTAGAAGTATGCATCTTCACTCTTTTCTTTCCTCAGTGTTATCTGTGAATTTATCCATGTTGATTTTTTTAAAAAAAATTCTGTGTAGTATTTCATGTTATAAATAGAGCGTAATTTATTTAATCCATTCTGTTGATGACTTCTTCCCCCTGGGTTTTCAGTATTTGGCTATTTTTAAATAAAGCTACCCTGAACATTCTTGTACAAGTCTGTTGGTGGACATGTATACTTAATTCTCTTAGGTATATAGGTAGGAGTGAAATTGCTGGGTGATACGTTTTATGTATATAACTCATGTAGTTACTGCCAAACAGTTTTCCAAAGCAGTTGTACTGATTTACACTCTTACCAAAAACGTTTGAGAGTTTCATACTCTCCACATCATCATCAGCATTTGGATAGGCGCTTTGTCCTTTGCGCATTCCTAAATTGAATTGTCTATCTTATTGTGTAAGAGTTCTTGATGTCTTCTGGATGTGAATACTTTTGAGCATATGTATTGAGAATATCTTCTCCAAGCCAGTCTACTTTGTCTTCTTACTCTTTTTAATTAAAATCCAGTTTAACAGCCTTTTATTTGATAGTTAATGCTTGTGGTCTCTTTGCCTATGTTTTCTAAAGGTTTTATTCTTTATATGTTGAAGTAGGTTTCAGGTCATGATTCATTTTTATCTTTATAGATATCCAATATGTATTAGTAATGTTTATTGAAGAGATTTCCCTTTCATGTCTAAATTAATTTTATTTTTGTTACGAATCAGGTAACTGAAAAGTATTAATCTATTTTTACATTCCCTTTAGTTGGCCTATTGTCTATTCTTACCCCATTTTAAATGACTGCAGCTTGACAATAGTGTTGATATCTGTTAAGTCCTCCAGCTTTTCTTCTTCAAGTCTCTCTTGGCTATTTTGAGTTCTGTATTGCCATGTGAATTTTAGACTCAGTTTGTCCAGTTCATAAAACTTTCTGAGGATTTAACAGTCATTGGATTGAAGCTCTGGAGAATTTGGGGTGATTTAACATCTTATAGAATCTTCCAAACCTTTATTTATTTGAAACTTTCATTTCTTTCAACGTTTTGTGATTTTCTCTACCCAGGTCTTGCACATATTTATTAGGTTTTTCTTTCTTTTTGTGTTTTTGCTTTTTAGGGCCGTACCTGAGGCATATGGAAGTTTCCAGGCTAGGGGTCAAATTAGAGCTGCAGCTGCCAGCCTCTGCCACAGCCTGAGCTGCGCCTGCGACCTACATACACCACAGCTTGTAGCAACCCTGGATCCACTGAGCAAGGCCAGGGATCTAATCTGAGTCCTCATGAATGCTAGTCAGCTTTGTAACCTGCTGAGTTGCAACAGACACTCCCTCTAAGTCATTTATTAAATGATGATATTAATGTAATTAATTTTTTTCTTTTTCATAGTTTTTACTATTAACATCTGTAAAAATAATTGTAGGGTTCTGTTTTCTGGTTTTGTATATTAATTTCATAGCTTGGTAACCTTGCTAAATTCACTTTGTAATTATAATGGTTTTTAGTCTTATTTTAGAGTTTCTGTGTACATGAGCCCTGAGTACAATTGACGACCACTTTATTTTTCCCTTCCCAATCCTTATATTTTTCTTTTCCTCACCTAATTGCGCTAGTTAGAATATTGCATTGACTAGAAATGAAAATTGGACTGCTTTGTTTTGCACCTGAACTCAAGTTGAAAGTGTTCATTTTTTTGCCATTATTTATGATACTTACTATAAACTTCTAGTGAATTTCTTTGTATTCCATGTTTGCATTCCTTAAGTAAACATCTCTTGTTCATGAAGCCCTTTTATTTTAAATATAACTATATTTAGTTTGCGAATGTTTTCTGGAAGATATTTGCAGCTGTGTTTATGAGTGGTATTGCCTTTTATTTTTCTATTATTCCAATATCCTTCTTTGTTTTTTGTATCAAGAGTATGTTTATCAAACAAGTAGGAAAATGTTGCCCTCTTTTTATATTCTCTGGAAGAATTTATGTAAGATGAGTATTTCTTTTTTCTACCTTACATGATTGGTAGAATTCAGTTGATTTGTCCAAGCCTGGGGTTTTCTTTTTTAGGAAGTTTTAATATTATGGACTCAATTTTTTAAACCAATACAGTATAATTCAGATTTTCTGCTTCCTTCGTCAGTTCTTGCTGAAGCTTTCTTATTGCATTCATATTTAGAACTGTTAAACCTTTACTTTGGACTAATTTTTTTTTTTTTTGCCATGCCTATGGTGTATAGAAGTTCCCAGGCCAGGGGTCAAACCCACATCATGGGAGCAAACCGAACTGCTGAAGTGAAAATGCCAGATCCTTAACCTTTTGGGCCACAAGAGAACTAGAGCTAATCCTTTTATAGTTAGGAAACGTCCCTCTTTATTACTAGTAATACTTCTTTTATGAGTGTTCATGTTATCTAATATTAATATAGCTATACTAACTTTTATTTAGGGTTTGTACGATACATCCTTTTCATCCTTTCACTTTTTATCTTTTTTCTTTTTTTTTGTCTCTGTGTCTTTTTAGGGCCACACCCACGGCATATGGAGGTTCCCGGGCTAGAGTCTAATCAGAACTGTAGCCGCTAGCCTACACCACAGTCACAGCAACGCGTGATCTGAGCCGTGTCTGCAACCTACACCACAGCTCACGGCAATGCTGGAGCCTTAACCCACTGAGCGAGGCCAGGGATCGAACCTGCAGCCTCATGGTTCCTAGTCGGATTCATTTCCACTGTGCCGCGACGGGAACTCCTCATTTTTGTTCTTATATTTAAGTTTCTCTCCTGTTAACATCATACAGATTTTTGTTTTAATCTGGTTTGACCATCTTTGTCTTTTCATTGGAGTATTTAGACAATGGCTAGAGGGTCGTTTTTTCCCCCTAGGGCTGCACATGTGGCATATGGAAGTTCCCAGTCTGGGGTCAAATTGGAACCATAGCTGCTGGCCTACGCCACAGCCATGGCAATATCAGGTCTAAGCCGAGTCTCAACCTGCACCACAGCTCATGGCAAAGCCCTATCCTTAACTCACTGAGTGAGGCCAAGGATTGGACCTGCATCCTCGTGGATACTGTCAGGTTCACAACCAGCTGAGCCACAATGGGAGCTCCCTAGGCTAATGTTTTTTTATGTGCAAAGTCTATGGACTTTATCTGAAGTAATTATATATATATACATATATATATGTGTGTGTATATATATATGTGTGTGTGTGTGTATATATATATGTGTGTGTGTATATATATATATATGCATATATATATATATATATATATATATATGTTTGTCATTTAGCCATTAGGTTTCTCATATATTTGACTTTGTTTGCTATCTTGCCATTGGTATTCTATTTGTCACATCTCTTCTTTGTTCTTGCCGTGCTCCTCTTGTTTCTTTAGGAATAATCAAGAATTTTTTTTCCTCTTCTATTAATATTTTGGTTTTAAAGTCATCTTCTTCTAGCAGCTGTCCTAGAGATTACATTTATTCTTGATATATTAAAGGTGACCACTTTTATTACAACCAGAGCAATGTAGGAAACCTCTTACAGTCTAATCATATCATCTCCCCTCTGCCTTTTGTTTTATTTTGTTTTTTTATTTCTACATATATTTATAACCCCACAGAATAGGCTTGTTATGCATTAAACTGGAACTGTTCACATTTACCTGTGTTATTTGTCTGGTCCAATATTCCTTGCATTTCCACACTTTCATCTTAGGTCACTTTCTGTTTTAATGAATTTCCTTTATTATTTTCTTGTAGTGTAGATCTACTAGAGTTGAATTATCTCACCTTTTGTTTGCCTATAAGTGCCTCTATTTGCCTTCTCAGTTGAAGGCTGGTTTTCTAATTAGTTACTGTTTTTCAGTGCTTTAAATGTTACTGTCTTCTGGATTTTTTTTTTTTGGGGGTCTTTTGTCATTTTAGGGCCGCACCCGCTGCATGTGGAGGTTCCCAGGCTAGGGGTCTAATCCGAGCTGTGGCTGCCGGCTTATGCCAAAGCCACAGCAACGAAGGATCCAAGACATGTCTGCAACCTTCACCACAGCTGAAGGCAACGCCAGATCCCTAACTCACTGAGTGAGGCCAGGGATCGAACCTGCAGCCTAACGGTTCCTAGTCGGATTCATTTCTGCTGAGCCACGATGGGAACTCCCTCTTTTGGATTTTTTAAAAAATCTTCTGAACAATAAATAGTCTCTCTTCTTGTTTCTTCTTTGTAAGTAATGTGTCTTTTCTCCTTTGGTTACTTTAGATTTTTTCTGTTATTTTCTCTTCTCTCCTCTGGTACTCCAGCTATACAATGTTGAATTTATTCCTCTATCCCACGTGTCTCTGATGCCCTTACTGTATTTTCAGTCTTTGTTGAGACTTTGTGCTTCAGTGTGGTTAGTTTCTAACCTGTTTTGTTTTTCTTATAGTCCTCCATCCTGCTAGTAAATCAGTCTCTTGAATTTTTAATTTGTTATTGTATTTTTGTATTTTATGTTTTACTCTCAGTTAAATATTCTAGGCCTCTGCTTTATTTTTTCATTCATTTTCTTGAGGATAATAATTATTTCTAACCCTCCTGTGACAATTCCAATATGTGAAATCACCTGTGTTCTGTTTCTCTTGTCACTTTCTTTTCTTGGTTTTTGGTTACTTGACCCTTTGTTTCTTTGTTTTAAAGCGTACCTCATGTTATCATGTGATTGGATGTGAACATTGTATATTAAAAGTTTTGGCTACCATGTTATTTTTCTCTTAAAAGAGTTAAGCTTTATTCTGAAATATTGGCTCATCACATTGATTATGTTAAAATTTGGTTTTTACCTTTGCCTTTGTTCTAGGAGTATATTAAAAGTTTTTGGCTGTGTATCATGTTATTTTTCTCTTAAAAGAGTTAAGCTTTATTCTGAAATATTGGCTCACCACATTGATTCTGTTAAAATTTGGTTTTTACCTTGCTTTTGTTCTTAGGAGGTGGCTATTTGGAATCTCAAGTGAAAGTGTAGATGTTTAGCAGAACCTTTTCATCCTGACCAGCCTTGAGCCCTAACACCTTTCTTAGAATATTATGTACTGGCTGAAATTTCCAATCAGTTCTTTGGCTTCTCAGCAGCAGCTTTTTTCTTTATATCTGGGGTTTTAACCCTGCATTTGCATGACATAGAAATTGGCAAGTGCCTTAGAAAGGGGATTGCATGCAGATTCTTGCTTAACTTTACTGCTTTCTTTTCTGTAAGATTTTTTTTTCCCCTTCAAGTTCCAGGCATTTTGGCTGCCCCTAAAGTTCAGTCTGTCTCTGCAGTAGAGCAAGATTTTTGCTTTCTTCTAGGACTGTATTCTTCTAAACTGGGGATTGACAAGTGTCCCTGGGGACAAAGAGGAGTTTGTGCTTCTCTTTCCAGGGATTATTATCTACTGCCCTTTAAACAGTTGCTTTATATAAAGTACTTTGTTTAACCTTTGTAGTTATTTTTGGCAGAAGGATTGGTCTGATCTCTTGTGGCCAGAAATGGATTCTGTGTTTATTTACTTTTTAATAAATTTGCTTCAAAATAATTGTATTCAGATAACAGGTACTCTCTGAATAGAAAATTATCTATTGATATATAAAGTATTGATTAGAATAGTGAACTGTCTAAATTAAACATAAGTAATTTGTTTACTTACTCTGCCACATAAACCAAAGGATTATTACTGTTTTTTGGCTGTGCCCATGGCATATGGAAGTTCCTGGACCAGGGAGGGAACCCTTGGTGCAATTGTGACCTGTACACAGCTGTGGCGATACTGGATTCTTAACCAATTCCACCACATGGGAACTTCTCAAAAAATCTTTAGAAATTGAGTAATTTAATAATTTTTACAGAAATGTCAGTTAAGTGATATTTGAGCTTTAATTTTTGAAGCACATTCAGATTTCAGATTATATTTTGATAGAATTTTTGTGTCTAATATAAGATGCTTAACTTAGTCATAATATGTAAAACTTAAGCTGTGGTTAAAATTCACAATTCTACTAAAACATAGGCCTGAAATATTTTTTCTTCATAACTTTCATATAATATCTGTAACTTTATCAAAGATAGCTAAATTTTTTTTCAGTAGCTTTCAGATACTTTGCTCTATGGATATGTTTATTATTTCAGTATAGACATATTATTCGATAAAATATTTACTATATTCTTTTCTGGAGTTTTAAAAGAAGTAGTTTTCAATGTTTTATTGTAAGAAATATTTATTATTAGAGATATTAAATTAACTGAATATCTGCTGGTACCTAAAAATTGCATGTATTAAATTTTTAAAATACTATATTGACATGAAGATGGGTCTGATCTAGTGGTATTATACAAGAAACTGTTTAATGAGATTTTTTATCAATAATTAAATATTTTGTGTATTATTTAGGTGCATTGACATACAGCAGAGCAACGAGGTAGAGAGGACACAAGCACTTCGATTAGTCAGAAAGGTAGGCTCTGTGTCTGAGAGTAAAGGCAGATTTATGATTTTCATGTTAAGCACTTTACATTTTTAGATTTAGACTGTTGTGAAATCTTTCTATTAAAATTTAAAGGCTGAATACTCATTAAACATTTTTATTTTGTTAAAATTATATATGAGTTAAATAGGTCTATTAAACCTCAAGGTAAGCAGAGCTATTTTGTGTAATTATTCTGTGTGATTAGGTATAGCTAGGACAGTATTTTTGAATAAAATATTGTATTCATTGTAAAGAATATTTCTTCCTTTATTAGGCATGTTAATGAAATTATTGCTTTGATATGTAATTGGAGATAGAGAATTTCTTGCTCCCCACCCTTATTTTTTCTTAATTGTATGCCTAGAGTTAATACTATTAAGTGAATGTCAAAAATAGTTACAGGCTGATTGTTTTATTTATTTATTTATTTTTGTCTTTTTGTCATTTTAGGGCCACACCTGCGGCATGTGGAGGTTCCCAGGCTATGGGTCTAACAGGAGCTGTAGCTGCCGGCATACGCCAGAGCCACAGCAACGCGGGATCCGAGCCGCGTCTGCAACCTACACCACAGCTCACGGCAACGCTGGATCCTTAACCCACTGAGCGAGGCCAGGGATCGAACCCTCAACCTCATGGTTCCTAGTCGGATTTGTTTACACTGAGCCATGATGTGAACTCCCAGGCTAGGTGTTTTGAAGATGAATTTGGATACAGTCAATAGGCAGTTGTACAGGATAAAAGGTCAAAAATCTAAACTCTACAAGAGAATGTAGAGAATAATCTGTTGAGAATAATCTGTAATGATTCTAATGAGATACCTTTCAGGAATTTTTGGTTGTCATTTAATGTAATGTGATGTCCTAATGGCAGGGAACTGAGACTTAAATAGGTTAGGGTATAGCTTATATAAGAATTTTATCATGTTTTATCCTGAAGTATCATGTTCCATCATGAGACTTACGTAATACATGTTTGTTTTAATGTAAAAACATCTAAAATTATTGAATAGTTAACTTTTTTAGTTTTTCTCTTCCTTCCCCACCTTGGAATTCAGTGCATGCTCCAGAATTGCAGAATGCTGAGTTTGTGCATGTACTAGGTCTCTTCTCTTTCCTTTTTCTTCCAGTGTCTAGTTTGTGGTTAGTAATAGTACTAACAGGTGAGCGTAGTAAGGAAGAAGTAAATGGATTAGTTGTCTTCAGAGAAGTTTACAGTTCTAGTGAGAGTGATATTGGAGATAGATTAAAAATGTTTGTTATAGGCAAATTGTTATTTTGGCATCATGATTTGAGTCTTCAGATTTAAATTCAAAAATTAGGAGTTCCTGTTGTGGCGCAGCGGTTAACGAATCCGACTAGGAACCATGAGGTTGA
>PVHT020000009.1:12383694-12419669 GCA_004024745.2 Catagonus wagneri | reverse complement strand
GTGGCCACAGCTCCGATTAGACCCCTAGCCTGGGAACCTCCACATGCCGCGGGTGCGGCCATAAACCCGCGGCCATAAAATGACAAAAGGCAAAAAAAACAAAAAAAAACAAAAAAAAACAAAAATTAGGCTGGTTTTTACCTATTCAGTCTCTCCTGCTGCCATGATTTTGAGAATTCAAGATAAGAAAACAAAATTTATTTCTGAATAACCTAGAATAACTCTTTGGTTACTTGAGTCATATGTGTTTGTGTATGTATGTATGGCTCAGTGTTTATCATACTTGGAATTAAATGTAATGAATTAAAATATATGTTAATTATATTAAAATAACAAACTTATTACAAGTAAACATAATAAATCCCATGTTTGTATAGTAATAACTATATTTTTCCAAAAAGAAAATTAGTGAGTAGAGTGGCATGATTTTAGATTTTTGCAAATTTCTTTAGCATTTATCCTGATAGAAGATAGCTGGATTGTCATATTTGCTTCTGCATTCAAACTGTTATGATTTCACATGCAATGTAGCCTCTGGAAAACTTCCATATATACTTGTGAGAGAATGAGAGTAAAAGAGACAAATAATGTGTTTGTGTTAATATGAAAATAGTTTTAAGTTTGCAAAATCTCTAAATATTCTAAGGACCCTCAGTTTCCCAGACCACACTTTGAGAGTTGCTGCATTAAAAACTGCATTCAGAAGAAAAAACAACTCCAAATGGATGAAATTAAATTCAGCTTCTTTGAATTATTCACTAAATATTTTATTTCAGTTCTGTATAGTGCTTTGTACGAGTTACAATATAATTTATAAAAGAGCCCAGTAAAAGCTAACAGACCCTTAAATAATTAATTAATGCCATAACAAAAATATAATTTTATTTTGTTATCTTTTGAGCAGAGTAATTTGAGGCAAATGTCATTTGTGGCTCCAAGGACAAGAAAATTGTTTGTACCTGATGGTACAGGCTCAGAGGAAGAATTGTGTCACAGGGTTCCTCTTTGGTTTAGCTAAAAGCAGCGTTAAATAAATGGAAAGCACACTTGCTGGATGAACAGTTAGCCTTTATTAGCCAGATGAACTACAATTTCACTAATACTTTTTTTTTTAGGATTTTATTTTATTATTTTTTTGAGGATGTATACTTACAGCATTTATAAGAGTAAAAAAGTTGATAGTCATTTAATGCCATTGAATTGTATACTTAAATTTTTTTTTTAACTTTTTAATTATAGTTGACCATGTTACGTCAATTTCTTTTTCTTTTCTTGTTTTTTTTTTTTTTGTCTTTTTGTCATTTTAGGGCCGCACCCTCGGCAGTGAAGGTTCCCAGGCTAGGGGTCTAATCAGAGCTACAGCTGCTGGCCATCGCCACAGCCACAGCAACGTGGGATCCCAGCCGTGTCTGCGACCTACACCACAGCTCACGGCAATGCCAGATCCTTAACCCACTGTGTGAGGCAAGGGATCGAACTCACAACCTCATGGTCCCTAGTCCGATTCGTTTCCGCTGAGCCACGACGGGAACTCCCATGTTATGTCAATTTCTGCTGCACAGCAAAGTGACCCAGTCATATGTATACATACATTCTTTTTCTCACATGATTTTCCATCATGTTCTATCACAAGTGATTGGATATAGTTCTCTGTGTTATACAGCAGGACCTCATTGCTTATCCACTCCAAATGCAGTACTTTTAACAATCAAAGCACATATTTCTTTTTTTCCAACATCTTGGCAACTGAGCTAGTAGGAATTGATGTTAATAGTATAATTGCTAGGTCACTATGGGTTTTTTGTATGTATTCAAAACAGTTTTTATATTTTCTATGAAAGCATTAATCTTTTATATTTTAAAGGAAAAGCAGAAACATTTGTTGCTTTGTAATATGTTGCTTTTTGAATAATTAAGGAATATTCACGTTAACTTTTCTTCTCCTTCACCCGTTTCCTTTATTTAAGAGATTTTTGTTGTTGTTTCCTTATTCCTTTTTCAGTGTCTCTGATTTTTTTTTCCTGTCTCTCCAATCCAAGCAATGCTTCCTGGCTTTTGTGTCTCTCATTTTCTGTATTATTTTCCCACTGGTCAGCTTTTGCTACTCTTTATCCAATTTAAATTCTGCTTATTGCCTGCCTAATTTAAGCCATTATTTTCTTCATATGTCATTTATTCATGTAATGAGATTAATATATCACAGAACTTATATATTTGAAAGGGATTCATTAAAGGGATATAGAGCAAGATATCAGCAAATCCAGAGAGAAAAACTCAGTTCTGCAAATTTCCAAATCTCCACTGGCCTATGAGTCCTTTTGGTATTAAGGACAACCTGCTTATTTGGCATTTAGAGCATACTTATGTGTCAATCTGTCTCATTATGCCATTATGTGTGTGGATAAACTGCCCTTCACCGCTACTACAATCATTATTTCTGTCCTACTCTTTTCATTTCAATCCCTTTCTACGTTGTATTCATCTTGCAGTCACAGCTGAAATTTCAAATATTTCCCTTAGAGAACTCAGTATTTCTATAATTATTTTATAGCAGGTCTACAAATTTATTACCCATTTATGGTCTTTAGTTTGTTTTGTATATATCTGTTCTGTCATGTCAAAAAAGATGATTAAACTTTTATTTCAATGGAGATTAAATTATATGACTTTTCCCTCATTGATTACTCATTGATTTAGGAGAAAAGCATCCTCTGATTTATGTAGAATTTAAGAGTTTATTTGGATCTATTTTCCATGGAAAATAAGATGAATGATTTCATTTATAAAAAATTTAAATTACAGCCACAAGTGCAGCCCTTAAAAAGAAAAAAAAAGACAAAAAAAATTTAAATTACAGGTATCCATTTCATAGAACTACACTTGAGATTTATCATCTAGTTGAATACATCTTCACTTACAAATGAGGAAACTAAGGCACACAGAGAGAATTGATTTGACCAAGGTAACAGTTTTATGGGGTTTTTTGTCTTTTGCCTTTATAGGGCTGCACCCAAGACATATGGAAGTTCCCAGGCTAGAGGTCAAATAGGAGCTGTAGCTGCCCACCTAAGCCACAGCCACAGCAATGTAGGATCCGAGCCATGTCTGTGACCTACACCACAGCTCACTGCAATGCTGGATCCCTAAACCACTGAGCAAGGCCAGGGATCACACCCACTTGGTCATGGATACTAGTCAGGTTCATTAACCTCTGAGTCATGACAGAAACTCCCCAAGGTAACAGTTTATTAATGGCCAACTGGCTTTCAGGGCCAGCTCTTTTTAGAATATATTACATACATTTGTTTTACTGTCTTGGGAATTTTTCTTATAAGCGCCTTATAAGCATAGTAATATATCAGTAAGGGTTAAACATATAAATTAAAATCCAAAGTTAGGATTTTCTCACCCAGGAAGATCAGTTTCTTTCTTTCTTTCTTTCTTTTTTCTCTCTTATTTTAGGGTCCGCATTCACCTGCAGCATATGGAGGTTCCCAGGCTAGGGGTCTAATCAGAGCTACAGCTGCCGGCCTGTACCACAGCAATGCAGGATCGCGCTGTGTCTGTGACCTACGACCTACACCACAGCTCACAGCAATGCCGGATCCTTCACCCACTGAATGAGGCCAGGGGTGGAACCTGCAACTTCACGGTTCCTAGTCAGTCGGATTCGTTTCCACTGCACAATGACAGGAACTCTGGAAGATCAGTTTTCTTATATCTCTTTTTCCCTTTCCTTCCCTTTTTTCTCTAGCATTTTTGATTAATAGAAAATACTGATTAAGAAACAAATGTATAGAAATTTAATAGATTCTACGGTTATTGGGTATCTATTTTATGGTTGTGGAACAGTATTCTTTAATTTCATTTGAACCTTGTAATATCACATAATGCTGCTTAAATGACACAAGCCACTTGCAAGTGCTCTTGCTAGTACAGATCTCTCCTTTGACCCTCTGTTGAACTTTACTGGATATTAATTTAGTTATATTGTGTCCTCTTATTATGTCATAGTACAAGTGTTATTTTTCTTTTTCTTTCTTTTTCTTTTTTTTGTCTTTTTGCCTTTATGTAGAGCCGCACCCGCGGCATATGGAGGTTCCCAGGCTAGGGGTCTAACAGGAGCTGTAGCTGCCGGCCTTCGCCACAGCCAGAGCAACGCGGGATCCGAGCCACGTCTGCAACCTACACCACAGCTCACGGCAACGTCAGATCCTTAACCCACTGAGCAAGGCCAGGGATCGAACCTGCAACCTCATCGTTCTTAGTCGGATTTGTTAACCACTGAGCCACGAAGGGAAACTCCTCTTTTTCTTTTCTTTTTATTTTTTTGGGCTGCACCTGCAGCATATGGAACTTCCCAGGCTAGGGGTCAAGTCAAAGCTATAGCTGCAGGCCTGTGCCACAGCCAAGCTGCATCTGCGCCATACACCGCAGCTCATGGCAACAACAGATCCTTAACCCACTGATCAAGGCCACAGATTGAACTCACATCCTCACGGACACATATGCCAGGTTCTTAACCTGCTGAACCACAATGGGAACTCCCAAGTCTTATTTTTCAACAGGATTATAAATCCAGTAACATCCAAAACAAATTAATTATCCCCAGTGTTTGTCACCACCCAAACAGAAGAAAACCTTTTCTTCTACTCTCATGCCAAGACCTGTTAATTTTTTTTTTCTTTTTTCCTTGTCTTTTGGCTGTCCTGCGGCATATAGAGTTCCTGGGCCAGGGACCAGATCTCAGCCGTAGTTGTGACCTAAGCCACAGGTGTGGCAATGCTGAATCCTTAACCTACTGTGCCAGGCCGGGGGTCAAGCCTGTGTCCTAGAGCTCCCAAGATGCCCCCGATCCCATTGTGCCACAGCATGAACTCCAGAGACCTGTTAATTTTGAAATACTTTATCTACCAAATAGTCTTTATTAAACAGTAATTGACCGCAACATTTTTCTTTCTGTTTTCCAAACTGAAGATATGTATTATCTTTTTTTAGTGTTCCAAATATGTTAGTTCCAGTTAAACTTTTCATTTAAAATGTGATTCATCATAAGTTTTATCACCAGGGACAAAATGTTTACATCCAAATTTTGAAGTGTTAAAAATAGATTATGGAGAGGTTCCTGGTTGCCTTGAAGTAGCAAATAACCGTGAGTGAGTTACCTGTGACAAAGACCTGAGGGCATCCTCTAAGAGCTCAGAGCAATCCCCCAACAACCCAAAAGGAAAAACAGGTTATGGGTTTTTTCTTTTCTTTTTTTTTTTTTGGCCGTGACTGTGGCATAAAGAAATTTACTGGGCCAGGGATCAAACCCACACCACAGCAATGGCCTGAGTCACAGAGGTGATAATGCTGGATCCTTAAATGCTGGGCCACCAGGGAACTCCTAGATTATGGATTATTAACTTTGCCTTTTGATACAAGAAGAAGAGATAGCTAGAGATAGGAAGATTGTTAAGCATTAGTTGCAGCAAAGTAGGAAAAATGAAAAATTTTTTCAAAATAAGAATGAATGAGTGCCCAAATCAGATTTTGATGGTGGAAAAAAGTTGGGTTATTGAGGTGAATTAATAGGACTTAGTGGTAATTATATGTGGGGAAGGAATCAGGAATGTAATAGTACAATAGTATGTTGGCAGCTGTTGTCATCATTGATTTACTTTGTCTAGTTACTGAAAAGAAGAAACTTTTTTTGATGGTAATGATTATTAACATTTAGTGCAGCAGTTATTTTATTGGTCCTTTGACATGTTCATATGAAGCAGACTAAAATTGATGACTGGATCTTATAAATATTCCATAGTCTTAAACACCTCATGCTTAACAAAATAGGTTTTAAAAATGCATTATGAAATAAATAACTTCTTTTTCTGATTTTTCTCTGTTACAGATGATTACCGTGAATGCTTCCTTGTTTCCTAGCTCTGTGGCCAACTCATTAATAGCAGTTGGAAATGATGGACTCCAAGAAAGAGACAGAATGGTTCGCGCATGCATTGCCATTATCTGTGAACTAGGTCAGAATTTTCTCTGTAATAAAAAATGTAGTATTTTAGAATATGTAAAATTTTAAGGCTTTTACTACATGAATTATTTAGTTATTGTTAAAAATATATGGAAAATTCAGACATTCCTGATAGAGAACTTAGAGGATTGTTATTTAAACAAATAATTTGATAGTGACATTGAAATTCTATATGTTTTATTAAAGTTTTATTCATCATGAAATTTAATATATTGGGAGTTCCTGTTGTGGTGCAGCGGAAACGAATCCCACTAGGAACCAGGAGTTCTAGGTTCGATACCTGGCCTCATTCAGTGGGTTAAGGAGTGGGTTAAGGATACGCTGTTGCCGTGAGCTGTGGTGTAGGCAGCAGATGTGGCTCAGATCTGGTTGGCTGTGGCTATGGCCGGCAGCTAAAGCTCCGATTAGACCCCAAGCCTGGGAATTTCCATATGCTGCCCTAAAAGACAAAAAAAAAAAAAAAAATTTAATATATTGGAATCATCCAAATTCTGCTAAGTAGCATAAAATCTCTTAAAGTCTGGATCTCATACAGTTAACCACACAGTATTCTGATATGAGTTAAAAACAATAAAAAATAATTATAAATGCAAAAGGATCAAGTAATAAGGAAAACATGGGGGAAAATGGATGACTATTTCTCTTATCATTATAAGGAAAGGCAGTTTTGAATTCTCAAAAGAAATCAGATTTCAGCAGCTATAGATTTTATTATAAGGAAATAAAACATGTAGTGCCAAAATGATAAACATAACAAACATAGGGAAATTATTTATATACAGATCAGTAGGAAAAATAAATAATCCTCAAAGAAATACGTGGCTAATCAAAATATTTTAGAAGTTCAGCCTCACTTATAACCAAGGAAATTTTAAATGATAAGGTTTTATTTCCCCACCAAAAGTAGAAATGGTTTAGGTTGCATTCACTCTTGATATAATCAGCAAATTAGTAACAAAAATTTAAAGAAGTGAATGAGCCAAACCTTACCATTGAGAGTTTTAAAATACTGCCCAGAATACCTGTTGATTTAGAGATTAAGTCAGAAGTTTGAGGAAATTTTGAAAATAATAAAAATTTGTCCACGTGTCAATGTATGGAATGCCTGGAAAGCTGTATACTTAGGTAACTTCTCTTCACAAGATGCTTTTATAGTTAAGCAAAAAGTAATGAAAATAAGTGAATGAACCCAAAAAATAGAAAAGGAAAAAAATCAATTTTAGGGAAAGCAGGAGGAAGCAGTAATCATTTTGAGTCTTTAGATTATTATTTAACATGTTAATTGGAAGAAGAAAAAAATAATACATAGATATACAAACATACACTACTGTTTGAAAAATGCAAAGGTCAGAGAAACAAAAGTTAATATAGAGTGAGAGAGAATATAATCGTTTTTAAAATTATGAGATAATTTTTTAAAATATACTTAAAAATCTTACTGAAATGAATGGGTTTTCAGAGATAATTTAAATTTCCAGCTGATTCAAGAAGTAGAAAACACGATGGAGTTCCCTTGTGGTGCAGCAGGTTAAAGATCCAGCATTGTCAGTTTAGCAGCTCTGGTCACTTCTGTGTCGTGGGTTCAGTCCCTGGGCCACAGCTTCCACATGTCGTGGGTATGGCCAAATGGAAGAAGAAAAGGATAGAAAGCATGATGGATCAAAAACCATAGAAATACTTGATGAATTATTTGCCTCTAAAAAAACTCAGGTAGTTTTGTCTTTAAAAAAAATTGTTGCAATGAATAAATAATTCTTATATAATCTAATTGAGAGCATTAAAAACATGGAAACTTGTCTGTTTCTTAAATGAAACTAACATTTTATATACACATAGACACAGATACACATGTACACAGTTACATACATAAAATAATTAAAATGTTACTATGTTAACCTTCTGAAATATTTATCTCAAATCAACATTCTTTTATTCTTAATGGTGGAGCTCTACAAATATTACATCCTTTAAAAAAAACTCTTAATGTTGTTTTAAAACTCTTAGCCAGGTTAGCAAGACAAAATAGTAAATGAAGTTTACATATAAGAAAGGAGAAATTATCCTTTGTAGATGATATATCTGGAAAATTGAATCAGTTGAAGAACAATTTAATTCAGTACAGTGGAAAACTGAAAATAGAGATTTGGTAGTAAACATAATAGGAAAAAAGGTACAAATTCCAAAGTAGAAAAGAAAACTACAACAAATAAACTTAATAAGAAATGTAAATGACGTGTATGTTTTTTGGGGGTACTTTTCAATTTGTTTAATTGATTTTCAGGAAGGTACAGCTAATCTTTAGGTAGAAATGAGGATAGTGGTTGCCTTTGTTGTGGAGGGCAACCAATTGAAAAGTGGTGTGAAGGAACTTTCTAGGATGATGACAATTCTTTACCTTGTTTGAGGTACTGGTTACAAGAGCATAGACACTGTTCAAAATTTATGGAACTCTGCCATTAAAATCTGTGTGTTTTACTGTATGTAATTATACCTCATTGTAGAAAAAAATGGGGTGGAACCTTAAATCTAAAATTCAGCTAGAATAAGCAGGGGAATTCAACTATGAAAACATTTTTGAAAAAGAATAAATGGAGGGGAAGGGAAGGATTTTTTCCCTCATATTATTAAGCTAGGCTGTGAAGAGAAAACAGTGAAAAAGAGTCAAGAGTTGCAGACCCTGATATCTAAAAATTTTCAGTATATTACAGTTATAAAAATGAGTTTGGAAAGCATGCTAAGTGATTAAACTTTTGAAAAAAAATTGAGTTTAATCCATATTAAGCTGAAGTCACCTACCTAACAGGTTAAAAACTGAAATGTTAATCATGAACTCATTTAAAACATATATTTGAAGAGTTCCCATTGTGGCTCAGCAGAAACGAATCTGATTAGGGTGGGGGGATGCACTGAGGGTTTGGGATGCAAATGCTATCAAATTGACTTGTGATGATTTTTGTACACCTATAATTGTAATAAAATTCATAAAAAAAAAAATAGAAACGAATCTGACTAGTATCCATGAGAACACAGGCTTGATCCCTGGCCTCACTCAGTGGGTTAAGAATCCGGTGTTGCCATGAGCTGTAGCGAAGTTCGCAGACACGGCTTGGATCCTGCATTGGTGTGGCTGTGGTGTAGTCCTGCAGCTGCAGCTCTGATTCAACCCCTAACCTGGGAACCTTCTTATGCTACAGGTGTGGCCCTAAAAAAGACAAAAAAACAAAAACCAAAAAACAATAACAAACGTGTGTGTGTGTGTGTGTGCCTACAAAGAAAATGCCTGGGCTTTCAAGTAAGGGAGAAGTTTGTGAACTTAAAAATCTAAAGTTAGGAGCTCCCGTCGTGGCGCAGTGGAAATGAATCTGACTAGAAACCATGAGGTTTTGGGTTCAATCCCTGGCCTGGCTCAGTGGGTTAAGGATCTGGTGTTGCTGTGAGCTGTGGTATATGTCACAGATGCGGCTCAGATCTTGTGTTGCTGTGGTGTAGGCCAGCAGCTGTAGCTCCGATTTGACCCCTAGCCTGGGGACCTCCATATGCCACAGGTGTGGCCCTAAAAAGCACAAAAAAAAAAATATATATATATATGTGTGTGTGTGTGTGTGTGTGTGTGTGTGTGTATAAAGTTAAATTACAAATCAAAAAAAAAAATGTGAAACAAATAAAGAACTAGTTTTCCCACTCTGAACCACTGAAGTCCATAGGAAAAAAGAACCATTCAATAAAACACGAGCAAAGGATACAATAAAACATGAGCAAAGGATACAAAAAAGAACAATTCAGAGACATTAAGGAAAGAAATCAGGATTTGGGGAAGTATATTCAGAGACTCTTACTTAGATACATTTTATTTTGGTGCCCTTTCAGCTGTCATTGAGTAGAGAGTTTTTCAAGTCAGAAAGGAAGTTAAGTTTTAAAATCTCAGATTTTCTGATAATTATCCCATATATATTAAGTTTTTCTTTTTACTTTTAGCACTTCAGAATCCAGAGGTGGTGGCCCTTCGAGGTGGATTAAACACCATCTTGAAAAATGTGATCGATTGCCAACTAAGTCGAATAAATGAGGCTCTCATTACTACAATTTTGCACCTCCTTAATCATCCAAAGACCCGACAATATGTACGAGCTGATGTAGAATTAGAGGTAGGAACTTTAATGTTCTTTTATAGTTTTAAAATATGACTAAGTGTGCACTCTTTGAAATTTTAAAGTTAATAAATGCAGCACGGAGTTAATTAAACCTAAGAGTTCCTATTGTGGCTCAGTGGTAACAAACCCAACTAGTATCCATGAGGGCGCAGGTTCAATCCCTGGCCTTGCTCCCTGGGTTAAGGTTCTGGTGTTGCCATGAGTAGGTCACAGATGTAGCTGGGATCCCGTGTTGCAGTGGCTGTGGTGTAGGCCAGCAGCTACAGCTCCTATTCAACTCCTAGCCGGGGAACTTTCATATACCACATGTGCGGCCCCAAAAAGACAAAAATAAAATTATGAAACCTAAATTTTCTAATAAGACTAGCTTATTCCTAGCAGTGTTTTATAGCTCATTCAGTTTGGACTGAATTGAAAAAATTCACCAGATTATTCCTTCAACATATAAAGTGAAGTTTATTTTTTGACAAAGCAAATTAGAGCATAAGTAAGGTCTATCTATTTAAATTTATCCATTTGTTTAAGAAGACCATTTCTTTTTAAGGATTGTAGTATTTTAATTGTGTGTGAATAGCTCCTGATAATTATACAGTACTTATTTATTAAACCATGCTAAAAATCTCCGAACTTGGAAGTACTCTTTAACAACTAATGACCATATATATTTGAAAGAAACAGAATATGCATTTTTCCTTTTAAAATACTCTACAATTTAAAATTTTTTACTAATTCATTGTTTTTTTATAGTTAGTCAAAATAATAAGGCCATCATATGTTCTTTTCTGTAATAAAGTATGTAGTAGAGATTGGAACAGAATTATCCCAAACTATATTCTTATAGATTATTTGTTTAAATGTGTTACATTGTTGTCCATTGAAGATAGTATTCACAGCAAGTTTAAACAAGGCCTTTGTTTATATTTGGGTATGAAATTATGCAAACTGTAAAAGATTTATTGTTTCCTACTTTTCCTGTTTAAATTATTTCATGAAACTTGTCTTAAATGTCATAGTTATGGTTTCATAAGGGCTATTAGAAATATTTTGAGATTATAAAATTGACGTTAACCTGAATCATTAACGATGTTAATTACAATATTCTCCTTAGTAAGTGATTTTAAATACATTATTCATGATAGTCCAGTGGGAATAAGCTGGCATTTTTGCTACTTTACAGTGTATTTTACTTTTTTCTTTTTCAAGTGGAAAAACTGTGACTTTCGGATTGGAAAAATAATTACAGTAAATGAAGATAATATGTATAGGTCTAATTTTTTATTCTTTTATAATTGTAGAGCAGATTAGCAAAGCTTTTTTGTAAACGAAAAGACCTCAAAGAATATGATAGACTTTTAAGTACACTGCTCCTATCTTTGCTTTTATCTTTAAAAGCCACAAACATTAGTTCTTTTTTTTTTTTCTTAACAAGATTCCCCCCAGAATAGCATAGTGATTGAGAGCATAGACTTTGGAGTATTCAAACCTGATCTGGATTTTTTTTTTTTTCTGCAGCCTAATATTAGCTTTATGATTTGGACAGTTTTTTACTAGGTAAAATAAAAGTCATGGTTTTTAAATATTATAATAATAATGGTAATAGTAATGGAAGCAACAGACATTCATGTAAAGCTTATAATGAATTAGGCAGTATTTCTGGGTGCTTTACATACATTAATTCTAATCTATATAAATATTTGTGTACCTGGCACAGAATAAGTATTCAATAAATATTGATTGCCTTAGATATTAATCATTATCATCATCTACTTTATCATCTTCTAGAGTCTGCTGTTAGAATATTGTCCTCCTTTTTTTTTTACTAGTTATATTTTATCAATTTGCATTCTGACTTGATAACTTTTTCTTTTCCACATGCAAAGGAACTCTTATTTTCAGTGGTACTGTCTCTTTTGCAGGCCCAAATCTTCTGTTAAAAAAAAAAAATCACCTTTTAAATTTACCCTGCTTCTGTTTCTGCTATATGTAATACAATTTGACCTCACATAGGAAAAAAAAATGTAGATTTAATATAATAATGTTATTAGAATAGTCAGTCTATAAGGATTGCAGAATTATAATTGTATTTTTTTTTTGTCTTTTACTCTCGGTATGTGGAGGTTACCAGGCTAGGGTCGAATTGGAGCTGTAGTGGCTGGCCTACGCCACAGCCACAGCAACGTGGGACCCGAGCCGCGTCTGCAACCTACACCACAGCTCACGGCAACGCCGGATCCTTAACCCACTGAGCAAGGCCAGGGACCGAACCCGCACCCTCATTGTTCCTAGTCGGATTTGTTAACCACTGAGCCACGATGGGAACTCCAATAACTGTAATGTTTTATAGTAGACTGTAAAAGTAACTTTTTTTAAACTTCAGAGTAGGACAGGGTGGTTTATAGCATCTGCTATGGAAAACTAGAAAAGTTGAATAATTATGGAAATTGTGTTTAAAGCAGTATAGAGCTCTGAAAGCAGTAAGGATCAGAACAACTGAAATTCTAGAGAGAGAAAATTCGTTGAGAGTTTCCCTGAAGATCTACAGATGCCCTTGGGAGCACTCGCAGATGTGGGCCGCAGGCTAGAGGTTAAGAACATGATCTTGGCCTAAGTAGAAGACCAGAGTATTTGGCAGGCGTATGTGTATGCAGTGACAAGCCTAGAGATATGAAAAGTTCCCAGATCAATTTGATTTGTCCCTCTAGAAATTTGCTGAAATAAAAATCTATGGAGTGCAGAAGTTACAGTGTCAAAACCTGAGGAAAGCACAGTAGAAAATTATGGTCTCCAGTATATAAGATGCATGGCCTCCTAGGAGGCGGGGCCTTGGGCAGAAGTTGAAAGTCCTTTAAGAAATAGAGGATTTACACTTTTTTTTTCTTTTTTGGGGGGACTGCACTTGCAGCATATGGAAGTTCCCAGGCTAGGGGTTGAATCAGAGCTGCCGGCCTATGCCACAGCCACAGCAGATCTGAGCCTCATCTGCAACCTACATTGTAGCTTTCGGCAACACTGGATCCTTAACCCACTGAGCAAGTCTAGGAATCGACCCTGCATCCTTATAAATACTAGTCAGGTTTTTGATCCACTGAGCCACAAGGGGAACTCTGAATTTACCCTGATTTTATGCAATTGCTTTTTTTTTTCTTGGGACCACTTACTGAACAGGACATAAATAGAAGCTGAAAATCCAGGTTGGCTTTCCCTGAGATCTGAAAAACCAGAACAGCTTTTGGTAGTTGTGTGATGATAATCAAGTGACAGAATGGGTATTTCTTTGCCAATTTCCTATTCTTGACATTTTCAAATTCTGAAGCAATTCTGGATAGGTAGCTAAAGATCTAAGTTCAAAACTTATGAAATATGTAGAAAAAATTCCCAATCTCCCACTGTTAAGGAGGAAAAAAAAAAAACTTGCTAAGATATCTGTTGAAAAGTATTGGAGATCCATACTTTAGGAACACAGAAAAACCAAAGATATGCCCAGATCTTATCAAAATTTAATGTACTCTCAACTTTACTGGTGATTAGGATAAATTGATCAATCCCTTAAATCTACCTGACTAACAAAGGAAAGGATAAACCATCTCCAGTGGAGGTAACATCACTTTTCATAAAATTTACGTCTGACATTCTTCCAGAAATTTGATTGATTGTCATACCAAAAAAATAACCACGTAACTGAAAACTCAAAAGAAGTTCCATAGAGGGGAGTTCCCATTGTGGCTCAGTGGTTAACGAGTCCGACTAGGAACCATGAGGGTGCGGGTTCGATCCCTGGCCTTGCTCAGTGGGTTAAGGATCCGGCGTTGCCGTGAGCTGTGGTGTAGGTTGCAGAAGCAGCTGGGATCCCGCGTTGCTGTGGCTGTGGCGAAGGCCAGCAGCTACAGCTCCTGTTAAACCCCTAGCCTGGGAACCTCCATATGCTGCGGGTGCGGCCCTAGATAAGGCAAAAAGACAAAAAAAAAAGTTCCATAGAAACATGCTCACAGGTGAGCCAGATATTTCAGCTAGAGCAAAAAGACTTATGAAACAACCATTAGCTTGTTAAGGAAAATGGAAAAAAAAAAGAAAATAGATGAAATAATGGAGAATTTCACCATGTAATTGGAAGATGCAAAATGAATCAAATGGAACTAGTGCTGAAAAATATAATACATGAAATTCTTAACTTGATGCAATTATAAATTCTTTTTGGAAGAGCAGATAGTGGTAAAGTGGAAGAAAAGTCAATAAAAATATGAAGTAAAGCGTGGTGGGTGCGGGGAGATAGAAAGGAAATGGACAGAACAGGATAAAAGGAATAAAACATAATTGTTGTCTTTGGAGAAGAGAGAGAAAATGAACAGAGACAAATATCCAAAGAAATAGTGGTCAAAACTTTTTATTTTTAAAACTTCATAAAGCTTTAGAAAACTCAAAATAATATGAAGAAAACAGCATGTAGGCACATTGTGGTAAGACTATTGAAAACCAAGATAAATAAAAGTCTAAAAGCAGCTTGAGAAAAAAAAGACTTTACTTTCAAAGGAACAAATCTTACAGCTGATTTCCCAACAGAAGACAGTAGAATGGCATCTTTAGAGTGCTGAAAGTAAATGATGTCAGCCTAGCCCAGAGAAGATGTCTTTTAAAAACAAAGAATTTTTATGTTTGTTTTTTTTTTGCCTTTTGTCATTTTATGGCCGCACCTGCGGCATGTGGAGGTTCCCAGGTTCCCAGGTCTAATCGGAGCTGTAGCCACTGGCCTGCGCCGCAGCCACAGCAACGCAGGATCCGAGCCGCATCTGCAGCCTACACCACAGCTCACGGCAACGCCGGATCCTTAACCCACTGAGCAAGGGCAGGGATCGAACCCGCACCCTCATGGTTCCTAGTCGGATTGGTTAACCACTGCGCGACGACGGGAACTCCAAAAACAAAGAATTTTTAGATTAAAAAAGATCCAAGGGAATTTAAAGAAACTTGGTTCTTTTTTGGATTGCTTGCCCTTATGTCATGAAAACACTAAAGCAGCCTGTGGTGAGGCTCACGTGGGGAGGAACTGAGCCCTTTTGCCAAAAATTAGCACGTTGTGAGTAAACTATCTGAAGTAGATCCTACAGCTTTACTCAAGCCTTAAGATGACTGCAGCCCTGACCCGTATTTTGACTGC
Organism: Catagonus wagneri; assembly: GCA_004024745.2. NCBI lineage: Eukaryota > Metazoa > Chordata > Mammalia > Artiodactyla > Tayassuidae > Catagonus > Catagonus wagneri. The sequence continues at coordinate 12,404,338 of PVHT020000009.1, read as the reverse complement.
AGTATTTGAGGGACCCTGAGTCATTAATTGCAGAGCTAAGCTTTTCTAGATTCTGATTCATAGAAACTATGTGAGAAAATAAATATGTATTGTTTACAGTATGAGACATATGTACACAAAGGAAGATTAAACAAAAGGAAAATGATCTGAGACAAAGAAATGCAGGATGAAATGAAGGGTGGCAAAGATACACACATGACTAAATATAAAAGGCTATTCAGGAGTTCCTGTTGTGGTGCAATGGAAAGGAATCTGACTAGTATCCATGAGGATGCGGGTTCAATCCCTGGCCTCTCTCAGTGGGTTGGGGATCCAGCATTGCCATGAACTGTGGTGTAGGTCGCAGACATGGCTTGTGTGGCGTAGGCTCTGATTGGACCACTAGCTTGGGAACTTCCCTATGCTGCAGGTGCGGCTCTAAAAAGCAAAAATAAAGTAAAATAAAATAAAACAGAAGATTACTCATTGTCAAAAGCAATCTTTGTAATGTATTATGTATTTTATATTGTATTTAAAATTAAAATTCAGACCACAGTAATAGGTAATAGGCAAGGAAGGGAAGTTTGTAAATGAGATAACAGTGGTTAGGGTTAGGGTTGCTAAATATGAGGAGTATACACAAAAAATAACTTTATACTAGCAACAAAAAGGAGAATATAATTTATAAAATAAACCATCTAAATACTTTTTCAAAAATAGGTAAAACTGGGAGTTCCTGCTGTGGCACAATGGGTTAAGAATCCAGCTGCAGTGGCTTAGGTCACTGTGCATGTGTGGGTTTGATCCCCTGCCCATCACAGGTGTCAAAGGATTCAGTGTTTATGCAGCTGCAGCTGCCACTCAGATTTAATCCCTGGCCTGGGAACTTCCCTATGCCATGGGTGCACCCATTAAAAAAGAAAAATAGACACTGTGAGTCAGCTATAATGGAAAAAATAAAAATCATTATAAAAAAATAGGCAAAACTAAGTGACAATGTTAGAAGTTAGGATAATAATTCTGGGGTGAGTACAAAGGAGAAATAAGGCTTTGAGAATGCTAGTTAACAGGGAGTGTGCCTGGTTTGAGAAAATCCATCAAACCTCATATTCATGATTTGTATGCTATTTAATATATATATTATATGTCAATTTAAAAGTTCAAAAATTCAGTTTGTACATTTAAAAAATTACTCAAGTATGTTCCTTGATGATTACTTTGAAGAAATAAGTCTCTCAAGCAGTGTACCCAATTAGAGATATAGAGAAGTGGAATTAATTTTCCCTTGTTGCAAAAAGAATGTGTTTTATAATAAGGACTCTTTTCCTTCTCTTCTTTTTTTTGCCTTTTTTTTTAATCAGCGAATTTTAGCACCCTATACCGATTTTCACTACAGACATAGTCCAGATACAGCTGAAGGACAGCTTAAGTAAGTACCTTGTGTGTTGCTGTTAAAGCCTTTAGTAATTTTCCTGTTTCATGGGGTTATATTGTTGTTCTCACATAGTATAATTAACTATGGTTTAAAAAATTAAAATTAAGCTTTGGGAAGTTTAAAAACTTGGAATTAGTTTCTTATTTTTAAAAATGTAAGATAGGCTGCAGTAGAAATCTAGATTTTTAATAGTTTTTCTATTATACATATTTTTAGCATAATTATGTTGAGACACTGAAAGAATTAAGTAACAGTGAATAGAATGAAGAGCTGCCTTAACAAATTTAGTAAGCAGAAAGACATATTGTGTAGAGTTTTGAGACTGAGGTTGATAGGAAAATGAGATAAAGATTATTTTCTAGTGGCTCAGATCTTGCATTGCTGTGGCTGTGGCGTAGGCTGGCAGCTGTAGCTTGGAGTAGACGCCCTAGCCTGGGAACCTCCATATGCCGCGGGTATGACCCTAAAAAGCAAAAAAAATATAGGATTGTTTTCTAAACATAAGGATAATTTTCAGAGTCTCTGGAGAAAAAAGCACAGGTTCACTAGGTATTTTGGAATAACTGTATTTGAATTGATTTAGGGATCAAATAATGTGTTATCTGTGAAGATTTGCCAGTGACACAATTCCAATAAATATGTCAGGTATATCATAGTAGGATTGTTGGATTGCAGACATACTTATTTTGGGATACTTACTAATAAGCAGGCTGGTGTTGTCGCTAATGTGTTAGTGAGCTAAGAATAGTTTTAAAAAGAGCAGGAAAAGTAGAACTCAGTAGAAAAGTGAAATTTATAATTTGTTTTAAACCATGTTGTAAATTTTAAATGTGGAGGGGTCTGAGCAGTGTATAATTGGATAATTGCTATGAAGTAGATCTGATCTTTATTTTTCTTAACATATTGTTTAATTTTCTATGTTAATGTTTAAATGTTAAGTAATGATAGCTCTTATTCTGATAGAGTAGCAGAAAAAACTCACTTATTTTAATTTCTTTGATGACACCTCGCCCACCCAACAGGGAAGACAGAGAAGCAAGGTTTCTAGCCAGTAAAATGGGAATCATAGCAACATTCCGATCATGGGCAGGTAAGTTACTCTGTGCTGCTTTATAACATCCAATAAGAAAACCTTGACTTTTGTCAAATGTTAAATTATCATTGCAGTATCTAATATTATTGATTGATTGATTGATTGATTGTCTTTTAGGGCCATACCCACGGCATATGGAGGTTCCCAGACTAGGGGTCTAATTGGAGCTATAGCTGCTAGTCTACGCCACAGCCAAAGCAATGCCAGATCTGAGCCTCCTCTGTGACCTACACCACAGCTCTCGGCAACCCCGAATCCTTAACCCACTGAGCAAGGCCAGGGATCGAACCTGCAACCTCATGGTTCCTAGTCAGATTTGTTTCCACTGTGCCACGTTGGAACTCCATAGCATCTAATTTAGATCTTAACCTAGTCTTCCTTTATATGTTATCATTAAAATGAAGAGGGATTTGTGTACAAGTGTTAAAAATGGCCATTTTTAAGTCAAAGTGCTAATGATAATCTGGGCAATTAAAAGAAACTAAACATGATCAATACCAAAAAATACTTAAGAATGTTAGTTCACTGTGTAACTAAAGTTTACCACCTAAAAATATAATGTTGTAGAATATTGTGAAATACCAAATAAGTGAGGATAGACGATTAGTAGTTCCAAATTTCTTTTTATTTTTTTTGTTTTGGAGTTTTAGGGGGAATTTTATTTGTAGAATAATTTAAGGGATGGCATACAAAGGAATGTTGAAGTAAATAGAATAACAAAATATACCTGAACGTTGCTGTATACCTAGGTAACCTAACATATCTTTTTCATAAAAATGACTGTACCAGGGAGTTCCTGTCGTGGCTCAGTGGTTAACGAATCTGTCTGGCATCCATAAGGACGCAGGTTCGATCCCTGGCCTTGCTCAGTGGGTTAAGGAAACGGCGTTGCTGTGAGCTGTAGTGTCAGTCGCAGACGTGGCTCCGATCCCGCACTGCTGTGGCCCTGGAGTAGCCTGGTGGCTATAGCTCCCACTGGACCCCAAGACTGGCAATCTCCATATGCTGTGGGTGTGGCCCTAAAAAGAGAGAAAGACAAAAAAAAAAAAAAAAGACTATGCCAGCCATAGATCTGTCCTTTGGCCAAAATATGTGTAAGGATTTCTTCTGGCCTCTTATCATTTTGGTAAAAACCCCAACTTTCTATACCTCTTGACTGCCTATTTCCCTTTATAGTCATGGACAACCTAAGATTCTATGAGGGTTCAACCATCACATATCCTTGTTTATACTTTACTAGCCTTCACACAGACTTTCAACGTAGAAACCAACACGTCCTCCTGCCAAGCTTAACTGTCACTGCCCTCATCTCAGAAACTGTAACTTTGTCTTCTGTAGCTACAGCCACCATCTGTTATAGTGCATCAACTTCCTTGCCATTAGAGTGGTTTCTCTTTTCCCCCCAAATGAATTCTATCCTGCTCTGACCATCAGAACTGCTATCTTTTCATTCTCCCTATTTCAGTCTCTACTCTCTCATTATAGTATTTCTAGTCTCTGTCAGTCTCTTGTTTCTCTGAAACGTTCTTTCTGCTGTGCTCCAGTTTGTCCTGGAGCCCTTTATACACTAACCCATCATTAGAAACATAAAAGGTCAGGAGTCTCCTTCCCTCCTATTAAGAGAAATATTCTTCAAGTTAGAATTCTGAAAGCATTTTCTCACAAATAATTTCCTAAGTGGCATTAGGGTCTTTGGTACTATGTGTGAGTGAAATAAGCTTCTATATATTTGTAATGCTTTTTTATAACCTCTATTTAAAAATCTGAATAACTGGTTGATAAATGAACTTTTAGATCACAGGTTATTCATGGGTTGCAGTAGCCTGTTTTCCCTGTTAGTGCAGACTGTGATTACAGATTATTGTATCTTAATCTATAATCTCTCAACATACTGTCAGACATCAGAGTTTGAGAAACACCATTTTGATGTTTTAAGTAAGTCTGTCTATTATTATGTTTTAGGATCTGAATTCAAAGAGAAAAATGCATGTTATTCATAAAAACACGTTAGCTAGAAGTAACAGGGAACTTCAGAGCCCTGTATGACTTTTTAAAAATGTTTTCCCCAACAGTTTATTGTCAGAAATTTCATACATACATACAGAATTATGCAGTGAACACCCATATACTCCTACCACTTAGATTTTGCTGTTTAATATAAATATATATCCCTCTGCCTTTATCTCTCTGTGAATTCACCAGAACTTTTCTAATGCATTTCAAAGAAAGTTGCAGAATTAAGTGCTTTTGACTCCTAAACACTTCAGCATGCACATTTTTACCTGGAATTTAGTATTCGTTTAGGAGCCTTATTTGGTTATTTTTGTTTCTGGGCTTATATGTTTGAGTTTTGACAAATGCTTACACCTGTGTAAACCAAACTTTTTCAGGATATAGAACATCATCATCAGTGTATAGGAGTTCCAGTTGCTCTGCATCCCTACCATCATCTGATGTTGTCAATACTTAATTTTAGCTACTCTAGCGGCTGTGTGGCAATATCTCATTGTGACTAATGATATTGAACACTTCGTATATGTTTATTGGCTATTTACATATCTTCCTTTGTGACATAGTATTAATATGTTTGACATTACTTGACTAAATTCCCTCACTTAATATTTTGATCCATATCATTTATTTGAAGTCTGTTAGTTAATACTCTTCTGTGTATTCAGTAAATTTTAGACTTTAAGTTTTTCCCTTTAGATTAAGCGAACATTAAATAAGCAAGACATTTTCTTATTCTCTCCAGTATTCTTACTCCTGAAGAATCACTCATCAGCACGTAGGACTATCAGATTCGTGAAACATTTTTGGTATGAAACAAAAGAAGCGATTTAAATGAAAAAATTGAAAATCTTTAATCAGTTGGGAAATTCAGAGAATGTTTGAAATATGCTATAATTTAGTTTGGAAAATGTCACAGATTATGTATATCACTATAGAAATACATACTATATATTATAGAAATATACTACTATATGCTATATATTAGTTATGAAATTATTACTGTAGTTTTTTTTTGGGGGGGGGGCCATACTCACGGCATGTAGAAGTTCCCAGGCCGGGGATTAAACCTGAGCCACAGCAGTGATAATACAAAATCATTAACCCTTGGCCACCAGGGAACTCACTGGAAAGTTTTTTTTGAAATTCAAATCAGTGATTGTTTTCTCTCTATCCTTTTAAGGTATTATTAATTTATGTAAACCTGGAAACTCTGGGATTCAGTCTCTAATTGGCGTACTTTGCATTCCAAATATGGAAATAAGGGTAGGTAAAAGTTATTACGGTTGTTTCATTCCTGACTTTTAGTGGAGGAAATTAATTGAAATAAGCTATTTCAGTTGATACTTTTCCATTATGATCATTTATCTGTATCACAGAGCATTTTAAAAATGCATGAATAAATATTTACTACTTAGTTGAACCCTAAGGATGTACTATGCTGTTATTAGGAACTATGGCTGTATTAAAATTAGATTAAAAACGTGAAATTAATTATGCTTTATTCATTAAAAAGTACAAACAATACACAGGGTCATTCTTATTTTGAAAGGTTCAAGAAGCAATACAGAAAAATATACTTAAAAAATATAGTACTTATGCAACTTATGCCTCCCAACTTACGTTTTTATGTTATGAATGATTGGTGGTTTTGATTAAAATTGAGTTGTTTATATGCTTACTTATTAGATATAGTTGTAAATTATTAGTACATAGGAATTGTGTTAAACAGCTAAAACAAGTTGAAATTAGAGGAAAATAATTAATTCTTCACGTGGTTCTTTTTTTCCCCGTTCAGTGTTTTTGTTTTAATTCTGTTTAAAGGAACAAAATTTGCCCCTTTGTTTCTTATTAGTGGTAGTAAATGTTAGCCAGAGGTGCCTTTCCTAAAATGTGAACTAAAAATAAGAACATTTAGACCATAGAAATGAAAGGATGTGATTATAGATGGAAAGATCTATAAGGAGAGAATAGAGGTTCCAATTCAGTTGACTTCTTACTTAGCAGATGGTGAAAGAACATGGACTTTGGAGGTTGGCCGACTGAGATTCGACTCCTGGTTTTATTTTTAGCTTCATGACCTTGGATAAATTACTTTTAACTTTTAAATCTTTCTCATGTGTGCAATGGGGATAATAAAAGATTTATTGAAAAGATTACATGGTGTGTATGCAGTAAGTATTCAGTAGTTTTCTCAAGTATAGGCCTAATATGGTGGTTTTCTAAAATACAGTAGTTCTATTTTTATGAATTTTAATTCTTTGAATAGGACATTTAAAAAATGTTAAGCAAATATTTATTCCATAAAAACAAATAAACTATATTTATTTGCACTTGCAGCGAGGTCTCCTTGAAGTGCTTTATGATATTTTCCGTCTTCCTCTACCTGTTGTGACTGAAGAGTTCATAGAAGCACTGCTCAGTGTAGGTAAGTGTTGAAATGCATTCACTATTCATATGTTGTAATTCTTTAAATGGCTTATCTCATAGAGGAGGAGTTTCTCAGATGGGAAAAGTACTGAACCAATCATTGAATATCATTTACTTACTGCATATTTGTGGCATGAAGCTAATATAAAGATAAAATCTCAGATGAATTTCTAAAAAGGAATTCAGTTTCTTCTACATTACTCACCTCCTGAAATGAGCAGTGAAATTAATAGAAGAATGGACTGTACTCGCTTTGGCAGCACATACACTAAAACTGGAACGATACAGAGAGGATTAGCATGGCCCCTGTGCAAGGATGACATGCAAATTCGTGAAGCGTTCCATATTTTTTTGAAATTAAAACATTCTCTTACACCACACAAAACAATAAACTAAAATTGGATTAAAGACCTAAACATAAGACTAGATACTATAAAACTCCTAAGGGAAAACATAGGCAGAACACTCTTTGACAAAAATTGCAGCAAAATCTTGTCTGAGCCACCTCCTAGAATAATAACAATAAAAATAAAAATAAATAAGTGGGACTTAATTAAACTTTAAAGTTTTTGTAAAGCAAAGGAAACCATAAACAAAACAAAAAGATAAGCCACAGAATTGGAGAAAATCTTTGCAAATGAAGTGACCAACAAGGATTAATCTCCAAAATGTACAAATATCTCATGGAGCTTTCTGTAAAAAAAAATGAAAAAACCGAATAAAAAAATGGGCCGAAGATCTGAACAGACATTTCTCAAAGACATAAAGATGGCTAAATCACATGAAAAGATGCTCAACTTCGCTAATTATTAGAAAAATGCAAGTCAAACCTACAATGAGGTATTACCTTACACCAGTCAGTATGTCCATCATCAAAAAGTCTACAAGCGGAGTTCCCTTCGTGGCTCAGTAGTTAACGAATCCGACTAAGAACCGTGAGTTTGCGGGTTTGATCCCTGGCCTTGCTCGGTGGATTAAGGATCCGGCATTGCCGTGAGCTGTGATGTAGGTTGCAGACGCGGCTCGGATCCTGCGTTGCTGTGGCTGTGGCGAAGGCCGGCTGCTAGAGCTCCTGTTAGACCCCTAGCCTGGGAACCTCCATATGCCGCAGGTGCGGCTCTAGATAAAGGCAAAAAAGACAAAAAAAAAGTCTACAAACAATAAATGCTGGAGAGGGTATGCAGAAAAGGGAACCCTCCTATACAGATGGTGGGAATGTAAATTGATGCAAACACTGTGGAGGAGAGTATGGAGTTTCCTTAAAAAACTAAATTAGGACTACTATATGTTACAGCAGTCCCACTCCTGGGCATATATTCAGAGAAGAAAATAATTCAAAAAGACACAAGAGCCTCAGTGTTAATTGCAGCACTATGTAAATAGCCAAGCCATGGAAGCAACCTGAATGTCCATCAACAGAAGGACGGATAAAGAAGATGTAGTACACATATACAATGGAATATTATTCAGCCATAAAAAGAATGAAATAATGACATTTACAGCAACATGGATGGAGGAGTGGAGTAAGACAGAGAAAAGCAAATACTGAGTGGAGTAAGTCAGACAGAGGAAAGCAAATATGTGATATCACATATGTGGAATCTAATAAAAATGATACAAAAGAACTTATTTAAAAATGAAACTTACAGATACCAAAAACCAATCTTACTGTTTACCGTAGGTGAAACCATTGAGGGGAGGGAAGAACTGGGGGGGGTAGGAGTGACATATACACTGTTATGTAAATTAGATGGTTAACAAAAACCTACTGTATCGCATGAGAAAATCTACTCAATGGTTTATAGTAACCTATATGGGAAAAAGGAAAGGACATATTTATATGTATGCCTCATGCACTTTGCTGTACAGCTGAAACTAATACAACATTTTAAATCAACTCTCCTCCTATAAAATTAAATTTTAAAAAAGAAAAAAAAATAGAAGAATAGACAAGAAAGGAAGAGAAAAATAGAATGTGATTCTCAAATTGTATTATTTAATTCCTGCTATTTTCCTTTAGCCAAATTATTCTTAGTCCCATAGTGAAGGCAGTTAGATCTGTGTTCATTTACATAAATAGTTTTTTCTGTATACCTTTTTTTTTTTTTTAAGCCAGCATTTAAAATTATATCCTGGAGTTCCTGTCGTGGCTAAGTAGCTAACAAATCCGACTAGGAACCATGAGGTTGCGGGTTCGATCCCTGGCCTTGCTCAGTGGGTTAAGGATACAGTGTTGCCATGAGCTGTGGTGTAGGTTGCAGACGCGGCTTGGATCCCGCATGGCTATGACTGTGGCTGTGGCTGTGGCTGTGGCCATGGCGCAAGCCGGTGGCTATAGCTCCGGTTAGACCCCTAACCTGGGAACCTCCATATGCTGCGAGTGTGGCACTAGGAAAAAAAAAAAAAAAAAAAAAAAAAAAAAAAATTATATCCTGGTTAGCTGATGGTTATTTGAAGTGTTTCATTGATATCTCATTTTCTTCTGCCTACTTGCTTTTAACTATTTTAGATCCAGGTAGATTCCAAGACAGTTGGAGACTTTCGGATGGCTTTGTAGCAGCTGAAGCAAAAACTATTCTTCCTCATCGTGCCAGATCCAGGTAGAATTTAGATATAGAAAATAGTTCAGATGTCTTATAATTACTGTTTTCTTGTTAAATTTTGTAATATATGGAACAATATTTGAACTGTTTCTGTATTGTTCTTATTTCCAGGCCAGACCTCATGGATAATTATTTGGCCCTGATACTCTCAGCATTTATTCGTAATGGACTTTTAGAGGTAAGACTTACAAACCTTATTATATTCTGTTTTATTTATTTTGTTTTCTGTAATAGGATTCTTTCAGAGCAATAGGCATATATGATGCATAAATGTGTTTATATATACTATTTTGCAACTATAATGTTTTCTGTTTCTTTTCAAAGGGTTTGGTTGAAGTGATAACAAACAGTGATGATCATATCTCCGTTAGAGCTACCATCCTTTTAGGAGAGCTTTTACATATGGTAAGTTTAATAACTCTGATTATGTTTCATGGCATTAATGTTTTAATTTATTAAACATACTATTTTAACAAAGATACTTTGCATTTATTTTTTAAAATTCCCCATCTATTTGAATGTTAATCTTTGCATTACAGAGAGCCCTTGATACCTTGTATTTTAATTTATATAGGCTAGTTTTATAAAGGGAACAAATATAGAAGAATACAGAGTACTAAATATTGCTTTTTAATACTCATTTATTCTTTATTTTTATTTTTTGGTCTTTTTGTCTTTTTAGGGCTGCACCCGTGGCATATGGAGGTTCCCAGGCTAGGAGGCAAATTAGAGTTGTAGCTGCCGGCCTACACCACAGCCACAGCAACGCGGGATCCGAGCCGCGTCTGACCTACACCACAGCTCACAGCAACGCCGGATCCTTAACCCACTGAGCAAGGCCGGGGATCGAACCAGCATCCTCAGGGAGGCTAGTCAGGTTTGCTAACTGCTGAGCCACAGTGGGAACTCCTTATTTATTTTTAGAATTTAATTTTTTGCTTTTTTAGGGCCACACTTGCAGCATATGGAAATTTCCAGGCTAGGAGTTAAATGGGAGCTATAGCCGCTGGCCTGTGCCACAGCCATAGCAGTGCAGAATCTGAGCTGTGTCTGCGAACTACACCACAGCTCACAGCAACACCGGAACTTTAACCCACAGAGTGAGGCCAGGGATCCAACTCAAGTGCTCATGGATACTAGTCGTGCTCATTATACCACTGAACCACAGTGAGAACTTCCTGTGCTCATTTATTTTTATTTTTATTTTTTGGCCACCCTTCAGCATATGGAGTTTCTGGGCCAGGGGTCAGATCTGATCCACAGCTGTGGCAATGCCCGATGCTTAACTCCCTGTGTTGGGCTGGGAATCACACCTGTGTCTCATGCTCCAGAGACACTGCTTTTCGCCTTATGCCACAGCAGGAACTCCTATACTCACTTTTGATGTTGCCATTCTGAGCCCTATAAATATTTCTCTTAGACTTCCCACCTAAAAAGCATGAAATCACAGAACGATAGATGTTACTTTAGTCTACTAGAAGTAGAATTGCTATATGACAGTGCCTGAATTTTAGAAAACTTTGTAAAAAAATATAAGTCTAGCTGCCTTTGAATACATCTCTGTAAACTTATAGGTTGGAGTTCAGAGGCTGGGAATCTTTTTTTTTTTTTTTTGGCCATGATTTTATGACATTAGCAACTTCTGGAAACAAGATGCTAGCAAAGTGATCTGATCATTTTCTATTCCAGCAGATCAGGCAATAAGGGTACTCTGATCATTTGCAAGGTAGAAATTTATGTCACTTATCACCTATTAGTTAATAAAATACTAAATAAAAAGAACCACTTTTTGCTTTATCAAGCAAGAAGTAACCCTATGGCAAATCTTTTAAAATAATGTTTTGTCTTGTTATTACTGGCAGAGTATTTTTTTGTTTTTGTAGTTTTTTGGTCTTCTCTGTCACCAGATTGTTTTTCTATGTGGTTGGGCTTTGTGAATTAGGTAAAGAGAATTTACCTTATTCACAAAGTTAATGTAACTGTTTTGTTTATCAATAAATTACTTAACCCCTTGCTCTATTTTCCTTCGGCCCATCTATGAAAGAATTAAGTAATACTACATGTTCTCAGGTGTGATTATTTTTGTTTTAGTTCTTAAGATAACCATTTCCTGTGAGGAGATCAATATCTAGAATTATTTGCTTTTATATAAAAGGCTTTCCTTAATAAATTTCATCCATTCCCTTCCCCATACACCCGAATTCTGTGATTCCTTTGAAATATTAAAGCTGGTCATTTTGAGTATAGTGGTGTTAGTTCATTGTTTGTTTTTTTTACATCTTCTGGTTTCTACAATTAATTTTTTTAGATCACATTGGTACGAAGGGGAGTGAGTGGTAGGATTTTGTTTGGAAAGCAGAAAACAGGTTTCTTATTTTAAAGACTGTTGGGATATGTGACAAACTTCTTTTGAGAAGGTGGTTTTTAAACCTAAGAAGTCAGCTCATAAGTTATAGTTATTGTCGTCTAGCATTTTAAATGCTGTTTTTAACATACTGTTATAGCACTGGATCTAAGTTTTGACATATAGTCCTTTTATTTTTTTAATTTTTATTTTCTTTTACTTTTTTCTTTAATGGCCGTACACATGGCATATGCAAGTTCCTGGGCCAGGGACTGAATCTGAGCTGCAGCTGCAGCAACACCAGATCTTTTTACCCACTGTGTCAGGTGGGGGGTTGAACCTGTACCTCTGCAGTGACCTGAGCCACTGCAGTCAGATTCTTTTTTTTTTTTTTTTGTCTTTTTGCCTTTATGTAGAGCCGCACCCGCGGCATATGGAAGTTCCCAGGCTAGGGGTCTAACAGGAGCTGTAGCTGCCAGCCTTCGCCACAGCCACAGCAATGCGCGATCCGAGCCGCGTCTGCAACCTACACCACAGCTCACGGCAACGCCGGATCCTTAACCCACTGAGCAAGGCCAGGGATCAAACCCACAACCTCATGGTTCTTAGTCGGATTCGTTAACCACTGAGCCATGAAGGGAACTCCTGCAGTCAGATTCTTAACCCACTCTACCACAGCAGGAACTCCTATATAGTCCTTTTAGATAATTTAAGAAATGAATTTAGTCAAGTATCACTTAAAATTATAATTTAATGTTATAATAAAGGATCTATGAAATTTAGAGTTTTATTAATGCAATATTCTATACTTTATATCTGTTACATCTCATCTTTGTTGAAAGCAGATAAGATGAAAATAATAAGTATGTATTGGAAAGTAAATAATTAACTTTATAAGTAAAACCTCAGTATTTAACATTCGGTGGATAATTTGTAACATAAAATACTCCGTTTTTCAACTGTTATAAAACGTTATGTTTCATTTCAGGCAAACACAATTCTTCCTCATTCACATAGCCATCATTTGCATTGCCTGCCAACCCTGATGAATATGGCTGCATCCTTTGATATTCCTAAGGAAAAGAGACTGTAAGTATCAGAGTTCTAGAAAAACTTGTGCCTGGTGTACTTAATTAATACCCATTTAGATGACCTTATCGCCTTTAAAAAAGAACTATATATAGGTTATGCCTGGGAATTCTTTTTTTTTTTTTTGGTTTTAGGGCAGCACCCACAGCATATGGAAGTTCCCAGGCCAGGGGTTGAATCGGAGCTATAGCTGCCAGCCTACACCACGGCCACAGCAACACCAGATCTGAGCCACAGCTGCGATCTACACCACAGCGCACGGCAATGCCAGATCCTTAATCCACTGAGGATCAAACCCGCAACTCATGGTTATTAGTCAGATTCATTTCTGCTGCACCACAGCAGGAACTCCCATGCCTGGGAATTCTTTAGGGAAGCCTTTAGATAAGAGGAAAATTAATCGTTCTTTTAAAGTAATTTGTGTTTTAAACCACATAGTATTTTAGCTGAGTAAAATCAACTTTTTCTAGCATGTTTCTGGACAAAGCCATAACTTTTTACCAGACCAATAAAAATGTTGGAATTGGGAGTTTTTTGGACTGTTTTATGTTTTGAGCAATAATTCAACTTCTTTTTTTAATGTCTGAATTATTTAAAATCAAAGCACAAAGACTAACAATGTATTCTTTTATATGTGCGGTTAAAAAGGTTGGAATTTAGTAACCTATACTCTAGGCATTGAGTCAGCTAAACTCTTAATACTGAAGGAAATACTGCAGTGATAAAATTTATAAACTAAAGTATGGTATAACAGCTATCGCTTTGCTGGAATTCCAATGCTAATTATAAAATATAATTTAGAATTTTAAATGGAGGCACTTAATTGGAAAGTGATAGTAGGAATCTGTTTTCATTTGGTAAAGATTATGTCTCATCCAAGGCTATCTTTTTTTTGGTTATGATCAGAAAAATCTACATATTTAGACATTATTTTATTGTACTATTTTGAAATATAGTTCAGTGGCTATTTAGAACGATGCATCTTTGTTAGCAGTTATAATACATTTCTCACAAATTTAGTTTATTAATTCAAAAGTACACATAAGGGCCTCACTATAAATAAATAATATTCTCTAAATTCATTTTAAGTCTGTCAGTAAAAACACTGTAATTTAACAGACTGAAGTTGTATTATAAACTGAGGGTGTTAATGACCATTGGTTTTGACTCTAGGCTTACATTAATAGTGGTGGCATTCAGCTTTTTTTTTTTTATAATGATTTTTATTTTTTCCATTATAGCTGGTTTATAGTGTTTTGTCAATTTTCTACTGTACAGCAAGGTGACCCAGACACACATACATTGTTTTTTCCATGTTATCATGCTCCATAATAAGTGACTAGACATAGTTCCTAGTGCTGTACAGCAGGATCTCATTGCTTATCCATTCCAAAGGCAATAGTTTCCATCTGTTAACCCCAAATTCCCAGTCCATCCCCCTCCCTCCACCTCCCCCTTGGCAACCACAAGTCTGTTCTCCATGTCCATGATTTTCTTTTCTGTGGAAAGGTTCATTTGTGCCCTATATTACATTCCAGATATGTGATATCATATGGTGTTTGTCTTTCTCTTTCTGACTTCACTTTTATTTTAGTAGTTTGGTGGTGGAAAGATGTATTTTCCCAAAGCCTGGTACACCAAAACTATCTGGGTTAGATTATGGCCATGAACTTAAGGGTTTTTCAGGATTTCAAATTTACCTTCAAAATTCTAGTAATAATAGTTCTCTTAAAATGATTTTTTTAAGCTCAGTAAGTTCTTTTTACTGATAAGTACTTGCCAATCTGAGCAAATCTCAAGGGTTTTAAATTTTAAATCTGATTTAAATCTGGTATTTATGAGACTTTCTGAAGTTGAGACTTGATTGCTACCAAATTCTTAAAAATTGTACTTTTTATGCACCACAGAAAGGGAATTAAAAATCAGTTTTAAAAGGACTCCATTTATAGTTGCAGATTAGTGCGAAAAATAGGCTGTTCAGATGATCCTGGAAATCATTGGTTATCCAACCTCATACCATAAACAGAAATCAGTTTCTTATGGATTAAGGACTTTAATCTGAAAAGCAATATTTTAAAACTTTAATAGGAAGATACAGAAAACTAGGTTCCAACCTTGAGAAAGGAGTTCTTTTTTTTTTTTAAGGGCCTTACCTGTGATGCTCGGAAGTTCCTAGGCTAGGGGTCCAGTCAAAGAGCTGTAGCTGCAGGGCTCCACCACAGCCACGCAATGCAGGATCCGAGCAGCCTCTGCCATTTACACCATGACTTGTGGCAATGCCAGATCCTTAACCCACTGAGTGAGGCCAGGGATCAAAACAGAGTCTTCATGGATACTAGTTGGGTTCATTACCCCGAGCCGTGTTGGGAACTCTGAGAAAACAGTTCTTAAAACCACAGACAAAAGGTGCCCACCACCATAGAAGAAAAGATTAGTTAAGTCTAAATAATTAGTGTTTCTTAATTCAAATCAGCAGCAATCTTGGGTTTTTTTTTTTTTTTTTGGCTTTGTAGTTCCAATTTGATTAAATAATTTACTTTTTAGTAAGCATCTCTCGCCTGAATTTATTTAAGTTTTAATGGAGTAATTTACCAAAGTGATTTCTTTAAAATTACACTTGCCTTGTTACAATATTAATTGAATTTTTTTCTCATTAGGCGAGCTAGTGCAGCCCTGAACTGTTTAAAACGCTTCCATGAAATGAAGAAACGAGGACCTAAGCCTTATAGCCTTCATTTAGATCACATTATTCAGAAAGCAATTGCAACACACCAGAAACGGGATCAATACCTCCGAGTTCAGAAAGACATATTTGTTCTTAAGGTACTGACATCAAGTTGCGATTTTTCATTTCCTAATTCTTTTAATTTTTTAAGCACTGGATTTTAGAAGGAATGTACTTACTTGAGTTCACAGTTTTATTCATGCATACGGATTTTCGGAAGGCTTCTAAGTTTTATGACTAGGCAGTTAAGAGCTGTGTTTTTATAACTTTTTAAAGTTAAAAACCTTGATAATCCTCCTTAAATGCCAAATCTTTCTTTTTTGTTCTTAAATTTTGAACTTAGTTTTTTTTGATGTGAGGACAGTTTGTCTTATTTTTTCTTATTACTTTCTGGGGATTTTTAGGATACAGAAGAAGCTCTTTTAATGAATCTTAGAGATAGCCAAGTCCTGCAACATAAAGAGAATCTTGAATGGAATTGGAATCTTATAGGGACCATTCTTAAGGTATGACAGGTTCTTGGAAATGGCTTGTCTTCATTTCATTATTCATTGTAATTCATTATATGTTTAGGAATTGATGAATACCTAATATATTATGTTTTTTAGTGGCCAAATGTGAATCTCAGAAACTATAAAGATGAACAGTTGCACAGGTATGTAGGAACTGGTTTGCATTTAAATTTAAAGCAGATTTGAATTATATTATGCCTGATACCTACTAAAAGTGATAAATGATGTTTTAAAGGCATATACATACATTTTAATAGTTGGTGTTCAGTAGGTACATATGTACATTTTTATTTATGTTTGTATTTTATAACCAAATAGCATTGGCTAATTCTTTTTCTGGTTATTTACATTCTGGTTCCAGTTTTGAAACAAATGAAGTACTTCGGATAAAAGTTTCTCAAATTGAGGAATACTGACCATGTACTAATCTTCACCCTTATGTATGAGGATGGCATAGTAAGGACATAGTGTCTCCCACTCAAAATGATGGCCTTTTTAAATATTCTCATTCTACTTTCATTTGTATCTGACTTCGGGGGATTATTCATTCTTCTTCCTCCTTATACTCTTCCTAACCAAGTTGATGCTCTTGACACCTTCCATAAAACATGCTAATGTTCATAGCACTTCAAAGTATTGTGCTATTTATTAGTACCCCATGCATTTTTACTTCTTCCAAGTTTAGACTACTCCACTGCCAGTGTTGATCTCATTGGATAAGAGGGGCTTTACTTTATGTTTTTGAGAGATTCATTAACTTTTTTTAATTACTTAATGACTTACTACATTTATAGGTATACAACAATCATCACACCAAAATTAACATTATTTATTGATTGTACTGATCTGCTCAGTGATATTTAACTTAATATCTGTATTAAGTTTTGAGAAATTATATAGAACATATAAATTACATTGGGATAAGGAAGCATAACACTAACTTTTCAGACCCCTTGAGAACAGAGATGAAATCTCATTCAGCTTTGTTTCTCCAACTCCTGGACCTGGCATCTATATTAGATTGGGTTGTAGTGCATGAAATTAAGTTGAGATAATAAATTAAATGGAAGTTTAGACTATGATGTTGAAAATCATGACATTGAAATGTCATAAATTATGTCCATTGCTTCCTAAAGTCAGTTTCATAACTTTTACCTAGAGCTTTTAGGCTTGACTTCTCCCCTAATTGAGAAAAACTGAAAAAATCTTAGTGCAGTAGCATTTAATTGCAGTTACCTAGTAAAAGATGATTTTATAGAGCCATGGAAAAAAGTTCTTCAAAAAGTACAATAGAAGAAAATTTATATAAACTGGATTAAAAGAGTAAAAAAAAAATCTAACAATAAAATGTGTGCACATTAGAAAAAAATGAAAATTTATATCTAGGTGGCTTCCTCATTTATGCACCCTTCTAGCTGTGTTAATATCTGCATTTTTTTTTTTCTGCTAGCATCTTCTCCATTATTTCTTTAAGGCATCTTACCATCCAGTTCTTATTTCATGAAGATATCTTTTTATAATAAAGGGATTTTTTTTTTTGGTTGTTTTGTTTGTGTGTAGAATGTACCAAATATGTTTATTAAATTTCTTACCATTTACCCCACTGGTTTAAATCCAAAACATATTCAAAATCTTATTATATCATAAGCTAGGGTTAAGATTCCAAAATAATTATTTGGTTTATAACTTTGTTGCTGATTTTTTTTTAATCTTAGGTTTGTACGAAGACTACTTTATTTTTACAAGCCCAGCAGTAAATTATATGCCAACTTGGATCTGGATTTTGCCAAGTCCAAGCAGCTCACAGTTGTGGGTTGCCAGTTTACAGAATTTCTTCTTGAGTCCGAAGAGGTACTAAGCACTTTGGATATTTTCCAGAGCAAATGTTTTTCTTTTCTTTTTTTTTTTTTTTTTTTTACTGAATTTGCCCCTTCCTTTTATTTCTGAATATGCGTAACTTGTATTTAGACATATAGGGAATGAGCCTGGAGCTAGGTTTGAATCCTCAGTCATTAGCTATTTATGTGACTTTGGGCAAATAATTTGCCTTTTAAAAGACCTTACTTTTTTCTCCTTGTAAAATGAAAAACAATACCATCTCCTGCAGCGTTGTGTTGAATGGGATTAAAAAGAACAGGTATTCAGTGATTGATCTCTGTTATTAGTAACTTCATTATCATTTTATTTCTTGGGCGTGATTAAAGTTGATTTTCCTAATTGTAGGAACTGTTTTCTAGCAATATGATAATGTATTTGCTTTTAGGATGGGCAAGGATACTTAGAAGATCTAGTAAAGGATATTGTTCAGTGGCTCAATGCCTCATCTGGAATGAAACCTGAAAGAAGTCTTCAAAACAATGGTTTATTGACTACTCTTAGTCAACACTACTTTCTATTTATTGGAACACTTTCTTGCCACCCTCATGGAGTCAAAATGCTGGAAAAATGCAGTGTATTTCAATGGTGAGCGTTCCTAGGTTCTGTTTCAATATATACCTGAACTTTATTTTTAATGTCTGTGTATCTGTGTTTGGTAAGTTTTATTAAATATAGGAAAAAAATTTAATTACTGTTGTTCTGTTGCTCTGAAACTTTTCTCTTTATGTGATGTTTGTTGTTAAATGCTTTCTCTTAGAAATGTTTATTCATTAGGAGTTTAATATATTTGTTGAATTAATGAATCAATAGAGTAGTTTCCAGTTATCTTCATTATTTTCATCCTTTTTTTTAGTCTACTTAACCTTTGCTCCTTGAAAAACCAAGATCATTTGCTGAAACTGACTGTTTCTAGCTTGGATTATAGCAGAGATGGGTTGGCTAGAGTCATCCTTTCCAAAATCTTAACTGCAGCCACCGATGTGAGTATAACACAGGCAAAAAAATTATATTTTTATAACCAGTTAATTCAATATTTTATAAATTTTAGTCTAAAAAATTATAAATTCTAAGACTATGGGATCACACTTGAAAGCTTATTTTAAAATTTTAGTTCCTCCAAAGAACTCTGTATAGTGCCCATATTTTTATGTAAAGGGGGAGAAACAGCTGGATAGAAATAGAAGTGTTCTATTTTAGTAGCACTGTAAAAAATATTCATATCAAGGGATAAACCATCAATTCCAGGCAGCAGAACTGTCCCAAAACAAAGTCAGGTAGGCTGTCCCCTGTGAAGTTTAGGGTTTGGTTTTGTTTTTTAATGTTCTCATTTAATTTTATAGGCCTGCAGGCTGTATGCAACAAAACATTTAAGAGTGTTATTGAGAGCTAATGTTGAATTCTTCAATAATTGGGGAATTGAATTACTTGTGACCCAGCTACATGATAAAAACAAAACAATTTCTTCTGAAGCTCTTGATATTCTCGATGAAGCATGTGAAGACAAGGTGAAGGTTCATTATTTTATAATAAAATACTTAGACATGAATTTTTGTTAAAATGTTCAATTTTTAAGAAAATTACGTGAAATTATATACAACACAGACATTTAAAAAATACTATCTTTGTGCAGTTGTTAATTTGCCTAATAATTATTTCTTTTAGGCCAATCTTCATGCTCTTATTCAGATGAAGCCAGCTTTATCTCACCTTGGGGACAAGGGTTTGCTTCTCCTTCTGAGGTAAAATTTAAGAAAATTTTTCCTGTTTTTATGTCTTCTGTTGTATTCTCTTTCACAATGTATATTAAAGCTGGGTTCAAATCTGTAAAGGAAGTACTCTGTAGAGTTTAGCTCTTAACTTCTGAAAGAGACTTATTTAGAATCCTGGACATCATTAAGCTGAAACTGTGTTTTCATTGTTTTCCTTAATATTTCTTTTACATTTCTATTTCTCATTTTTTTTCAGTATATTTTCTTTACTGTGGTTGAATTTATGTGCTTTTGCAAAGATTATGAAAATGTATTTGGATTTGAAATTACAGATTAATAATTGACCTTTTATAGGATAGAGCTATTCTTGAAGTCTTTTAGCTCCTTAAACATATTTTGTTTGAGATAATTTACCACCTTAAACATTTTTTTGTGAGACTCAATGTTAAACTGTTTCTTCTTTTAATTTATAGATTTCTCTCCATTCCAAAAGGGTTTTCCTATTTGAATGAAAGGGGTTATGTAGCAAAACAATTGGAAAAGTGGCATAAGGTAACTTTCTATTAATTAAGTTTCAGTTTGTGTTTTTATCTTAGGAAATAGAATTGTGAATTACCAATATTTAAACATTCATTTGTTTTTTTTTGTTTTTTTTTTTTTGCCTTTTGTCATTTTATGGCCGCGGGTTTATGGCCGCACCCGCGGCATGTGGAGGTTCCCAGGCTAGGGGTCTAATCGGAGCTGTGGCCACTGGCCTGCGCCGCAGCCACAGCAACGCAGGATCCGAGCCGCGTCTGCAACCTACACCACAGCTCACGGCAACGCCGGATCGTTAAC
>PVHT020000009.1:12323681-12379046 GCA_004024745.2 Catagonus wagneri | reverse complement strand
TCTGCCTCCTGTATTCTATTGTTGGCTGCTTCTAATGAATTTTTTATTTCAGTTATTGTATTTTGCATCTCTTCTTGTTTAATTTTTACAGCTTGTATTTCTCTGCTCAGTGTTTCCTGTAAATTATCAATCTTTGCCTCCAGTCTATTTCCAATGCCTTGCATCATCTTCAGCATCAACAGTCTAAAGTCTCTTTCTGAGAGGCTGGTAATTTCCTCATCACTGAGCTGTTTTTCTGGGCTTTTCTCTTTTTCCCTTATCTGGGTTAGAGTTTTCTGTCTTTTCATTTTTATAGGTTTTTGGTGTGGTGTCCTTTTTGCCAACAATAGAGTGGTAGCCTCTCTTAATTCTGGCGTTTGCCTCCCCTGTGACTAAAGCTGGTACGGGCGGGGCTTGCTGTAGACTTCCTGATGGGAGGGACTGATTCCTGCCCACTGGTAGGTGGGGTTGATTCCTAGCCCACTGATGGTGGGGTTTTGTCTCTGGATGAGATTAGAGGCTGGCTGTTTGCCTGAGGGGTCTTTAGGCAGCCTGTTTAGTGATGGGTGGGGCTGTGATCCCACCTGGATTATTGTTTGGCCTGGAGTTTCTCAGCGCTGATGGAAGGGACCAGATTTTGCCGGAAGTGGCCACCTCCAGAGAAATGCAGGCTAATGAATGTTCCCGAGAGCTTCACCTCCAATGTCCTTCCCCCACAACAAGCCACAGTCACCCCTGTTTTCCCAGGAGATCCTCCAAGAATTGCAGTCAGGTTCCACCCGGATTCCTCTGGAGACTGCTTTGCCCTGGGACCCAGTGCCCATGAAAGTCTGTGTGTGCCTTTCAAGGATGGGGTCTCTGTTTCCCCTAGTCCTGTGGAGCTCCTGCACACAAGCCCCACTGGCCTTCACTGCCAGATGCTCCAAGGGCTCTTTCTCCCTGTGCCCGATCCCCAGGCGTGGGATTTTGAGTGGGGCTCAGAACTCTCAATCCTGTAGCTGAGTCTCTGTGATGCAGTTACTTTCCAGTCTGTGGGGCTTCCCACCCATGAGGTAAGGGGTTGCTTCTGTCGCGTAATCGCCCCTCCTACCTCTTGATGTGGTCTCCTCTTTGTCTTATGGAATAGAATATATTTTTGGAAGTTTACAGTCCATTTGGTTGAAGGCTGCTCGGCATTTCGTTGTAGTTTTGCTGTTTTTGGGGAGAGAAGTTGAGCTCCAGTCCTTTTATTCCACCATCTTAACCCAATCTCCCCCAAACTTACTGTTTTTCATGTAGTAGGGAAACCTAGGAAGACGGTAGTAATTTGAAGGTATTAGTTAACTTCCTATAGCTGTTCTTTGGTTGGTCATCACTGTGGCTTCATTTTGTTTGAAGCATTATAAATTGTAAAAGCATCTTACAGACCCATGAAATAATCCTAATGTAAATGATTTTCAGATTGTCTATATTGAACCATATTTTGTAAGATATTCTCATTTTTAAAAATATTATGACAACTACAGTTATAGTTGCCAGAAAGAGGGGGTGAGGGAGAGGGAACTGGATGAAGGCAGTCAGATACAAACTTCATTATAAGGTAAATAAATTCTAGGGATGTACAAAATTATAACTATATTAGCACTGCTGTATATTATACATGAAAGTTGTCAAGAGAATAAATCCTAAGAGTTCTCATCACAGGGGAAAAAATTATTTTCTGTTTCTTTAAATTTGTTTTTATGAAATGATGGATGTTCACTAAACTTATTGTGATAATCATTTCATGTTGTATGTCAAATCTTAATGCTGTACACCTTAAAATTATACAGTGCTATATGTCATTTATACTCAATACATGTGGAAGAGAAAAAAAGGAAAAATACTATAACTATAAAGCATACAACTTCAGGCATGAAGTCTTTGAATAATTAGTGAATTGAAAAATTGAAATACGATGTAATAGTTTTATTTCCTAGATAGAAGATATTTAAACTGGTTACCATAATAAAATTGGTCACTGTATTTTACAAATTATAATATTAGGAAATTCCTTAGCAAATCTGGTGCAGTACTTTTAGATAGTAGCTGCAACATTTATGTGTAATGTTATATATTTTTTTAGAGAATTCAAGTAAGGCAAATACTGGAAAAAAGGCTTTTGATTGTGATAGGTCATTGGTGAATTTTGCTATAGCAATTTCAGTAGAAAGTTACAAACAAATGCTGAATTGCAGTTACAGTCAGGTAGTAAATGGGAGGCATCAAAGTAAAGAAAATAATAGTCTACTCTCAAATTAATTTGAGAAAGGGGGCAAGGGATGAGAACCTAGTGATTGCCTGACATTGAACGTAGTGCTTTCTAAGTATTTTTTTAACATGCAGTTTTGTCTTTTTTATTTTTTTTAGCAATTTTTAAAATTAAATTTGAATTATTTTTAAGTATTACCTCATTTAATCCTCACAGCTACTCTATTAAATGTTTTCTGTTATTTCTATTTTGTGAAGGAAAATGTGGAAAGTAAGAGGAGTAGACTAATTTTATCCTAAGTCACAGAGCTTGAAAATAGTAGTGCAGAGCACTTTTTGATTCCAAAGCTCATTTTCTTTTCACTCTATTTGATTTCCTCCCAGTAGCTTACAGCATGCCAGCATGTAGCTGAGACTGTCTCTTTTTCTAGGTTATAAAATATCTAAGCCAGAATAATATTGAAAATCTACTCATTCAATTTAAAACTTTCTCCTGTAGCCCAGGCTTGGTATAGACTTAGAAACCTGCACTGGAGGGACAGTATGGTTTATTTCATTACTCTTCATTGTTTATCTCCTCATTTATCACCTGCCGGTTTAGGGCTCTCCAGGTTTAGAGCAGGAGGAGAAAGAAAGGGGTCTCGGACAGACTTACTCAACTGGCGCAATCAGTGATTATCTGGGGTTATTAGCATTGAGTGGGGCCAATTTCAGATGTTGATTCTTTTACTCGAGGGTTATTTTCATGACTTCCTCATAGACTTCACTATGGAGATTTCACATTTGCAGTCCCCTTGACAAGAGCAGTGGCTCCTCTGCCTGTGTACTCATAGTGGCTCCTAGTAGCTAGAGATTCACCTTTCATTTGTGGTCATCTTGCTGCTCTAGTAGGTCCTTTTGGGCAGAGTCCTCAAGATGATCCACATCAGAAATTTAGTCCATCTCATAGCTATAAACTGTAACTATAATATTTGTTAGTGTTTTCCCAATGGATGGATGGCACTGGTTAAAAGACTGACCAAGCAGTACCACATGAATGTAACTGTTCCTGCATAAAGCTCAAAATGCCTGCCTTAATTAGAATTGTTTTACTCATATTTTCTTGTATAGAGGAGACTATGGAAGTATAGCATACAGAGTAATAAATACAGTGGTTAGAGTTGCAGTAGTAATAATTTTAGTATGCTCATACTATAATTAAAATCTTATTTTACTATTGCAAAGTAAAGAAACTAAAAGAAAAGTAGGAAGAGTAAGGTTTTAGAGGCTCTAGACAGAGAGTTGATGTAACCCACCAAATTCAAGTAATCTAAAGTGGTTTAAATTAAAAAATAGCTTCCTGTCCCCTTATTCTATCTTTTTTAACGATAATATCTGTTAACAATTTCTTCTGTATACATTCAAAGATGTTCTGTACATCTATAAGTATGTATTCTTCATTTAAAAATACAAGTGAATCCGGGGAGTTTTCGGGTGTGGTGCAGCAGGTAAAGGATCCAGCATTGTCACTGCAGTGGCTCGGGTTGTTGCAGTGGTACAGGTTCAGTCCCTGGCCCAGGAACTTCCACATACAATGGGCACATCCAAAAAAATACAAATAAATCTATTCACAGCTGTAAATAAAATTGTATTTGATTTTTTCATTTAGCAGTGTATCTGAGAGAGGTTTTCAGAGCTGTGCTCATTCTCTTCAGTGGCTGCATAGTAAATTACATGAATGTACCATGACATTTATAATCACTCCCGTACTGCTGGGCATTTAGATTGTTTCCAGCTTTTTGGTTTTATAAACAGTGTTTGTTGGATATTCTTGCATGTATATCTTTGCATTCTTGTGCAAGTATATCTGTTGGATAAATTTCTAAAAATATAATTGTTGAGTCAAAAAGTATATGAATTTAAAATTTGATAAATACTGCCAAATTGCTTTTCAGAGGTTCTACCAGTAACTTCTAAACTTCTTCTAAAGTGGTGATCTTTTGCAATAAAGATGGCCATGTGATTGACTGTCATTTTAAAGAATTTAACTAGATGTTTTCTGAGTTTTAGTTGGAAATATTTTTTACATTTTACCTGATTTAAGTCAGTGGGGAAAGAGAGATTTCGTACCTAAAGGTGCTGAAATGATAGAATTCAGTTAATTTCCTTTTGAAATTTCTAGTGACTATCTTCAGGATTTACTATTAAAGAGCTAGTTGTCCTTTTAATGAGGAAAAGAATTCAAATAAGATGAAAAACAAACTTATTAGCTTACTTATATGGACCCTAAATTTTTTTTTTTTTTAAGGGTCGCACACAATGCACACATGGCATATGGAGGTTCCCAGGCTAGGGGTTGAATCAGAGCCACATCTGCCAGCCTACGCCACAGCCACAGCAACTCGGGATCTGAGCCACATCTGCAACCTATACCACAGCTCATGGCAACGCCGGATCCTTAACCCACTGAGCAAAGCCAGGGATTGAACCTGCAACTCATGGTTCCTAGTCGGATTCGTTTCCACTGCACCATGACAGGAACTCCCCAGACCCTAAAGTATTAATTGAAAATGAAAAAAGTATAAGCAAAAAGCTTATGGATAAGGATATAATAGGACATTTGCATTCATAATACCTTGTTCTACTCTTTTCAAAACTTTCTTAAATTTCCTGAACAGTTGTTCATTTTTCTCATATTTATGCTTTCAAGATTTGCTAGATATCTAACATATTAAAAATTTAGTGAATGTTGTGATAATAGATATATAATTAAGACAATATTGCCTTCTAGGAATATAATTCAAAATATGTTGACTTGATTGAAGAACAACTTAATGAAGCACTTACTACTTACCGAAAGCCAATTGATGGTGATAATTATGTTCGTCGGAGTAACCAAAGGTAATAGTCCACCTAATGGAATAATTTATTGCTAGTCCTCAAACGTAAAATTTAAAACCAGGTTGTTATAAATCATGATTTTAAAAATTCTGAGTACCTAGATATTCCTGTTTCTTACACTGACAAAGGAAAAATCTTTTTAAAGCACAGAATGTTCAGAAATTCCAGTAGCGTTAATAACTTGCTGAATATGCTATAGCGTTCAAATAATTCCATATTCTTCCTCTAGTCTGTCTTTACAGTCTTAGTTCTCTTACCATTGCTGAGGCCAGCTAACCTACTACTTTTTTTAGAGAAATTCTCATACATTTCCATCTCCGTATTTTTGTGTTGAGGGATTATGTCTAATTCTGTTTATCTAGCATTTTATTATGTCATTGATATACTTATTGGCTCATTTAAAATATTAAACAATCATTTTTATTATACTAGATTACAGCGTCCTCATGTCTACCTACCTGTACACCTTTATGGACAACTGGTACACCACAAAACAGGCTGCCACTTGTTGGAAGTACAGGTAAAAATACTATTTGCTTATTTTATTTTATTTTTATTACTCAATGAATTTTATAAATTTATAGTTGTATATTTGCTTATTTTAAATGGCTATAATAATAGAAAAAATTAATATTGCTTCTGTATTATCTTTGCAAAAACTTCTCAAAAAAGCCTTAAGGTCCGTGGCATAATTGCTTTTAAAGCCATCCATCTTGTAATTGATTTATTTTGTGGGCAATCCTTAGACATATTACTGGCTTGCATTCATTTATTTCCCTGACCTATGACCTTTTGCATAGCTAATTTATAATGTAAAGAAAGTATCCCAGTGAATATCTGAGTTATTTTCTTTCTCGTTTGTTGGGGAAGTTCATCTTCTTAGTGAAAACATACTGAAAAAGTGAGTTTCTGCAATTCCTCTTGTTGAGAAATTAAACTGAGCCTGAAACAGATTCAGTTAGCTTTAGTGAGCAGCAAACTAAAAGTATCAGCCACTCTTTGTTAGTGCCTCACTATTCTCATATACTTCACATAATGCAAGGGGCTTAGGCAGGCAGTTGTTCTTCAAGCAGTATGCACTGCTGATTTTGGCTGGGAATAGTCTTGCTACTAGGTGTTTTCAGTTAGTATAACCTTTTTGTTTTAAGAATAGTTATAGAAGTATTTGTGTGTCTGAGCAATAGTAATCTAATAATTTAGTTTTTTTCCATATCAGTGTTCATCTCAGGAGGAAAAGTTTTGGGTAAATAAACTCTATAGTTTCCTGTATTTTTATACTGTCTGTGAAGACTATTACATATGTATCTTTATTATCAGTTTTCTTAATTCACTGAAAATTTAAATGATTTTCTCAGTGTCATCTTCATGGTATGATAAAATCTAGATGTTAATTTATTATTTTCTATCTGAAAGAAGTAATGATAAGTGATAACTAACATTTTTTGTAGTACTAGGTCCTAAGTACTTTGTTAAGCACTTTATATATAATAATTCATTAAATCATTAAACTTTATGGACAGAGACTGTTATTATCTCTATTTTAGAGGTTAGGAAATCAAGGCATGGGGAGATTAAGTAACTTGCTCAAGGCCACTTAATTAATAGGTGCTAACTCTAGTATATGAACTCAGAGGCTCATATCCTAATGCTGCTTCTTTAGAAATTTTACATAAAATTATTTTAGGATTTAAATAAGCAAAAATCACTAAATAAAAACTTTAAATAGGTTTTAATATACAATATGAAAAACATGTTAAAACCATACTATTAACCATATGGTATTTTTTCCTTTTTCCAGAATATTATTACAGAACTCTGTCAAAACGTTCGAACACCAGATTTGGATAAATGGGAAGAAATTAAAAAACTGAAAGCATCTCTTTGGGCCTTGGTTTGTAGCAAACACTTCTATAAGATCTTCTTAATTTTTAAGATTTTCCCATTAATATTAAATAAGTAAAATCATTTTATTTGGAACTTCGAATTCTAAGGCTATGATTGTTCCTGCTCATTTAAATATTATTTTATGTTGGAAAATAATAAACTATTAGGTTTTTTTTTTTTTTTTTGCTGAGACAAGTGGAACTTTAATTCTTAAAGTTCCTTATGTCAGGGTTTTTTCTCACATTTCTTTCTATCTTATAGATGTGGTTAAATTTTGGGGGTTTTTTTTGGGTAGCTTTCTAACTCTCTTGAGTTACTGTTGTGTTTGTTTGTTTGTTTATTTTTAGGGCCCGACCCGTGGCATACGGAGGCTCCCAGGGGTACAGACGGAGCTATAGCTGCCGGCCTACACCACAGCCACAGTGATGCAGGATCCGAACTGCATCTGTGGCCTACACCACAGCTCGTGGCAACGCCAGATCCTTAACCCACTGAGCAGTGCCAGGGAACAAACCTGCAACCTCATGGTCCCTAGTCGGATTTGTTTCTGCTGTGCCACGACGGGAACTCCACTTGAATTACTGTTGTAAATATATATCTGCTATGTGATTTTTTTTCTTTCAGGGAAATATTGGCTCATCGAACTGGGGTCTCAATTTGCTACAAGAAGAAAATGTGATTCCAGATATACTAAAACTTGCGAAACAGTGTGAAGTTCTTTCTGTCAGAGGGTGTGTCATTTAACTCAGAAATCTAAGTATATACTCTTGTTCACAAATGAGTGTGAAAGAAGAGTTTTATGATTGTGATTTTTCAGTGCATTAAATGAAACATTTTTAGGAGCTCTTTGTTTAATATTATTTTATTTTTGTCATTATAATAGTGAGATTTACCTGGCAAGTAAACAGTGAAAGTATAGTGTGTCCAAATAGTCCAGTAGTCCGTTAGCTCACATATTCAAAATTTATCCCAGAAAAGCTAATATATGCTTTTCTTTCTCTTTCCTTCTTTGCTTCTTTCTTTCTTTCTCTCTTTCTTTCTTTCTTTCTTTTCTTTTCTTTTCTTTTCTTTTCCTTTCTTTTTTTTTTGGTCTTTCTAGGGCCACATCAGCAGCATATAGAGGTTCCCAGGCTAGGAGTTGAATCAGAGCTATAGCTGCTGTCCTACACCACAGCCACAGCAACACGGGATCCGAGCTGTGTCTGCCAGCTACACTGCAGCTGTCACAGCAATGCCAGATCCTTAATCCACTGAGCGAGGCCCAGGATCTGAACTCTGTCTGCCAGCTACACCACAGCTCTCAGGGAAATGCCGAATCCTTAATCCACTGAGTGAGGCCAGGGATCGAACCTCCATCCTCATGGATGCTAGTCAGATTTGTTTCCACTGAGCTACAATGGGAACTCCTATTTTTTTTAAGCTATTTCCTCATAATCTTTTTATTTGGAAGATTTTCGTGTTATTTACTGTTAATTATTGTCTAATTTATTTTGATACAGTTCTCCACAAGCTAAACAAATTTTAATGGCTGTTAAAGAAAATGCAAATGGATATATAGCAAACTAATATTTTGTGGTTGCTTTAAGAAATCTCAGTTTTGGAATTACAAACCATCATTACTACGTCTTTTACTTACAGGACCTGTGTTTATGTTCTTGGACTCATAGCCAAAACTAAACAAGGCTGTGATATTCTAAAATGTCACAGCTGGGATGCTGTAAGGCACAGTCGCAAACATCTGTGGCCAGTGGTTCCAGATGACGTAGAACAACTTTGTAATGAGCTCTCCTCTATCCCAAGCACCCTGAGTTTGAACTCAGAGTCGACCAGCTCTAGACATAATAGTGAAAGTGAATCTGCACCATCCAGTGAGTATTGTAACACAGTCATATAAAGTTAGCCAAAACTAACTCTTTTATTTATAATATCACAGTTTAAATGACTTCTACATTCTTAATTTACCTTTTTCTGAGATAATTTAGCCTCTTAGAGAGGCTATAACCTCTGTTCTTTTCACAACGGAGGTTATAGCCACCAACCTGCATTGTTCTCTCCTTTCAAATAGCCCTTTGGAAAAATCTAACTTAAGAGTTAAGTATTAAGTCATGTGCCACAGGAATCAGTCCCCCTTTTGCATTTTTAATGACTAAATGTTTACTCACCTACTTTTTTCCTTTAAATAATTCTTTTTCAGTTACAGGGTTGTTGAGCTAGAGTATATTTAAGACATATTATTTTCACATACTTATTTTTGGAATAAGACCTAAATTTTAAAATTAAATAGTAAATCTGTTAAAAGATAAGAGTATCAAAAATCAATTAAATGAAAAATGGTTTGTGATTTTAAGCCCTCTGCTAAACTGCTAATGCAAAAAATTTTAAACATGGTATTTTTGAAGAAGATAGTACAAAATTTATCAAACCATATTTCACCAGATCTGAGACACCAAAGATTATAACATGCACCACTTTAAGAAAAAAATGCTGCCTACTGCAAGATGTGTCCTGATTTTAGAGGTTTTAAGTGCTAAAAATATTTATCTTAGTATTGACAAAATATGGAAATATAGTGCAGGGTGCAAGTTTAGGGTTTTACTTTGCTTTCTTTCAAAATATATTTGAATTAGTTTATAATTATTCAACAGAGAATAAATAAAAATATAATAAAATCCTATAGATGTCATTTGAATCTTTTATTGGAGATAGGCACTAAATTTAGGTGAGTTTCTTAGTACCTACGTCAAAATGAGAAATACATACAATTAGTTTAAACATCAATTTAAAATGTTGTGACTTGGGGGAGTTCCCATCGTGGCTCATTGGGTTAAGAATCCAGCTAGCATCCATGAAGGTAAGAGCTCTCACCTTGACCCCGTTCAGTGGGTTAGGGATCCACTGTCACCAAGAGCTGTGTCATGGGTCATAGACATGGCTTAGATCCTGTGTTGTTGCGGCTGTGGTGTAGGCTGGCAGCTGCAGCTCCGATGCGATTCCTAGCCTGGGAACCTCCATATGCCACAGGTGTGACCCTAAAAAGAAAAAAAAAAGTTGTGACTTGGTTCATTATGTATTTATTTATTTATTTATTGCTTTTTAGGGCCACACATGCAACGTATGGAAGTTCCCAGGCTAGGGGTCAAATCAGAGCTGCAGCTGCTGGCCTACACTATAACTCAGAGCAACGCTGGATCCTTAACCTTAACCCACTGAGAGGGGCCAGGGATTGAACCCATGTCCTCATGGATACTAGTCAGGTTCGTTGTCAGTGAGCCACAGCAGGAACTCTGTGACTTACTGCTTTGTAAGTATAGTTTGTTTAAGAGTGGATTATCAGTTCTTATAAGATTGATTTCACTTGCCTATTGTGATTTAAAGAGTAAACCTCCAGGAATCTGTACCAGTTGTGAACATCCATAGTCAAGTCCTTTTTGCCTTTCATTTTATCTTGAGTATTTGCAGCTTTTGGAAACTTGCTGTAATAATCCAAAGAAACTTTATATAAGCTATGCCATCCTGTAGTTTTTCTTTGGAAATAACAGAAGATTATCGTAGTGATACAATTTTATATTTTATTCAAGTGTAAATTCTGGGTCTCAAGGAAGCTCTTTGAAGCTCTTTTATGTAGCTCAGCAGTTTAACTCTTTAGTTTTCAAAAAACTTTCCCTAGGTAACTTTTAAACAAAAATTTCCTGAATTATGTCACTAATAGCTTTAATTATTTGTCCTTTTTAAATATGCTTTTATTAATCAGTCCTTTGACCATAGGTATGTTCATAATGGAGGATGACCGGTTTGGCAGCAGCTCTACTAGTACATTTTTCCTTGACATCAATGAAGATACAGAGCCAGCATTTTATGATCGGCCTGGACCTATAAAGGATAAAAATTCATTCCCTTTCTTTGCTTCTAGTAAACTTGTGAAGAATCGTATCTTAAATTCACTTACTTTACCCAATAAAAAACATCGTAGCAGCAGTGATCCAAAAGGAGGGAAACTGTCATCTGAAAATAAGACAAGCAACAGGCGGATCAGAACGCTTACGGAGCCCAGTGTTGACTTTAATCATAGCGACGATTTCACACCCATATCCACAGGACAGAAAACTCTACAATTAGAAACTTCATTTGTCGGGAATAAGCACATTGAAGACATTGGTAGTACTCCAAGTATTGGAGAAAATGACTTAAAATTCACCAAGAGTCTTGGTACAGAGAATCACAAAGAAAACACGAGCCGAGAGAGATTAGTTGTAGAAAGTTCAACGAGCTCACATATGAAGATACGTAGCCAAAGTTTTAATACAGACACTACAACAAGTGGCATAAGTTCAATGAGCTCAAGTCCTTCACGAGAGACAGTAGGTGTAGATGCTACTACTGTGGACACAGACTGTGGAAGTATGAGTACTGTGGTAAGTACTAAAACTGTTAAGACAAGCCACTATTTGACGCCACAGTCTAACCATCTGTCTCTCTCTAAATCGAACTCAGTGTCCCTGGTGCCTCCAGGTTCTTCTCATACACTTCCTAGAAGAGCACAGTCCCTTAAAGCACCTTCTATTGCTACAATTAAAAGTCTAGCGGACTGTAACTTCAGTTACACAAGTTCTAGAGATGCCTTTGGCTACGCTACACTGAAAAGATTACAGCAGCAAAGAATGCATCCATCCTTATCTCATTCTGAAGCTTTGGCATCTCCAGCAAAAGATGTGCTGTTTACTGACACCATCACCATGAAGGCCAACAGCTTTGAGTCCAGGTTAACACCAAGCAGGTGAGCAAATACACATTTAAAAATGAACAATAATGGTTGCATTTTAACAGACTTAAATGTAAAGTATTAGCCAGGTTTTATATCTACATAAGCCTCAAAACTGACCAATTGTAATTGTTTACTGTGGTAGGCTATAAGCTCCTAGTTACCCGATATGATTTGAAATGGATTCTTGCAGCTGCGAGGGGGGTAGAGAAACTCCTTTAGGCCCTGAAAATAAACATATATGCTTTGAAGGACACTCAAGTCACAAGGTTTTTTTTTTTTATTTATTTCTCGCTTCTGCAAGGATCGATTTTAAAAAGAAGCATGTCGGGGGAATCAGGAGCTTAAGACCTACAATAACAAACAACCTTTTCAGGTAGGTCACTTCAAGGCTCCGAGAGTTGACCTTTTTTTTTTTGAAAATTTCAGTACAATTCTTTTCAGTTTAAGTAGTAATTATTAAGTAGGAACCAAGTGAACATTAAATGAACTACTTGGCTCTAAGGATTCAGCAGTAGCAATTTGCCTGTGTTCGAGAACATTTGGGGGGTTTCTATGCCATATCTAAATTGTGTCAAGCTGGTCAAAGTAAATAATTTAGATTTTACCTATAAAAATATGTAGTGTTAAATTTGTTGCAAAAAAGCTCTATACTTAATATTTTTGTTGGGTTGATTGCATCTAAAACCTTTTAGATTGTTCACTTGCTTTTATTTAATAGGATTAATATTTGTCAAGGACTGAGATTAGTGCCTGGCACACATTAGGCACTCAATAAAAGCTATTATCATCATCACTGTTATTATTATTATTATTATTATTATTATTATTGTCTTTTTAGGGCCACACCCGCGGTGTATGGAGGTTCCTAGGCTAGGGGATGAATCGGAACTGTAGCCACCAGTCTATGCCACAGTCACAGCAACGGCAGATCTGAGCCTCGTCTCGTCTGCGACCTACACCACAGCTCACAGCAACGTTGTGAGCTTAGCCCACTGAGCGAATCCGGGGATCGAACCTGCGCCCTCATGGTTACTAGTCAGGTTCATTTCCACTGAGCCACAGTGGGAATACCTGTTGTTATTATTTTTGTCTTTTTAGGGCCGCACCCAGGGCATATGGAGGTTCCCAGGCTAGGGGTCAAATTGGAGCTATAGCTGCCGGCCACAGCCACAGCAACGTGGGATCCGAGCAGCGTCTGCGACTTACATCACAGCTCACAGCAGTGCCGGATGCTTAACCCACTAAACAAGGCCAGGGATCAAACCTGCGTCCTAATGGATCCTACTCAGATTCACTTCTGCTGAGCCATAACAGGAACTCTACCACTGTTATTATTGATAGATTTTATTTTTGCCTTTTAGGGCCACACCTGCAACATATGAAAGTTCCTAGGGTAGGGGTCGAATCGGAACCATGGCCGCCATCTATACCACAGCCACGGCAGCTCAGGATCCGAGCCGCATCTGCTACCTATGCCACAGCTCACGGCAGCGATGGATCTTTAACCCACTAAGCGAGGCCAGGATCTAACCTGCGTCCTCATGGATCCTAGTCAGGTTCGTTAACCACTGAGCCACGAAGGGAAATCCTGATAGTTATTTCTTTAATGTAGTTTATTTGGCCCTTATATAACCAAATTCCTAAGTTATTAGGCAATTTTGTTTCAATAATGCTAGCACATTTAGTAGAAGAGGTTCCTTGTAGCAGATGATAAATTATATTCCCTTTGGTAGAGTTTCATAAATTATACAGTAATGTCTTACCTATGTGACACCCTCATCCGTCTCGACAGCTCACTAGTATAAATCTATGCGGTGATGTTCACAAATTTTATTCACAGGAGGTATCTCTGACCCACTTTTAAAGTTTGTTGATGTTTATTCCAACAATTTTGAATATCAGATTTTCAAGCTTATAGAAGCAACAGTTATAAGCTTTTCCTGGTAGGGACACTGTGACATGAAAGAATAGCTGATAAAATTGGTAGCAAAGAAGAAATCTTTCATACCACAATAAAATATTTGAAAACTCGTAGACTGCAGCAGCCTAGTGGCATTCAGCTAGGGACAGCAAGTAAAATAACACACCAGAGCAAGCAGTAAGGACACTACCATCTTACAGCTCAGTACAATAACCAAGTGCTATTAACTGTGAATTGTCCAGTTAGGGTTATTTTGTCTCATTGAAGCAGGCATTTCTATCTAAATTGATTAAAGCATAGATAAAAAGTTTCAGTGCTTAGATATTCATTAGAATAAACCAGAAAAGTTGGGTGTCCCAAATCACTATTCCCTAGGCAGTCTGGGTTCTTAGGATCTTATTTAGAACACGAGAAGGATATTTGGGAATTTTACTCCTGGAGTAAAATTCCAAGTTACTGGCATTATAAAAGATTAATAGATGTTTTTAGTTTCTTGGGAGGAGACAAGAAAAAGCAGTCAAGAGAAATAGCAGTAGCGGTGCAAAGGCATGAAGACTTAATGAAAACTTCATGTTCATCTAATCTTTCACTAATTCTTCAAACTGTGAAGAATCACAGTTTGAATCAGTACTGTGAATCAAGTTCCATGGAGGAAAAATTTATGTGAACATTAATCTTTATATTCCTACTTCTTTCTTTGGTTAATTCAGAGAAAATGAAAATGATAGAAGATAACTACAAATTTATATTAAAACAATAGTCTGAAATCTATGCTGACAAGATGTTTTTATATTAAATTAGAAGAGTAGTTATAGTCATACCTGTGTTATAATAGTTAGCGTGAATCCAGCAGTCTTAAAAACCGTATCTTACTGAGATATTTCTTTGGGGCATAGTAGAAAAAACACTGAAGAAGGTATCCTTAATCTTGAGTTCTAATCCTGGCATTGAGTGAGGGAACTTGGAAAAAGTTCCATAAATTTTGCCATGATGTCTCATCTGCTTGGGATTCAAAAGCTTTGCAAACCTCATTAAATCTAGAACAAAACCAGGTCAGCCAGAGCCACTGCAGTGACAACATTGGATCCTTAACCCACTGCACCACAGGGGAACTCCTCCTGTTTAAATCTGTGTAGTAAAGTTCATGAATTTTGAAGTATGTAGGTCTCAGTTGCCTCATCTAGTGGAGATTGGACTAGATCAGTGATTTTAAGCCCTTTTTATTTTGTCTTTATTTTTTTTTTTGCCTTTATGTAGAGCTGCACCCGCGGCATATGGAGGTTCCCAGGCTAGGGGTCTAACAGGAGCTGTAGCTGCCGGCCTTCGCCACAGCCACAGCAATGCGGGATCCGAGCCGCGTCTGCAACCTTCACCACAGCTCACGGCGACGCCGGATCCTTAAGCCACTGAGTAGGGCCAGGGATTGAACCCGCAACCTCATGGTTCTTAGTCGGATTCGTTAACCACTGAGCCACGAAGGGAACTCCTTTAAGCCCTTTTTAAATGTTACTTCTTAATAAAGTAGAGAATATGGGAATATATGAAATATATATGCAAATGTGTATTTTTATACATGGGAATATATAAAAATGGAGTTACTCTGGTTGAAAGAGGTATTGTGGAGACAGTTAATTCAATAATTTTCCCTTCACTCCAGTAGTCTTTGAAGAGTTTTATGGAGTCACAGAAGTATGACAGTAAAATTTAAAAACTACTGACCTATTTTATAAAATTTACAAATTTTAATTCTGTGTGGTTTTTAGGTGAAAATTAGTGGAAAGTAGGAATGGCTTTTGCTGTGATAATTTTTGTAGCTACTATTTATGAAATATTTATGTGCCTTTCAAGATCTTCATTTTAATTCCAGGCTATATTATTACATTTTAAATGACTTGAGTTTTCAGCTAGCAATATACATATACTCTGAAACTTTGTGTACTGGTTTGTATATACAAAGCAGGTGTATAGAAATATTTCATCATGTCTGTTTCGTGAATAAGACTCTATATGTGAAAAGTGTATGTTATGGAAATATCAGTATTCCATATTTCAGAACCACTGGTGAGAATGCATTGAGGAAATATCTGTGCTTTATACAAAGCTGTCTCTTGTAATATTTATATATAATACCTTTTTTATTGTTTTATGTCTGTCTTCTGTGTTACAAAATCTTATGCTGATAAAGCATTAAAGTTCCTACCACACAAAGAATAAATGATCATTCTTATTTTAATGAAAGTAATATTAAATATAGTTGATGTGCCCTTAGTTGTATGATAGCAAATCTAGCAGTCTCAAGTGACAGTAGTCCTTAGATAACACCTTTGATTTCTGAGGTCAGTTTTTTGTTTTGTTTTACTTCTGGATGTTGAAAGTTATCTTAATTGCTCACCTTTTCACTTTTACCTAGGAAACCATACTGTTGGTTTTGGTCAGCAGTCAGTTTTACTAATGGCCTTTTATATATCAATTTACGAGAGATAAATATTTCCAGTTACTTATAATGTTCTCAGTAAACAAGATGGCACTGTTTAGTACTTGACTAGCTTCCTCTTTTTTTATGAAGGTATGAAAATAAACTAATTTCTTTATATGATTGATACTGCAAATCAAGAAACTAATGCAGTTTTTTTAATGGTATTATAGGTTCATGAAAGCCTTAAGTTATGCTTCGTTAGATAAAGAAGATTTATTAAGTCCTATTAACCAAAATACCCTGCAGCGATCCTCCTCAGTGAGGTCCATGGTGTCCAGTGCAACATACGGTAGCTCAGATGACTACATTGGTCTTGCCCTTCCCGTAGACATCAATGATATATTCCAGGTATCATAAATTCTGTTGTTTTTTTATGAGTTGGCTTACTGTTTTTTCATATTCTGTAACTGCTTCCTGGAAATTATAATTTAGAGTGAAATTATAAGTTGGGGGAAAGTGATTTTTTTAAGGTTTTTTTAAAAGAAATTTTGTGATGAAAATTATTTCACTTTTTTTTCTCAGCTATTCTATACTCTTTTCTTTAGCATCTCTAAGTCCTCAGAACATTATCCTTTTCTTCTCTTCCCATACTAAAACAGTATCTTGTTTCTCTATCAGTATATTCTCTATAGAAAATTTTAATTCCAATCTTGCTTTTAGTTACATTTGACTTATAACTTTTTGGTTTTTTAAATTGAGATATAATTGACACATAATACTGTGAAAGTTTGAAATGTACAATGTACACATTATTTTATTTAATCCTTAATCCTGTTTATCCCATACATGGCAGCCACATGTGCTGGTCCCATAAAAAATTCACAAATCTCTAGATGATAGATAGTACTAAAGAATACACATTTATTTAGAAGTCTAAAGACATTTTAGATAAACAATTATTTTAATATATATTTAAATCACCAAGAATAAATAAGGACTTTAAAGGTTTTATGCTATTCTTTCAAATTTTGACTTGATTTAACCTTCTTCTGTAATCTTGTAATTACAGGTTCATGTGGTATAGTAATTCAGTTATAAATTACATTTCATTTAATTGTACTAATATTCATAAAGTGAATTTCTTTTTATAGTAGGACTTACCATGGTTTATATCTATTTTAGGTAAAGGATATTCCCTATTTTCAGACAAAAAACATACCTCCACATGATGATCGAGGTGCAAGAGTATTTGCCCATGAGGCAGGAGGTAATGCATGGTTTTTGTTCTCCTCTATATTAAAAACAAAATTCTACTCGGTAGGATGACACTCAAAATTCAGGTATTCTTACTTTTGGGTCAGCTTTAAAAAATATAAGCAAAATAGTTGTTTGAGTCAACTTAAAATTAAACCACAACATTTTTTTTTTTTTTTTTGTGAAGGACTTAGGAAACAACTAAGTACCTAGCTTCCAGATGAAGTGCTTCTGTTTTAAACAAATAATATATAAACAATTATAATACCCTCATATGTCTAAGAAACAGATGTTTGGAGAAAGGAGACATAGAAAAATATACAGTACAGGATCTCTATCTATGAGAGATCCTGTACTGTGTAAGTATTTTCATTGATACACGCATATCAGCCACAGACTTAAAGCTTTAGAATCTTGATAATTTTTTTTCTTAACAAGGACCTCTTTAGACTCAGAATTACTACTTTTCTTTATGCAAATGTTGAGAATAGTTGAAATGATGCCTTAATTGCATAATCTTTTTTATTTTGCTTTTAAAACATCATATAAAAGTAATACAAATATATCTGTTGCTTAAAGCAAATTACCCTTTTTTCTCCCCAGTTAAGTTTAGATTTTAAGTCATATTTGAAAGAGTTCTGGTTTTTCTTTCCTAATTTCCCCTCTTTAAAATTTCGTGTAGTTTAAGGCACCTCGAACCAGCTGTCATTGATACTTTCTTCATCAGATTATGTTTTATATTTACTTATGCACAGGTCTTCCATCTGGAACTGGAGGTCTTGTAAAAAACTCTTTTCACTTGCTACGACAGCAGATGAGTCTTACGGAAATAATGAATTCGATCCATTCAGATGCTTCTCTGTTTTTAGAAAGTACAGAAGACACTGGACTACAGGAACATACAGATGATAACTGCCTTTATTGTGTCTGTATTGAAATTCTGGGTTTCCAGCCCAGTAACCAGCTGAGTGCAATTTGTAGTCATTCAGGTGAGTGATTATGTCCTTCTAGATGAATCCACCTGAATTTTAATCTACTCTAGTCAAAAGTCCTCTCCCAGCCCTGTTGATCATCCCAAATCCATTCTCACTACGTCACACTTAACTCAGTCACTTAGCATCTCCCTTTTGGAATGTTAGTGTTTCAGTCTTCAGTTTTGGCCCCTTCCAATTTGTCTTCCATACTGTTGCGTGGGATATCTATTGATAGTTCTTTACTGATTATTCATGTCCACCATACAAGACTCTTTATGTGATCTGTCGTCTTTTCCACCATTCTCCTGTCTTGATTTAGCTTTACTGACAATGTTTTTGAACAGACTATGTTCTTTTTTATGATTCTAGGCCTGAAAAATGTGTTCTCCCTGCTGTTCCCTCTTGCATCCTCCCCTCTCACACACATGCAAGCTGACACACAGACACAGTCCATTTGGCAAGCCCATCTCACTCTCAGTTTTATCTTCAAAGCTTTCTCTCACCCTCTTAGTCAGATGTTGATGCTTCTTTTTATTTTCATTGCCCTTTGTACATAGATTTGTTGTGATAATACATTACTTATTTTTTAGTTCCTTCAGGGTATGGTCTCTCATGTCTTTTCATTTTTATCTTTCCAATACCTAGCTGCATACTGCTTTATACAGTAGGCACTCAGTATGTTTTTGGTGAGGGAGTAAGTGAATCAGATCCAGATGCAAGTGACATATATTAGCTATTAAAAATTAGTTTGTGTGTTTAAAGTATTATTATAGTACTTGGTGAATATCATTTAGACACTCTCAGAAAAACCTAATGAAAACCAAAGTCCTCTGGATTATTCATCCAGATTTCTCCTTGGTATTCTGATTCGGAGTGTCCCAACTGATGGGTGGCAGCTCACCGGTGAACCGCAAGTAGGACATGGACTACTTGATATATTAATGCTGAGATATTAATCCCTTTAGTGCCTTGATGCCGCAGTAGGGCCTGGGTTTGACAAACCCTTGGACTAGTCTCTTCTCTTCATGAACAGTGCTGTCCAGGAACCCTGCATGCTATAATTATTTTCATTTTCTGGGAGTGAAAGGTTTGGGCAATATTGTTCAGATGTGTTGTACACAGTGATGAAGATGCTATTTTAAATCATTTGTCTATACATTGTGATATTTTAATTCTTACAAGTTCTGTTTCTTCATTTACTCATCTAACAAATACTTATGAAGCACTTAATACGGAGTTTTGCTATACTCTTTTCTCTTTATTTGTCAAACGAGAAATAGGAAAACCAGCCCCCTAATTACCAAGTCACAAGACAATCCCAGCTACTTCTAATCCACTTGTGATCTGTAACTGGGCTGATAAGCAGAGGAAGATATGCTGCAGTCAGCAAGACTCTGACCTTGGCGTAGTCATTGGAGCCCTTTGGCTTGTTGTTCTCATGATGAAGAGCAGAAGGAGGAGAATAACTCTTAATTGGGAAATGGTTACAATTTACTACTGTTGACCCTCTCAGAGGTGTGAAGGAGGGGAGGCTAATTGTTAAAAAAAAAAAAAAAGTCACTGTACTTTTACTCATTTATGCATTCAAGTAATATTTATTATGCAACTACTGTGGGTTAGGAATTAAACTAGATGCTAATGAAACAATTGTGAGAGAAAAAAAATAAAAAGGCACTATTCTTACACTCTTTGAGCTGTAGTCCTGTAGGAAAGGAACTGGATAGATTGATCACTAGATTAATAAATCAGTACACAAATATAATTCTGTATTTGTAACAAGTGCCATCCAAGAATGAATTTGTAGTATCAGCAGAGGAATATAACCAAGCAGGCGGATCAAAGAAGAGACTTCTGAAGAATTCTATTGAGCTGTGGTCAAAAGAATGAATAGTAGCTAAGTGAAGACTAGAGTGTAGAGAATTTTAAGATGAAGTAGCATGAGCAAAGGTCTCCTTTGATGGGAGCAAACATGGGAAGTAGAAGAGACTAAAAAGGCCCGTGTGAATGGAGCCCAGAGAGTAAAGGGAGAAGGAGATAGCGAATCAGCCTAGAAAGATAGGTAGAGACACTAGGTTCTGCAGACCTCTTCCTACCCAGAGTGTGGTTGGTAGACCAGCAGGAGCAGCATCCCTGCATGTTTGTTAGAAATGCAGAATCTCAAACTCTGCCCCACGCACAGAATCAGATTCTTCATTTTATTTTCATACATGTTAATGTTTGAGAAGCACTGTTAAGGACTTTGTGAGTCAGAAAGGAGACATATTTATTTACTTATTTTTGCTTTTTTTTTTTTTTTTTTTTTTACGGCTGCACCTGCGGCATATGGAGGTTCCCAGGCTAGGGGTCGAATTGGAGCTACAGCTGCTGGCCTACACCACAGCCACAGCAACACCGGATCCTTAACCCACTGAGTGAGGCCTGGGATCGAACCTGCAACCTCATGCTTCCTAGTTGGATTCGTTTCTGCTGCGCCACGAGGGGAACTCTGAGACGTCTTTATTATTCATGGCACAAAACTAAAAATAGTCACTCTACTATTTAATGATCATTTTAAATGGATGCATGACTTGAACACAAGACTTTTCATTCTTTAAAACTTTCAG
Source organism: Catagonus wagneri (assembly GCA_004024745.2). Lineage (NCBI taxonomy): Eukaryota > Metazoa > Chordata > Mammalia > Artiodactyla > Tayassuidae > Catagonus > Catagonus wagneri. Next base: position 12,358,144 of record PVHT020000009.1, on the reverse strand, counting down.
GAGTTCCCATTGTGACTCTGTGGTACTGAACCCAGCTAGTATCCATGAAGATGCAGGTTTGATCCTTGGCCTCGCTCAGTGGATTAAGGATGTGGTGTTGCTGTTGCTGTGGCATGGGCCAGCAGCTAGAGCTCCGATTCAACCCCTGGCCTGGGAACCTCCATATGCTTCAGATGTGGCCCTAAAAAAAGGAAAGAAAAAAAAAACCTTTTGAGTCTGGTGGTAGTGTTGGTAGTGGTAGTTCAAAAAAATATTAGAGCTCAGCAGAAAGGCTATTAGGACATTTCATTTTCTGTGTCTGCCACTTCACAAGTGTTTATGCATTGTATCTTTTAGTGTGCACGGCAAAATGTTGGCCTTTCAGAATTTAGGATTACATATTTCTCTTGGGTCTACTTTCTACATACCACCACATTTGTCCTAGTGTAGCTAACGAACTGAAAGTGGGAAACCTAAATGTTTTAGACCATCTCTGAAAAAGAGACCACTGGGAGGAAAAAAATCAGCCAGGGATAATGGCAAGATCAATTTCAATGTCTGGGTTATTAAATTTGACAATATGTAAGGAATGGATAGAAACTACACTGAGGACCCTAAAGAGACTGGTGGTTTTCAAAAACTATACAAAAGGTCAGTGGTATGCAGATGAGGGTGTAAGGGAAACCACGAAAGGGCACTCCATCTACCTGGCCTTGCCCAGGTATAAAATTGGGGGTGGAGGAGGCTAGGAAATGCTAGGGTTCCAAGAAACACTGAAGACCACGAGTGTAAACATAAGAAAACAGTGAGTTTGTTACCTAGGCTCAAAGCCAAACTTTTCCATCTTATTAGTTCTTTGATCCTCAGCAATCCACTTAGTTTCACTGGGCTTTACCTTTTAAATTTTTCTTAACCCTCTAGATGGAAATAATTATACCCACATTATGGTGTGGTTTTGGTATTTACTGACATGTATGATTAGCATTCAGTAAGCTCTCCGCAAATAGTACCTTACACTAAGTTATTTTATGCTAAAGATAATATTCTTTCATAAATTCTGGTGGGATGATCTTACTGTGCTCTTAAGGAAAATCTCCTGTTCATTTCCTCTTATATCCCTGCTGCCCAGGAGAATTTGTTATCAAGTGATTGTAGATAGATAGATAGACAGGGCGAGCTCCTCACAGAATTCTTAATTTTTTCATAAATAATTATTTCAGGATTTCCAGTAAGCTTTGGGGGACTTGACTACTTTCTGGTAGGAAAAAATTAATTCATGACTTTTCTGAATTAACCCATATGGAGACATATATACATGCTTGCTTAGAACTTTTTATTCTTTCCAACATATAGTGACTGGAGCTAGTATCATGCTCAGATACAGGGACTAAAGAAGTTATCCAGTCTCTTAGAGTCTGGTTGGTCCTATGCTTTTATCATCTCCATTTTTTATTAAACAATAAAATAAAGCTGAGTTCAAATATTGTTAATTAAAAAGAGAGGAAACAATAAAAGGAAACAACTACAGTTAAGAAACTAAATATCAATCACAGATAAAATGGTTCAGTTTATGGACATAATGCTTCATCCAAAGTAAAAGTGACCTTGGAATAAAATATCTTGAGTAAAGTTTCATTGCATTGACTACTTTTTAAGAGAAGATGGAGAATAAAGTTCCCTAGAGGTAAATATCATCAACCTAGTATGCATGGTTTTGCTTTCAGCAGAGTCATAGACATTATCTTCCATGCAGAAGAAGTATGCCATCTACCTGTTCCTTTTCCAATTTCAAGAATTTTTGGAATTCCTGTCGTGGCTCAGCGGAAATGAATCCGACTAGGTACCATGAGGTTGCGGGTTCGACCCCTGACCTTGCTCACTGGGTTAAGGATCCGGCGTTGCCGTGAACTGTTATAGGTTCCAGACGCGGCTCGGATCCCGCATTGCTGTGGCTCTGGCATAGGCTGGCAGCTACAATTCCTGTTAGACCCCTAGCCTGGGAACCTCCACATGCTTCAGGTGTGGCCCTAAAATGACAGAAAAAGAAAAAAAAATTTTTTGATTCTCCTCCTAGAATATAGGCACTTATAAATAGTGCTTATATTCTTACCCACATGTTCTCTTAAGTTTCCATTTAGCACATGTAGTTATTTCACTTAAAATTTTTTTCATATGGTTTAGCATATTTCACACACACACGAATACCCCATGTAGTAAAAGCCTTATGTTATTGTACTTAGGATGTTGTTTCACATCTTCAGATGGGACAAACTAATTCTTTTGGAACCTGGCTTAGTTGGAAGCATGATTTTTTTTTTTTAAATGGGAATGAATGAGGTCTTTAGAAATACAGTGTGATTCTAACAGTTTAGAAATGTTAGGAGTCATCACTGGTTAAAGGTCAGGCTGAAATGAATTAGTTTATAACTTTTCAGAAACATCATTGAAATAAATATAATTTCCTTACTGTTCCCTGTGCTGGAATATTTTGTTATTTTACTCCTTGGGAAGCTCATCAACTGAGTCTAAAATAACATATTCAGGAGTTCCTGTTGTGACGCAGTGGAAACGAATCTGACTAGGAACCATGAGGTTGCAGGTTTGATCCCTGACCTCGCTCAGTGGGTTAAGGATCTGGAGTTGCCATGAGCTGTGGTGTAGGTTGCAGATGCAGCTTGGATCTGGCATTGCTGTGGCTCTGGCGTAGAGGCCAGCGGATACAGCTCCAGTTGAACCCTTAGCCTGGGAACCTCCATATGCCACAGCTGTGGCCCTAAAAAAAACAAAGTAAAATAACATTTTCATCTCGTACCTGGTTATTTAGCATTACTAGTTCTGACGTACATCTTTAGTTTTCAAATCTTTTGGCCGTAGCTTTATTTTTCAAATCAATGTGTAACCTAAGTAGCATATTTTACTTTTAAGTACCTGACAGATGCATGATTTCCTTAATAACCAAAATGTTAAAACTATGCTGAATTGATAGATCTTCTTTTCCAAGGATCCAAAGCATATTCTGTTCAGAATTATGTAAATATTAATCTTAGAAGTGCTTAAAGGTATGAGGCAGTGATGTCTATGCTGTGGAAAGCAACATAGTATGTTGTTGTATTGACAACAATAGTCAGTAACCTATCTGTAGTATGTATTGACGTTAGTCTAGTTTCATGGACTTTTAAAAAACAATATTTTGACCGTATGTTATAGAGGAAAAAGGACTGGACTAGCTGTCACGAGGTCTTACCTTCCGGCTGAGTGTGTCCCTCCTCTTTCTGAATCTCTTTTCTTAGTATTTTAAGGTTGCATGGTTTTCTAGTTTTCCCAGTGTTACTTCCTAAAAGGATAACCAAAGACTTTCTGGTTTCCATTTTCTTTAATCATTTAGCTTTAGGTTCTCAGGAAAATTTTAAATAAAAAATATTGATATCATTTTAGCAGCACTAAGATGTTTGGTTCACCTTAAAATCCTGTCTAGGAGTATACCTTAGCAACATGCATGATAGTAAATTTAACTCTGCAGAAGGAACTGATAAGTCCAGGGATGTATGATTCTTATACTGGTAATTATTAAATGAGGGGAACGACAAGTCGTAGAATAATACACATAATGTAATCCCAATTAGACACCCAAAGAGAAAGAAAAATTTTAAGTAGCAAAAGATACGAATTTTATATATATAAAAGAAAAGGGTAGGGTATTTAGTTTAGGGGTGGGGGAGGGAATAAAGTACCTTCATTTTTTATTCTATGTACATCTTTATTTGAATACTTTAAATAAACTCATATTTATGTATTATTAATTCAGAAAAATAAATATCTTTAGAAAATTTAAACAAATTTCACTGAGCAGTCTAAGTTTACTTCGAAAATCTTCATCATGGAAAATAGTTATTGAAAACTGGAAAGAAATTACAAGGAATCGTCTGAAGCGTATACAATGCAAGCCTAGGAATTAAGCCATTATAATATGTTAATTGTTTTAATTTTTTCTTCAGACCTTCAAGACATTCCGTATTCTGATTGGTGTGAGCAAACTATCCATAATCCCTTAGAAGTAGTTCCCTCTAAATTTTCGGGCATTTCTGGGTGCAGTGATGGAGTGTCTCAAGAAGGCTCAGCCAGCAGCACCAAAAGCACAGAATTGCTACTAGGTAAATTTTCAGATTCAAATCCAAGCCTTGTTAATAAAACTATACTTTGTTGTTGTTGATAAGTAGTGGTAGTTAAAGTTGTCTTGGAGTTACCATGTGGCTCAGTGGGTTAAGGGTCTGACGTCACTGCTGCAGCTGAGGTTGGTGCTGTGGTGTGGGTTCAGTCCCTGGCCCAGTAACATCCCCATGCCATGGGCACTGCCACAAGAAAATAAATAAAGTTGTCTCAAAACTATGACAAGTCAGTTTAGTGAAGTATGTTTAGCCAACTACTATACGTGTATGAGAGCTGGTATATTAGCTAGTCTGCCTTCATTAGAGAATTTTGCTTCCACAATGATTGGCAGATTATGTGCAATTTATCTCAGTTTTATATCTTTAGGTAAAGTTTCAAAACAAATTACGTGAGTTATAATCATTGTCTATTGTGATATAGATAAAATATTTTAATCTTCCTTTTCAGGCGTTAAAACAATTCCAGATGATACACCAATGTGCCGTATACTCCTTCGCAAAGAAGTTCTGAGATTAGTCATTAATTTGAGTAGTTCAGTTTCAACTAAGTGTCATGAAACTGGGCTTTTAACGTAAGTAGGCTGTGAGCATAAGTATTCTTTGTTCTGCTTTTTATGGAAAAAAGATACTTGATATACTTCAAGTTAGACTAATTAGCTTACATCCATAATTCTTCACTGCATGGCCTGTCTGAGTAAGGCTATAGTTTCTTCATCAACTTCAACCAAACTAACATAGAGTAACAAACTGAATGAAAAAGCAGGTATGTGAATCCAACTATCTTCTATTAAGCCAGACTTTGAAGAGCTCTATAAAAATATAAAATACTACTACTCCTCTCACTTTTTTAGTTTTGGAAAATCCAGTTATTTTTCTTTAAAGTATATGTATTTATGTTAACGTTATGAGTTTTTTTTAAATGAATTAATATTTTGAAATTTTCTTAATTTAAATTTCTTATATGTTAATTATTGATGGTTGTGGCCCACAAAAATAAGATTTGGGGGGGGTTCTCAGTAATTTTTTAGAAAGTCATGGCGTTCCCATTGTGTCTCAGAGGGCTAAGAACCTGACATAGTGTCTCTGAGGATGTGGGTTTGATTCCTGGCCTCATTCAGTGGATTTAGGATCTGGCATTGCTGCAACCTGTGGTGTAGGTTGCAGATGCAGCTCGGATCTGGTGTGGCTGTCACAGTGGCGTAAGCCTGCAGATGCAGCTCCGATTTGGCCACTAGCCTAGGAACTTCCGTATGCCACAGGTATGGCCGTAAAAAGAAAAGAAAGAAAAAAAAAGGAAAGTAGGGAAATCCTGAGACCTTAGAAGTGTAAGAAGAGCCAGGCTGCATAAAAATAAGTGATATTTTCCTGGTTTAATATTTCCCTAATTTTGCTCCTTTCTTTTAATAAAAGTTTCAAAAATTTTATTGCTTTTCTAAGTCATAGCAACATGATAAAAGAAAATTCAGGCAAACTTCAACATCTTTGATTTGCATTATTTAAAGCAGTGGTCCTAAAAAATGCACTTCAGGGTCTCTTGTGGGGCTTTACAAAAAATAGTAATACAGATGCCAGGGCCCCACTGCAGACCTCCTGGTCAGAAACTAATTGTAGTGAGTCCTTAACCTGTATATTACCTTACCCCACTGCTGCTTCTGAGATACTGTTCTAGCTAAAAGCCACCGTTTAAAAGTTGAAAGATATACAGAGATAGGATATTACCAACTTCAGTCTAACTTAAAAAACTTATTCCTATTTTAAAACTTAGTTTTGAAAATATTTGAGTTATTGTAGGCTGATAAATTTCGCATCTTTTCATAGCAGTGAAAACAAATATTTCTTACTCTCCAAGAGGTATTTGAGACTTTATAATTTTAAGAGAAAAACCTAAAACTTAAAATATCTAATTTAATTGTGAGGAATATTTACCACTTTGTATTCTTTATGCCATCACCCCAAGTATGCCACTTATCTTTCTGGAGGAAAAAGATATTTAAAAAGCCATATTTTGAAGGAAAACTAGGCAAGTCATTATTACAGTTTTTATCACATCCTAAACTTTTCTTTCATTTTAGAATTAAGGAGAAGTATCCTCAAACATTTGATGACATATGCCTTTACTCTGAGGTTTCGCATTTGCTGTCACACTGCACATTTAGACTTCCATGTCGAAGGTTCATACAAGAATTATTTCAAGATGTACAGTTTTTACAAGTAAGTAGGATTTATACCTTGGAAATTTATTTTTAAAAAATAATTCTAAGTTAAAAGGGAGATTATATCTGTTGATACATTAGAAAGTCAGTAATTTATTACTTCCTTCCTAGATGCATGAAGAAGCAGAGGCTGTCTTGGCAACACCACCAAAGCAACCTATAGTTGATACAACTGCTGAATCCTGACCTCATATTTATGTTGTATATAGATGTATACTATATATATTCATATTTGTGGACTTCTAAAAGCCTCAGAAAATGCCGACTGACTGAGCAGCAAAGACAGGAGTATCTTCTGTCCACTGTTCCAGCAATTTCTGGTACATGAACAGTTAGAACTGCGGACTTCCCTAACCAAAACAACTTCTCTCCCCCATGGAGCCCTTTTGGGGGTTCATTGTTCGTTACCACAGTTTTAAGAGTTTTAGTGACCATTGTATGCAAGAGCCAAGCACTGAATACTTTCTATTTTTTCATTTTAAGATAATAACAACAGTGGAACAATAATAAGATATGCAGAAGCACCCTTTACACAGTTATTTCTGAATTCTTTTTTTAGGGTAAATATAAAGATGCCTTGTTTGTTAACTAATTTGTGGAAATCTGGAATCAGTATGTCTGAGGCTACATCCTGTTAGCACAATGGGGTGTGCTATAACTGCTGGTATTAGAGGGGGATCTTTGGCCCTTCCACTTTTTTCTTAATGTTTATAACACTACTTCAGAGGCTTGTGACCTCAGAGCAAAAGAAGAGCCTCAACAACCAGGACTTGCAAGTTATTTTTATGTTTCTAGACTCACATAAAGTTTCTTGTTTTGCATCTCTTCAGTTTTGTTGCAATGTGTTATTATAGGCTATCGAACTGATTAAGGTTTTTCACTACAGTTCCAGCTTAAAATCAGAAAATTATTTTATAATTCAAAATATTTCCCTGAGTTCCCGTTGTGGCACAGCGGTTAACGGATCCGACCAGGAACCATGAGGTTGCGGGTTCAGTACCTGGCCTTGCTCAGTGGGTTAACGATGCAGCGTTGCCGTGAGCTCTGATGTGGGTTGCAGATGCGGCTCAGATCCTGCGTTGCTGTGGCTCCGATTAGACCTCTAGCCTGGGAACCTCCACATGCTGCGGGTGCGGCCCTAAAATGACAAAAGGCAAAAAAAAAAAATATATTTTCCCATTTATAGAATGCATTTATCTTCAATGGACTTCCATTTTCATCAGCTTCCCATATCATAATTTTAACCAGGAACTTGAACAAGCACTATTAATTTAGACCTAGAGCAAAAGAGAGCATTAAGTAACATCTTGGATCTGTTGAGGAAAAGCTAAGTTTGCCTACAATTTACACATTCCATGGGAAAAGAAGAGCCATAGTTCTTTTAAAAAGTCATTAATGAAACTTACTGTTATTAAAAAATTGTAGTGAAAAGCCTTAAGTACCAAATTTTAAAGCAGCAGTAATTTAATTTTTGTATCAGTGTTCTTGTTTTGCACAAGCTAAATGCGGTGATAGGTGAGTTTTTGAGTATAGTAATTGCCTTTATCACATTTGTGAAGTTGTTAAGTTGATGAGGGCAAGGTTTTGTTTGTGTGTTTAATTTGTATATGTCTAAAGATATTTGGAAATCTTGACAGGAATTAAACATATATGCAAATTTGTATATAAAAAAGCATGGCCATCTTCATTAGAATACTTGTAAATGAAAGGATTATCTTTTTTTTGAGGTCTGTATATAAATAGAAAAAAAATCCAGCTGGGCTGATTAGGACCCTTTTTAAATTCATTTGTCTAGACCATTTTTACAGTTATGCATCAGCTTTGACACAGTCATAGTACATGGATTAATATTTTCCCATATTACAGATCCTTTTTATAATGGGCTTGTTCTTTAAGATCTCTGTAAAGAACCCTGTGAACCAGAAAACATAACTCACAGAGATACTTTTTTTTTTTTTTTTATTTACTGGCACTGAAAGTTCCAATTGGGATGAAGCATTTCATCTCACTTCATAACACCTCTTTGACTGCACTTCAGTAAATTGTTCTTATGTGCACTGTGTAGCAACTTGCCTTGTAACAAAGCAGATAAGGGCTGTAAGCTGCTGCTTATGTTAAAAAGTGGTTCTTCAGATTTTCTTTCATAAAATCCAATTGAAGATAAAACAAATGCTTTTTTTTTTTTAACCTTAATTTATCACTGAACCTATGTGTTTATTTAAATGTCAACAGTACTTCTAAGAACGTTGCCTGTCACCTTGGTCTTTGGTCTTGGATGATGAAACTGCCTTCCAGAGAACCAAATGTCAAAAATACTAGACCAAATAGTGGTTAAAAACTCCAAAGGAGGTGATGATGTAATCTTATTAATAATGGGACTAGCATATTTTAGACATTCATTTTAAACACTACCTCAGTTAATATAGAGTATAAAATCTGTGGTTTAATCCCTCAAAAATTAACAGTAATTCTTTTTTGTTACATACACACACAACCATCCCTGTCCCTGGACCCCACCTCACTCATCCATCATGAAATGAAGTCTTCGTTACTATTAGCCTGAACAGTTTTTTTGTTTATTATTTTGAAAGATGTGTATATATATCATAATATTTGCCTGTAGCACTTAGTTTGGGGAGATACTCAGAGCTTTGAGGTTCTCAGCAATGTAAGAAAAAAGATGTCTGTACTTAAATGTATAGTGCTATTTGGTTTATCCATGTTTTACTGACAGGTCTAATTTTTTTAAGTACTTATTTGTATAAAAGTAGACTTTTACGATGAAAAAATGCTCACATGCAGTGCCAAGTGATTTACTTTGGTGTTTAAAAGTACTACATTATAGCAGAAAAGGTTAGGAATTTTGTCAGTGGTAATAGAAATAATTGAGAAAAGCATCTATATGTAATAGATATTACCAGACTATAAAATACCAAAATAATGTCAATACTATAGTTTTTCAAGATTTTAGAATTAATCTTAGTCCATATAAATTTGTACTACTGGTAATTATTGAATAATTTGGAGGAATTTGGGCAGTTGTGCTGGTCGTAAACTGTGAATTTCTAATTGTAAAGTGAATTGTCATTTTTAATTGAAATTTTTTTCAAGAACAGATTTCAGCTTCACATACTAAGTAAATATTGGTAAATAAGAAATTAGACATTAGTATTCATAATTAAATGTGGTCTAAAATTTCTTATACTTTTATCTCCTGTTTATGCTTAGGTAGATTTGAGCAGGGGGGGTGGTGGGAAGTCTTTTCTCCCTAACTAAAAATTTTCTAATAAAGATCGGTAGCATAAGGACCTTCTGTAAGACGTTGATATTAAAGAGGTCTTTAGAGGTATATACTTTATTATGCTAGTTACTCTAACATCATGTGTACAAGTCCTTTTGAAATGGTGTGGCTTTAATAGTTTTCAGCTCTTTTATCCAGAGCTTGAGGTGATGAAAGCTGAGTTTTTCAGGGCATATTACAACGGCAGAGTGTTCAACAGTAAGGTGTGAATGCTTATTTAGATTTGTCTACTGCTGTTTATGTAAAAATTGTTTTCATTCCATTCAGAGGATGCCTTTTATCCCCCACATTAAAGCACAGATCATTAAGCAATAAAAATCAATCAAATTGTCATCCAAATTATAACTTTAATTATTTTTGCATGGTAAGAGCGAGGTGCTAATTTTGTGTGAGATGAGCTTTGTAAACTACCTTGGGAAAGGTCCTTTGGAGGTAAGGTTTCCCCCTTTTGTCCTGTGCTTCCAGTTTTGTGTCAAATTCATAATCCATTAAACATGAAAAAAGAAAATAGAATTAATTGGAAGAGTTTTATGAGAGGAGCTGTTGGAATAAAAAAACATTTCAGATTTTCCAGAGTGTAAGTTGGGAAAGGTCCCTCTTATATCCCCATTTAGAAAGTACATTATTACCAGCCTCATTTCAAGAGTATCACTACAGTGAGAATTTGATCATAAAATCATACCAGTGAAATTAATGGCCATGCTTCTCAGACAATATCGAAATCTGTGAGAATGTTTCTAGGAGCATTTGTATTTTTCTTTCAGTTCTAGGTTCCCAGGGTAGTTTTCATTCACAGTAGGTTTTTTATGACTCATACAGAATGTGGATTTTCTCCCCTTTAGAGTATTTTTGTAATGTAGGTGGATAGCTATGCCACAGCATGCACAAATTGCACATTTTGTTTGACTTTTGTTATAAAATATTTAATTTGAAAAATATAATTTATGCCAAAAAAAGTATACCTTGTAATTTTGCCACTAAATAGGTTGATTTAGCACAAAATGCAAAATCTTGGGGCAGAGGGGGGAGATAAAAAATTTCATAGATAATAGTTGGAAAATGTTCCATTATTGGCCTGTCAGAAACCCTAAAGCTGCGTTGTTAGACAAATGGTGTAAATTAGTTTTTAAAAAGTGGTAAGGGGTTGTGAAAAAAATCTCAGACTTAATGCTCCCTAAACCACATAATTTTCTTATTTTTTATTTAGTAATACGCTGCTACATATTTGGAGGTTCTGGTGTTTGTAGGTCACTGAACAGACATTGAAATCTGATTTATATTGTATAACTGTAACATAGAAAGAAAAAGTATTTATATATTTTCCGTAAGAATATTTCATTGAGTTGTGTATAATTTAAATAAGGTTTGTCCCCTAATGATTTTGCTCACCTTGATTTTTTTTTTGTGGTTTTCTTGTTTTTGTATAATGTGTACAGTTTATGTCAAGGGCATTAAAAGCCTCCTGAAGCATAATCTTATCAAAGGGATACATTCTTAATAAAATGTACTTTAAAAATTCTTAAACTTGTGTTGTTGTTACATATGAAATTTTAAAACATCAGTGTTGATTTGAATTGTGTACCACTGAGACTGCTACCTGTAAGTTCTAGTGAAATTGGCTTTTAGGTACCACAGAAAAGCGTCTGGTTCAAAAACACAGTGACTTCTTCCATATGTTTCAAAATAGTTTATTTATACTCTCTAAACACTGTTCATAATCTAATCAAACATCTTTATAAGTTTAATTTTTTTAACCTCAGATTGTTGTAAAGGCTTTGAAATGTGGATCTATCTTTAGAACAGTTCTGACCTTTTTTTAAGCAATTAATATACAAAATGAACAATGATGATATGACGGTGACCATTCTGTATAAGGTGTTTGATTTCTCACCCAGAAACTGGCCTGGATTACATAGGCTAACCTACAGCCACCTCATGGCAAAAGAAAATACCGTAAGTGAAACTACCAAGCCTGGAGAATAAAGTGAGTGTCAAAGCTAGAGTCTCTTACCATTGATTAAATGTGGTAAAATGAACTCAGAAATAGATTTATTTTTAATAGCTTGGTTTTTAAGTACATTTATGTATATAATTTTCATATTGCCTCCTAATATATGTAAATATGTTTTTCAACAAAAACACAGTTGGCCCTCAAACCAAAAAGAGTACTTAGTCATCATCATGTGACTCATCTTTGAAAAATGTATCACTAAACTTCAGAAAGCTTGTTTCATTTTTAAAAACTTGGTATGTAAAATGCAGTACTGTCTTAGTCCATTCGGGCTGGCTATAACAAAATACCACAGACTGAGCAGTTTATAAACAACAGGGATTTTTTATCTCTTTAATACTTATTTTAGAGGATGAAGATGACTACATTTGCTTAGTCCTTTAAATTGAATATAGTGATTGTGTTGTAAATATTTTAATTACTAATTTTTTATAATGATTTTTACTTTTTCCATTATAGCTGGTTTACAGTGTTCTGTCAGTTTTCTACTGTACAGCAAGGTGACCTAGTCACACATACATATATACATTCTTTTTTCTCACATTATCATGCTCCATCATAAGTGACTAGATACAGTTTCCAGTGCTATACAGCAGGATGTCGTTGCTTATCCATTCCAACGGCAATAGTTTGCATCTCTTAACCCCAAATTCCCAGTCCATCCCACTCCCTCCCTCTCCCAGCCCTTGGCAACCACAAGTCAGTTCTCCATGTCTCTGATTTTCTTTTCTGTAGAAAGGTTAGTTTGTGCCATATCTTAGATTTCAGTTATAAGTGATATCATATGGTATTTGTCTTTGTCTTTCTGACTTCACTTATGAGAGTCTCTTAACTGCTAATTGTTTTTTTTTTTTTTTTGGCTTTTTTGGGGCTGCATTTGCGGCATATGGAGGTTCTCAGCCTAGGGGTCTAATCGGAGCTGTTGCTGCTGACCTACGCCAGAGCCACAGCAACGCCAGATCGTTAACCCACTGAGCCAGGTCAGGGATCGAAGCTGCAACCTCATGGTTCCTAGTCGGATTTGTTTCCACTGCGCCATGATGGGAACTCCTTAACTGCTAATTCTGAAAGCCTCTTATCTTCTGTTGTATCTCTTCAAGAGTTTTAAAAGTTCTACTTTATAGTATGAGTCAGGTGTTGGAATGTCAGTGGGCACTTTCAGCAGGGGCATGGCTGTTGTGTGACCAGGTCCCTGCTGAAGATCAGTCACCAGGCTGAGGTGGTATTTGTAGATGTTTTTTTTTTTTCTTTAAGTTGGTAGGCTTTTTTTTTTTTAATTTTTATGGAAGTATAGTTGATTTACAATGCTATGATAATTCCTGTACAACAAAATGATTCAGTTACATATACATAAACGTCCATTCTTTTTCAGATTCTTTCCCCATATAGATTATCACAGAATATTGGATACAGTTCCCTGTGCAGGTTCCTGTCAGCCAGTCATTCCATATACCACAGTGTGCATATGCCATTTCCAGATCTCCAGTCCATGCCTCCCCCCCCACCCCTTTGGGAACCATAAGTTTGTTTTCAAAGTCTGCATATCTGTTTCTGTTTTGCAAAGAAGTTAATTTGTATCCTTTTTAAAGATTTCACATATAAGTGAGAGCATATGATGTTTGTCTTTCACTGTCTGACTTACCTCACTTGGTATGATGATCTCTAGGTCCATCCATGTTGCAACCAACGTGGCTGAGTAGTATTCCATTATATGTGTACACAGTGTCTTCTCTATCCACTCCTCTGTTAATGGACGTTTAGGTTGTTTCCGTGTCTTGGCTGCTGTGAACAGTGAGTGTGCTGCAGTGAACTTTAGGGTGCATGTGTCTTTTTGAATTACGGTTTTCTCCAGATAGATGCCCAGGAGTGGGGTTGCTGGATCATATGGTAGCTCTATTTTAAGTTTTTTGAGGAACCTCCATACAGATTCAGTAGCAGTTGTATCAATTTACATACCTACCAACAATGTAAGAGTTCCCTTTTCTCTGCACTCTCTCCAGCTTTTATTGTTTGTAGACTTTTTTTTTCCTTTCTATTTTGACCACCCTGTGGCATATGGAGTTCCTGGCCAGGGATCAGATCTAAGCTGCAGCTGGGACTATGCTGCAGCTGCAGCAGTGCCAGGTCTTTTAACCCACTATGCCGGCCTGGGGATTGTACCTGCATCCTAGTGCTGCAGACATGCCACCGATCCTGTTGTGTCACAGTGGAAACTCCTGTTTGTAGACTTTTTGATGGTGAGACATTCTGGCTGGTATAAAGTGGTACCTCATAGTAGTTTTGATTTGCATTTCTCTAATAATTAGCGTATTTACATGAGTAGTTTGGCCATTTGTATGTCTTTGGAGAAATGTCTATTGAGATCTGCCTTTTTTTTTTTTTTAATGCTGAGCTGCATGAGTTGTTTGTATATTTTGGTTAATCCCGTGTTAGTCCCTTCATTTGCAAAGATTTTTTCCCATTCTGTAGGTTGTCTTTTTGTTTATGGTTTCCTTTTCTGTGCAAAAACTTTTTAAGTCTAATTAGGTCCCATTTGTTTATTTTTGATTTTATTGTCATTACTCTAGGAAGTGGATCTGAGAAGATGTTGCTGCGGTTTATGTCAGAGAATGTGTATCAGAGAGCAATGCCAGATCTTTAACCTACTGAGTGAGGCCAGAGATTGAACCTGCATCCTCATGGATACTAGTTGGGTACTTAATCCACTGAGCCACAACAGGAATTCCTCTGCTCTATTTTTATTTCTTTCCTTCTACTAACTTTAGGTTTTGTTCTTCTTTCTCTAGTTGCTTTAGGTTGTTTGAGATTTTTCTTCTTTGTATTGCTATAAACTTCCCTCTAACATCTTTTGCTGCATCTCCTAGGTTTTGGATCATTGTGTTTTTATTTTCATATTGTTTGATTTCCTCTTTGATTTCTTCAGTAATCCACTGGTGTTTAGTATCATATTGTTTGGTCTCCACATGTTTGTGCTTTTTGCAGTTTTTTTTTTCTTCTTGTAGTTGATTTCTAATCTTATCACATCGTGGTCAGAATAGATGCTTGATATGATTTCAGTGTTCTTAAATTTACCAAGGCTTGACTTGTGGCCCAGACTGTGATTTATCCTCAAGAATTTTCCACATGTGCTTGAGAAGAATGTGTATTGTTCTGCTTTTGGATGGAATAGTCTGTTATCAGTTAAGTTCATCTGGTCGAATGCATCATTTAAGGCCTGTGTATCCTTGTTGGTTTTCTGTCTGGATGATCTGTCCAGCATTATTATTGTGTTATTGTCAATATCTCCCTTTATGACTATTAACAATTGTCTTATATATTGAGGTGCTCCTATGTTGGGGGCATATATATTTATAATTGTTGTATCTTCTTCTTGGCTTGATTTTTTTTTTTTTTTTCTTTTTAGGGCTGCACCTGTGGCATATGGAAGTTCCCAGGCTAGGGGCCTATACCACAGCCACAGCAACACTATATCCGAGCAGCATCTGCAACCTACATCACAGCTCACAGCAGTGCCAGATCCCCAACCCAATGAGCGAGGCCAGGGATCGAACCTGCATCCTCATGGATACTAGTGAGATTCATTTCTGCTGAGCCACAATGGGAACTCCCTGATCCTTTGATCATTATGTAACGTCCTTGTCTCTTGTAATGGTCTTTAAAGTCTATTTTGTCTGATGTATTTCTACTCCAGCTTTCTTTTGATTTCCATTTGCATGGAACATCTTTTTCCATCCTCTCACTTTTAGCCTGTATGTGTTCCTGTAACCAAAGTCGGTCTCTTATAGGTAGCATATATATGTTTTTTTGTATGCACTCAGCCAGTCTGTGTCTTTTGGTTGGAATATTAATCCATTTACATTTAAGGTAATTATTGACATGTATGTTCTTATTGCCATTTTGTTGTTTTAGATTTGTTTTTGTTGATCTTTTTTCTTCCCTCCTTTTGTTCTCTTCTCTTGTGGTTTGATGACTGTCTAGTGTTGTGTTTGGATTGCTTTTGTGTGTGTTATCTATTGTAGATTTTTGGTTTGCAGTTCCCATGAAGTTTTGATATAGGAGTCTATATTTATACTAGATTGTTTTAAGTTGCTGCTCTCTTAATTTTAAATGCATTTCCGGTATCCTGCATTTGTACTCCCTTCACAATTACTGGGTTTGATATCATATTTGTGTGTGGATGATTTACTACCTAGTACTACATGTTTGCCTTTACCAGTGAGCCTTTGCATTTGTAATTTCCTTGTTTTTAGTTGTGGCCTTTTCTGCCTAGAGAAATTCCTTTAGTATTTGTTGTAAAGCTAGTTTGGTGCTGCTGAATTCCCTTGGTTTTTGCTTGTCTGCAAAGCTTTTGATTTCTCAGTCAAACCTGAATGAGAGCCTTCCTGGGTAGAGTATTCTTGGTTCTAAGTTTTTCTTTTCATTACTTTAAGTATATTGTGCCACTCCCTTGTGGCCTGCAGAGTTTCTGCTGAAAAACTAGCTGATAACCTTACTGGGGCTCCCCTGTATGCTATTTGTTGCTTTTCCCTAGCTGCTTCCACTATTTTCTCTTTGTCTTTAATTTTGGTCACTTTGGTTAATATTTCTCAGGGTGTTCCTCCTTGGATTTATTCTGTGTGGTATTCACTGTGCTTCCTGGACTTGAGTGAGTGATTCCTTTCTCATGTTAGGGAATTTTTTGGCTATTATCTCTTCAAATATTTTCCCAGGCCCTTTCTTTTTCTCTTCTTCTTCTGACACCCCTATAATGCGAATGTCGGTGCATTTAATCTTGTCCCGGGTTTCTCTTAGATTGTCCTTCTTTTCATACTTTTTCTTTATTCTGTTCCACCTCGCTTATTCGTTCTGCCTCCTGTATTCTGCTACTGTTTCCTGCTAGTAGATTTTTCATTTCAGTTACTGCATTTTACATGTTTATTTACTTTTTAAACTTTATTAAATGTTTCTAAAAGTTTCTTGATCTTTGCCTCCAGCATTTTTCTGAGATCTTGGATTATCCTTACTATCTTTACTCTAAATTCTTTTTCATGTAGGTTGTTTATCACCTCTTTATTTAGCTGTTCTTTTGGGGTTTTGTCTTTTCCCTCATCTGGCTCATTTCATCTAGCTTTCTCTGTGGATTCCTTTCTGCAGACTACAGGGTTGTAGCCTCTCTTGCTCCTGGTGTCTCACCCTTGTGGGTGAAGTTAATACATGGGCTTGTGGAGACTTCCTGATGGGAGGGACTGGTGCCTGCCCACTGGTGCCTGGAGCTGTCTTATCCTTATAGTGGGTGGGGCTATGTCTCTGAGTGTGATTATAGATGGCTATGTTCCTTGGAGGACTTTAAGGAGCCTGTTTGCTAATGGGTGGGGCTGTGTTCCCACCCTACTTGTTGTTTGGCCTGGGGCTTCTGAGCCTGCATGCCTTCAGGATGTTGTTTTTTGGGGCCAGCTTTTTGCAAAACGGCAGCCTCCAGGGCAGCTCTGCCTCCAATGTTCTGTCTCCACAGTGAGCCACAGCTGATCCCTGGATTCCCAGGAGAACTTCCAAGGCCTGCAGGTAGGTCTAACGAGATTATTAAGGGGTGGCTGCTTTTCCCTGGGACCCAGTGTACATAAAACCCTCTTGTGCCCTCCAAGAGTGGAGTCTCTTGTTTCTCCCAATCCTGTGGAGCTCCTGCCCTTGAGCAGGAAATAATATGACTTGCTTCAAAACAGTATCAAGAAGGAGAATGGGAGTTCCTGTTGTGGCTCAGTGGAAATGAATTTGACTAGTATCCATGAAGACACAGGTTTGATTCCTGGCCTCACCCAGTGGGTTATGGATCCAGTGTTGCCGTGACCTCTGGTGTAGGTTGCAGACGTGGCTCGGGTCCTCTGTTGCTGTGGCGTAGGCCAGTGGCTATAGCTCTGATTCAACCCCTAGCCTGGGAACCTCCATATGCTGTGGGTGCACTCTAAAAAGAAAAAAGACAAAAAAAGAAAAGAATAAAAGTATGGATGGGCTGAAACAACTATGGTTTAGTGACTACAGGGGCTGATGACAGTACATAAGCGTTTGTGAAATTCTTTATTGTTCTTTATTTATTTTGTTTGGCTGCACCCACAGCATGTTGAAGTTCTTAGGGCAGGGATTGAAGCCATGCCATTGCTGTGATCCAAGCCACCGTAATGACAACTATGGAGCCCTAGCCTACTGCACCACAGGAGAATTCCATGTTTGTGAAACTCCTACTTTTGTGTGTTTGAAATTCTCCACAAGTTTTGTTTTGTTTTTTTAGGGCCATACCTGCAGGATGTGGAAGTTTCCAGGTTAGGAGTCAAACTGTAGCTGCAGTCTCCAACCTACGCCATAGCAACAGCAGCATGGGATCCAAGCCACATCTGGGACCAACACCACAGTTTATGTCAATGCTGGATCCTTAACCCACCAAGCGAGGCCAAGGATCGAACCTGCATCCTCATGGATACTAGTCAGGTTTGTAACCCACTGAGCCACAACAGGAATTCCTCCATGAGTTTTTTTTAACCATAATAACTCTGATGCATAAATACGAATTTCAAAGTTTCTGAATAACACTTCTTAAAATAATGCTGTTACATGGCACAAAGATTTTAAATACTAAGTTATTTGGTTATTTACGAACATAGGAAAGGATTGTTTAATAGCAAGAACCATAGTCAGAATGATATTGTAAGCAGAGTTATGTGGCCCACATTTCCTATTGGTATATTGTTATATTTCAGAAAGGCATCTTGGTTTGACTTAGACCAGTGATCCTCAGAGTTGAGTGTGCATCTAAATGCCGGGGAATTAATGAAATATATAGATGCCAGGCCTTATGCTACAGAGACTGGTCTGGAGATTTAGGGTGTCACCCAGGAATTTACATTTCTAGTAAGCTCATGAGGTGATTTATCAGCTCTACTAATTGTTAGATTTTCATTTCATCGAAGTAGAAGAAATACAAAATGAAATAGTGAAATATTTTAATTAAAACTTATTTCAGCAAAAATGACTTCAAGGTTTTATGGATTATTTTAAAGAAAATATTTATAAAAGATACTACTTACAAATCAGACATCACTGTCATGATGTTTCTATGTACTTTTATAATTGCATCATGGCAAACATAAGCTAAGCGATAACAATACTGGCCCCAAAGTTTTCTTGAAACTGTTAGACTAATCAAGATACTCATTTATACTATGTTAGGAGTATATAGCCAATTAGTCCAGCCAAAGGCTTAGTTATATGCAGGGGAAAATTGAAGAGCTGAACAGAATTCCTGGCTTGGTGTATATTTAGGTCCACTGACAACCACCTTCCTTTAAGCTGTGGATCCTTTTCTCTCATTGGTCATAGTATGGAACGGCATGGCATGGGGTGTTTGGGACCGGAGACACAGGCAGTGTCATTTCCACCACAGTGAAGAAAAAGGAAACCCTAATCATGCTTATTTAGAAATGTGATAAATAAACATTAAGGGTTGTCAGGCAGAAAGAAAAGAAAGGAACTCTAGCATAATGGAACCTGTTTTACACCAGGTAGGTGCTTTGCAGACTTTGGTACAAACCTGCTGCCGGGCCACTCAGAAGCCCCCATTCCATCTAGCTTGACAGTTAGGTCTAAACGATATCTGCCAATGAGGTTTCATTTTATTACATTAGCATAATAGCAATCTAAGGAGACAGGGTGTTCTCTTGGCTGAGACAACCTACTGCAGAGGCCAAAGGATGCTAACTGAAAGAGATTGTCTATATATTACAGTTTTTGAAAACAGAGGAACCATAAAATGTGAGTGGAATTAATGACACATTTTCCTTTCTTTCTCTTCTGAGGTAGTCATCAAAACTTGTGGGAGGAGACGTGTCTACTAAGTAGGCGTGTTATAATCTTGACACTGAGGCAGGGGTTCTGTGCCAATCCCACTCTTTAACTGTGGTAAACTGAACAGAAGGACAGTTGGGGGATCTCATTAGTTCATTCACACATCTTACCTATTGGATAAGATCTAATAGGAAGAGTTCCTTTCACTGCATCAATGAACTACAAATTATCATCACTTCAAGGCAAGTCTAAACTCTCTTTTGGTCTTAAACATCTGTGACTTCTCCATTAAACACACCTGGAATAAATTAACGCAATTTATGCTATAGTAATGAATCTTCTGTGGCCTCTATTGAAGCCTTAAATCTAGTTCCTTTATCCCTTAGATGTTAAATGGGGGGTAAAATGAATGGAAATACTGTCTCACTAGAAACTGAACTTTGAGGACCACAGCCACCCTGTCCAGTACTGAGTAGACAGGGCCTAACCCTAGGTCAAGTGCCAGGTCTGCTGTTATAAAGGTGAACCTGGAACACACACCAGCAAGGTAGCCTATTCCCGTGATCCAGCCATTTCTACAGCAAGCCTGCGCCAATGACAAATGTTAAGTTTCATAGTTTCTGACCTTCAAAACCTAGCAAGATTATATAAATCAGACCTGCCAATGGTGACAGCTCACTGGAATTAAGCTCTGAGGTATCTGGTGATGGAATGGTGCTGGCTATGCTTCTCCTGGTGTCTGAGTAGCATAAGGATAAGAAATGAGTATACTGATTAGCGGTAGTGTTCCCCTTGATCTAAAAGGGCAGTGGAGGAGAGCCTGCTATTCTCACTTGGCGGAGGGGAGGCAAGACCCAGGGGTAGAGCCATTTGCATTTTATACTCTGAACAGAGTATTGGCTCTGGTGGATTTGTTGGCAGATTGTCCTTGTCTCCAGACATGGGTGAAACCAACTGGGACACATAATTCAGACTGGCTTCTCCACTTGGGATTTCTCCCAGGGAGTTCATGTAGTTTTTTTCTAGTGCCTTTAGTAAATTTCCACGTGAAGTCAATGGTCCACGCTGACCTGGTGGGACTTGAGGGGTTATTGGGAAAGGGTCACAAGAACCAGAACCAGAAGCTGCCTGATTATAGGTAAAGTTCTCAAAACAGATGCAAGGTCCAGGGCCAGGGGAGTTCTTCACCGTCGGGAGGAGGTAAAGGTAGGTAGGCTTAGTAAATTCAGCTTCTGTGAGTGATTTACTAGCGCCTACAAACTGTATCTTACTCCCTTCTGGCTTGTTTATGACTTCAATAGCATCTGGGACACAGTCGTTGACATTCATTATTGTTAGGTGAGGATTCTCCTGGAACAGAAACAGAAAACGTGCAAAGATAATGTGTGTGTGTGTGTCACAGTATAGAAAAGTATGTGAAATGCACTTAGAGCCTCAAATTTTTTTTTCGTGTTTTATCCTGCTTACAGGTGGTGTTGAAAACCAATACATTTCTTCTGACAGAAGAAATCAAAGCTGTATTCATCCATTTCACGCTCTGGGAGCAGAGGTGGCCTGTGCTTTGTTCTACCTTTCTGAGAAGGCCTAGGAGTGTACGATTGTCACAGACCCAATCCTGCCATCTTTAATATGTATATAGTATGTATACAATTTCCCAGCATTTACCTTGGATTTTATTAATGACAGGACACTGCTCTTGCAAGGGTCTGGAATATCAGGATAACACTTCTCCTTCAGCCTAGAAAAAACAGTGAAAATTAGACTGAATTTTGCAATACGGTGGAATAGAGTGAAAACTCTGGAGTCAGATTCTTGTGTTCTAATCCTTGCTATGTCACTCATTATTAGTGTAACCTTGAGCGAACATTTTAAGCCTTCTATGCTCTAATTTCCTCATTGGCTCAATGGAGGTCATTATGGTAGTTGATGGTGGGTTTGGGAGGATTAAATGGGTTGTTATATACCAAGCACTTAGAAAACTGGCAAGCACATAGTAAGTGAAATATAAATATTCGATATCGCCATCAAACAAATTCTGCAATATTTTTATATTGTATTATTTATGTATTACTATTTTTTTTCTTTTTTAGGGCTACACCTGCAGCAAATGGAAGTTCCCAGGCTAGGGGTCAAGTCAGAGCTGCAGCTGCCGGCCTACACCACAGCCACAGCAATGCCAGATCCAAGCTGTATCTGTGACCTACACGGCAGCTTGTGGCAACAACAGATTCTTAACCCACTGAGCAAGGCCAGGGATTGAACCTGCATCCTCACGGACACTATGTCAGGTTCTTGACCTTCTGGGCCACAATGAGAACTCCTTGCAAGATTTTTAGTGGTTGCTTTCCTTATGTATTGACATTGCTTATCTGTTGATAAGATTATTTTAAAGTTTTCAAATTTTCACCTAATCCTCCTTTGTCCTTTCCCTTTTCAGTACTTTTTCTTGTATTATCCAGGGTGATTTCTATCTTATTAAACTCTTTATAGATTTTTCTTTGACTCTCATCTTGGATAAAATCTTCCCAACATACTTACCACTGACTTTTTAAGTAGCAAACAATCGTGAAGAGCAAAATGAAGAAAATCATGGGGAGGAGGATGAGTACCAGTGCATGGGCTAGAGAACGAAAAAGAGAGGGATGTTTTTAAGGACGGATTCTTCCCCAAAGGAAGAGGTTTTCCATGTCTGCCATTGCTCAAAACTCTATTTGTACAAGATTCAGTATGAGATCTGCCTGACTAGGGTGCAGGGGGTGAGACCCCAACCAACCAACCAAACAAGGGATCCATCCTCCCTCAACCCTTGTGATGCAAACTCAGTACCCTCCAGACAGATTGGGCATTTCTCCCAATTCTTCACTCCCTCCCTGTATTAGAATCATACTCTGCATCCCTGACGTGGGGGCTCAGCCACGTGACTTGGTTTGGCCAACTGCTTTACCCGTGCTTATAGTTGGCTTGCTCTCTTGTGCGCCTGTGACCCACCCTGAGAAGAGCTGGAACCTCAGAGCTACTGCCCCTTCAGTCTGAGGCTCAGGGTGAAGCTCCAGGGAACCAACTGAAACCTGCCTGCAGCCTGGAGCCCCGTCTGGCCCAGCCTTCGTCAGCCAAGCCCGGTGCATCGAAAGAAAGATTTGTTTCTGTGGGCTGCTAGGATTCTATTCATGTCAAAAACTGAAGAATACACCTCCTCTAGCTGCTCTCTGATATAATTACCTAAGTCATAACCTGGGATAATTATTCTATTTTTTTATTTCTCAGATACGCCGACCTGTGCTTCATTTCCTCAAATGCCCATCTTCCTGTTCGCTCTGCTGGCAAATCCACCACAGAATAGTTCGGCTGGGTTGGTTGACAGCCTCGTTTACAACAGCAGACTGCACAAGGAGGTGTGGATGCTGGCAGTCATTCACACACACGTGCATTTCCGGTCAGTCCCTTTGCCTCCCTGCCCTGCCCCCTCCCCCACTCCCCAGCCCCAACAGCCGCCGTCCTGGCAGGAATGGGGCATGACTTGGGGCAGGCGGATAATGCTGGGGCTGTGTCAGGGAGGGCAGGCCCAACCCTGTGCTCTGAGGAAGCACAGGCCTCTGGGGAAAAGGACTCAGGCAGGTAAGAGGGTGGCAAAGCAAGCACTTCAGCAACTGGCCTAAAATTAACCCTGACCCCAGGGGAGGGGAAAGAAATGCCTTCTGATCCCGCTAAAGAACACCTGCTCTCAAGAGCAGGACTTCTGATGACTCCAGTTTGTATCATCATTATTATTATTTTGTCTTTTTAGGGCCACACCCATGGCATATGGAGGTGCCCAGGGCAGGGGCTGAATCAGAGCTGTAGCTGCCAGTCTACAGCACAGCCACAGCAATGCCAGACCCGAGCTGCGTCTGTGACCCACACCACAGTGCACAGCAATGCTGGATCCTTAACCCACTGAGCAAGTCCAGGGATTAAACCTGCATCCTCATGGATGCTAGTCAGATTTGTTTCTGCTGAGCCACCACAGGAACTCTTCTCCAACTGGTTTTAAAATTTGGTTAAATTGTGAATTTATAATGTATCTGAGAACAAGCCTGGGGACCTAATCATAGTCGTTTCCAAAGTTCAGGCAGGTTTTGCTAAACTCTGTACTGAAGAAGTATAATACATGCATACAGAAAAGTGCTAAGTGTACAGTCTGATGAATTTCCACAGACTGAACATACCCAGGTAACCAGTACCCACATCAAGAAAAAGAATGTTACCAGCTCCCCGGAGAGACCCACGGTGTCCCCATCCTGGCACCTTGCCCTCCCAAGGTAACCACTATCTGGCCTTTCAGCCCATAAGCGGCATTTGCCTCTTTCTGTATTCTGTACGCGGAATCATGCGGCAAGAGGCCTGGCTGCTGTCCGTCGCCATTTCATTTGTGAGTCCTCCTTACTCTTTTTGTAACTGTAAACTGTCATTCTCAGTGCTGAAATTAGATAGCAGTTTATCTTCCTTCTTCATAATCATCAAGAGAATCAAGTCACAGCCAAGACTAAGGGGATTTATCATGAATAAGGGAGATAAGTGAAATCTAGAAAATATACACGACCAGAGTTGCCGTCGTGGCTCAGTGGTTAACGAATCCGACTAGGAACCATGAGGTTGCGGGTTCGATCCCTGGCCTCGCCCAGTGGGTTAAGGATCCGGCGTTGCCGTGAGCTGTGGTGTAGGTTGCAGATGCGGCTCGGATCCCGCGTTGCTGAGGCTGCGGTGAAGGCCGGCAGCTACAGCTCCTGTTAGACCCCTAGCCTGGGAACCTCCATATGCCATGGATGCAGCCCTAGATAAGGCAAAAAGACAAAAAAAGGAAAGAAAGAAGTATACATGACATAATCATATATATTATATGTGTCTATGTGTGCGTGCCTTACACATACATAGATACACACATGCACACCTTTCCCAGCCAAGTATATACCAAAGCTGAAAGAAAAAATAGCTTGAAAATAAATTTTAAATTGACTCTAAAATGGCAAGCATGCTCCAAGAATGTGATTGTTGAGTAATTCTTAAACCGACTCTGAGAGTTCTGGCCTTTGGCTGAGAGACCTGGGGTCATGTCATGGTCTAGTGGTGAACAGGACGGAGGAACCCACCTGCCACTGCGGTCACCTGCATCCCCGTCACCAGTCAGGGCACCCGGGGCCAGGAGCCCTACCTTCAGCTAGTTAGTAACTCGGGCAGATATTTTAGCCCCTTTGTTTTTCACGGACGATTATCTTTTTTTTCCGTTTTTGTTTTTTGTTTTTTTTTTTTTGCGTTTAATTTGAAAGGTGGAGAAAGGAGAGGAAGAGAGAAGAATGGCAAGAGCTGGTTACTGGTGAATAAGACTTTCCTTGTAAACCCAGACCTCCAACAAACAGCAACGTGGCGAGAGAAAAAAATACTGATGGTCGAAATAGGAGAAAGTAGGTGGCAGATAGGGAATCACAGAAAGTCTGTATGGGGGGACCTTTCAAGATAATCCTCCATGGTGGCTCTCTTTATCTCGTCTTTTTCCCACCATATCTGCAAACTTCAGTTCGGCTCTGTGACCCAACGCTGCTTGCCCCTCCTCTCCTTCCAGCGCCCCCAAGAGACAA
The DNA here is from genome assembly GCA_004024745.2 of Catagonus wagneri. NCBI lineage: Eukaryota > Metazoa > Chordata > Mammalia > Artiodactyla > Tayassuidae > Catagonus > Catagonus wagneri. The sequence goes on along the minus strand of PVHT020000009.1, from coordinate 12,333,050 downwards.
AGCCAGGGAGCGGGTAATTTGCCACTGGGGGAAGCAGCCAGAAGGCTGGCTGCAGAGAGCGATTCTGCTGAGAAAAACAGTCCAGCCAGGAGATCCCGTTGTGCCTCAGTGGTAACGAACCTGACTAGTATCCATGAAGACGCGAGTTTGATCCCAGGCCTCGCTCAGTGGATTAAGGATCCAGAGTTGCCGTGACCTGTGGTGTAGGTCGCAGACGTGGCTCAGATCCTGCGTTGCTGTGGCTGTGGTGTAGGCCGGCGGCTGTAGCTCCAATTGGACCCCTAGCCTGGGAACCTCCATATGCTGGACTGTGGCCCTAAAAAGACAAACAAACAAACAAATAGAACTCATAAGACTCTTCCAAGATCAGCACTAAAAGACAGTATCGGTGATTTTCAAACTATTCTGGGGCTGAGTTCCACGGAAGTCCTTCAGGGGTCAGAGAGGGGTGGGAGGAAGGTTCCAGGTCACAAATCAGTTGGACTAGATTCATTCACTCTTTTCTGTCTGATGTGGTGGGATTCTATGTAGCCCCCCCTTTTTTTCTTTTTCTCTTGTGAAACAGTTTCATCTGGAAAAAGAAAGAGACTGATAGAGAGAAGGAAGATTTAAAAATTCCTAATCTAGAAAAGCCCATGGCCATGTACGTGTCAGTTTCCCAGGAACTCCTCAGGGAAAAGTTTTGATTTGGAAAAACTCACAGTATTCACTTGAAGTCGTGACTTTGGTGAAGGCACCCAGGGGGCCCTCGCCAGCACTCGTGTACGGAGTGATGAGAAACTCGTAGACGGATTCTGGCTGTAGGTTTTCCATGACAAATGTCTTCTGTTCTGGGTTGTCGATTCTATGTTTGCAATATACTGAATCATCTGTGATTTAAAAAAAAAATTTTCTTTTTAAGAAGGAAACATGATGACGTGTGTGATAAAGGCCTTGTGACTCTGGGTGACGCTACACTGCCAACATTTTTAAACCAATCAAAAGTAAAACCATACTTTCATCCCCCTGGGGACACTGGTAAAATGTTCAGGACATGGCAAAGCAAAGCCAGCACTGCAGGGATGCTGGGACCCACTGGAGAAGCCCTCAGGTCTGCAAGAGAGAGGAAGAGGCTGGGATGCTACTTAAAATACATTGTAGTAAGCTTTAACAAAGTCTAAAACAGGGAGGTTAGCAAGAAAGTTCCCTAAGCAGTAGGCTTTCTTAAGGAGCCAAGGGTACCTCAGGTGCTTCTAAAAATACCAGACCATATTGGTTTTTTTTTTTTTTTTGATTTTTAACCTTTTTCTTTATTTTTAAATGTGTTTGATAGCTTTTAATTTACATAAGTGTAAAACCAATGTTCATAGCTAACAAGACAATACATTAATGAAGTTAAAGGTGTAGGTGACTGGGAGTGGTGGTGGTTTGAAGGTCACCGGCAGAGCCCTAGAGAAGACCGAAATCTTGGTGAGCAGAGCCCAGGCATGGTTGTTCAAGTAAAACTTCTACTGACTGGCTTTCATTTTGGTAAAGAAGAGCTCGGGGACACAAGAAAGCTTAGGGACAAAGTCATCACAGAAGCCTTAAACATTCACCTAATTTTCCTACTTATGTATTGGGTCCTTTGTTTTGTAATAAAGCTTTCAGAGCATCGATGTTTCAAAAAGCTGTTGCCTCTGTGGACTTTGGGGCCTCAAATCCTGGATTCCAGGCCATATTGTTTTTAAGGAAGTTAAAATCCTGGCTCTTATGGTCTTGTCCACCCATTAGAACACTGTTCAATCATAAAAGCATGTGAGCATGGAATTCTGCAGGGTCAGAGACTGCAGCCAGCCTTTCCAATGATTTCAAGGAAGATCTTGAAACTGTAAACAGACAAAAAAAAAAAAAAAATTACCTGTAAGACCTGTCTTTTCAAATCCTGGGAGGCACTGCTCCCCCACCTTGGATTTCAGGTAGAGGTAGTAGCCTTGTATGAAACCAGGCTGGGATTCAGTGGAATAATCCTTCCAAGTCAGAGTGAAGGAGTGGGAGGTCAAGTGACTCGTGACCACTCGAGGGTTGTCAGAAGGAGCTAGGAAAGAAAGGAAGTCGAAATAATGTAAGAGTCCCTGTTCGTAAATAGTCTCTGATGTAAACTAAAAGTGGAACCACACCCAACTCCTCAGGTGCTTATGCCCAATAAAGGAATGTTATCCTTTTCTCTAGAGGATGGATGCCTGGACGTGGTCTGAGAGAGCTGGAAAGGAGTTGAGCAACGTCTTGTTCAAGCCTTGCCTCTCCCAGATGTAGAAATTGATGCCGGAGAGACTCACTAAGAGCATACAGCAAAGAAGAAAATAGGAGTTCCCGTTGTGGCTCAGAGGTAATGAATCTGACTAGCATCCATGAGGATGCGGGTTTGATCCCTGGTCTTGCTCAGTGGGTTAAGCATCTGGCGTTGCTGTAGCTGTGGTGTAGGCCGGCGGCTACAGCTCTGATTTGACCCCTAGCCTGGGAACTTCCATATGCCATGGGTGCGGCCCTAAAAAGATAAGAAAAAGGAAAAAAGAAAATAAAGGTTTTCCTAGACTTCATTCTACTTGAATTCTAAACAGTGTTTGGGAGAGCAAACTGAAGTGGCGGGAAAGGGAGGAGGAGGAGGAGGAGGAAGGCGTATGTTTGAGGAAGTGAGGGTGGCTTTGGAGAACCCTGGTCTCCAGGCTGCGGCAATGCACAGCTGTCCAAGTGCCACCTGAAGAATCAGGAAGCATTTATCCTGAAGGCTTCTCCGAGCCTGTCTGAGCACACACGCCAGTGCACACTTGGCTTACGCCCACCAACGCACACACCGGCATACACCGTCCTGCCTGCCTGGGGCAGCTCCCTCCGAAAGGAGAACCCCGGTGTGACTGTGTAGCCCAGGGAACTACGTACAATCTCCTGGGACAGACCATAATGGAAAGGAATAATATAAAAAAAAAAGAATGTATAGATGTATATAACTAAGCCACTTTACAGTACAATGGAAATTAGCACAACATTGTAAGTCAGGTATACTTTAATAAAAAAAAAAAAATTGATTGGTGTGATGAAGGGCCCAGCCGCCCAGCTTCTAGGGGTATAAGACCCCAGGTATCAAGAAGGTGAATAAGCAACCCTACAGAAGGATCAAAACTCCTCTAAACTGCCAGTGGAATCGTGGTACAATTCCTGGGGAGCAATTTTAAAGTATCTATCAAAACTCTTCAAAGTGACAAAAAAATTACCCAAAACCCAAAAAACAAAAAAAAGTCAGAAAAGACCACCCCCGCAAAACCCAAAACAAACAAACAAGCTCTTAAAAGTAATAAAAATAGTACTGAAAAATTCAAACCTTTTGGTCCAAGTATTCTACTTCTAAGACTTCATTTAAAAACCATTATTGTGGCGATGAACAAAGATGCAGCTAAAATGATGGTGACTTATATAGGGCGTAAGAGATTCAGCCAAGAAAAAAGAGAGATTGAGTATTTGGGACTGCAAGATAACTGAAGGTGAATTTTATAGGTTTTAATTGAAGAATACTGTAATCATCCTAAATGTCCAAGGACAGGTGATTTGCTGTATGCAAACCATGAGGCACTCTGCAGTCATAAAAAATGCTGTACTAAATAATACCAAGTGGCACGAGTCAAACAGCACTTTATAGATGGCACAGCCTGAGATCCCAGTGTTATTTACGAGTGTCTGTCTTTACAGAGAAAGGACACACACAAAATATTAACTCTGGATATTTTCTGCTGGATGGTAAAATCAGCAATGATTTTGTCTTTTTTTGCATAACATTTTATAAATTGCCTTTCATGAACATTTTTTACATTTGTATAATTAAAAAAATAATTAAAACCCAATGGCCAGAATAAATGGGACACTGAAAATAAGGAAAGGAACCGTAACGATGGGCTTCCTAAACCCAAAACGAAGTCTGGATTGTTCTGAACAAGGCTGCTTGTGGACACATTAAGTGCTTTAGACTTACCCAGTTCCTCTATGTATCCTGTTTTTCTCTCTAACAAATGAGCCATCCTTTCCGTAGAAATTCCATAAATCCTGAAGTTGTATCGAACCCCTGGTCTAAAAGCACCTAGAGAAGAAAAATGAACGAATTTCCATAACATAGAATGACATTCTAAAACAAAAGGAATAGGGAGTTCCTGTGGTGGCGCAGAGGAAACGAATCCGCCTGGGAATCATGAGGTTGCGGGTTCAATCCCTGGCCTTGCTCAGTAGGTTAAGGATCCGGCGTTGCTTTGAGCTGTGTTGTAGGTTGCAGACACAGCTTGGATCTGGGGTTGCTGTGGCTGTGGTGTAGGCCGGCAGCTGTCGCTCCGATTAGACCCCTAGCCTGGCAACCTCCATATGCTGCGGGTGTGGCCCTAAAAAGCAAAACGACAATAAATAAATAAATAAAAATAAAATAAAAAGAATAAAGAATGAATCTGTCTCTATAAAACAGCAATAGACCCATGGACAAGGAGTTCAGACCTGAGGATGCCAGCGGGAGACAGGGAAGGGAGTGGACTGGGAGCCTGGGGTTGGTGGACGCAGACTAGTACATTCACTAAAGATAAGCAATGAGGTCCTGCTGTAGAGGGAGCTATGTCTAATCTCCTGGGAAAGGAATATGGAAAAAAAAAAAAAGGACAGTATAGATGTATATAACCAAGCCACTCTGCTGTACAACAGAAATTAGCAAACATTGATAATCAGTTATGCTTTAATAAAAAATAAAATTAAGCAGGGAGTTCCCGTTGTGGCTCAATGGAAAGGAGCCCAACTAGTATCCATGAGGACCCAGGTTCAATCCCTGGCCTCACTCAGTGGGTTAAGGATCTGGCGTTGTCAACCAGATCCTCCTGTCAACCCCTAGCCTGGGAACCTGCATATGCCTCTGGTGTGGCCCTAAACAGCGAAAAGAAAAGAAAAGAAAAATGACTTTGTGTCTCCTTAATAACTTCCTGCTGGAGGTTTCTGCCCTTCATCTCCACCATCTTCGCTCCTTCCTTCTTCTGAGCCTTAGAATCCTCTGGAATCCTCGAGCATTTCTGATGAAATCTGGGGGATTGTCCTCTCCATCAAGAGCTCTCAAACATGCCCTTTTCTGTGTGCACAAAACTGGGTACATATTCAATCATATGCAGGAACTCTTCTAAGACTCTTTGACTCCAAATCCCCGCCAGTGACTTGCCTTCTCCCTGCCCATGAAGGCCAGGCGTCTGGAAGGTCTGCTTCCACTAACTCCTGCTCCCCTCACCTGCGCCTCTGCACGCCTCTATCCGCAGGAGCCGGGGCCCTGACACTGCTAGCTCCCCACCAGCCGCAGACTGCCCTGCAGGGGCGCTCAGCCATCACCCTCTGGACCCAGACTATTCCCGCATCTTTATCTTGAGCCCAGCAGATGGCGCCACCAACTCCTGCTCAAGCCACAAACCTACAGATTCCTTTAACTGCTACCCTGGCGATCTTGAAATGACAGATCTAAAGGGGAGGTAAAAGACCAAGTTGCATACGCTCCACTGAAATTGATGGAGCCGAGGATGGACTCCCATCACCTCTACGTCTCCCAAATCCAGGCACACCTCTGCTTTTGTAAAAGCTGTCGGGACAGCTGTTGTGATGTCTCCCTGCCGTTCATTAGAGACTGCTGAGTTAGAGGAATAAATTCATGAACATCTGTCCCAGCCTTAGGTCCAGATATTCTCTGTAAAAGTAGATATAAAAGGTCAAAACTTAGGCTATATAATTGCAAAACTTGAATTCCTAGGACCCGTGCAGGATTTGTAGTTTCAATATTATCAGCGGAGCACAAAGTATCTTTGGGATGGTCCAGAAATCTGAGTTACGCTTGCAGCCAGGTGGACGGAGGAAGTGGCAACAGAGAAGGTTTTCTTACCCGAGTCAATGACTGTGCTTGTGGCGTTGGGGCCCAGGTTTTTCCACTGGGGATCACAGGGCAGGTCCTGGGGACGGTCGCACCACTCCACAACATAGCCAGCAGGAGCTCCGGCTTGGGGTTTCCAAGACACAGAAAATCCATCCTCTGTGATATTCACTCTTTCTTCTTCAACCTCTCCTGCACATTACAAAAGGGGGCAACGCTTCAGATTTGATTAAATGTATATTGTGCCAAAGCAGCTAAAGAAGAAACCAAACTTGAACACGCGGTGTATCCAGCAGGTAAGAGCCTCACCGCTGTAGTCGCTGCGGGGCTTGGGGGAAGCTGGAGGGATGTTTTCACAGGTATTTTCCTGCTTCTCACGTCTCAGCGGGTGTCTACACCTGCCCTTCAGATGCCCCTCGTCCTGATCTTCTGAGACTCAAAAGGATGGCAGCCCCTAAAAAGGATCAGCAACCATCGCCAGCCAGACAAATCCAGCCCCCGAAGCTTGTTTTTATATGCCCCTTAAGCTAAGAATGCCTTTAAGATTTTTAAAGAGTTATAAACAACAAACACATAAAGACTAGAATATAGGAGTTCTTGTCATGGCTTAGTGGTAACGAACTTGACTAGGATCCATGAGGACACAGATTCAATCCCTGGCCTTGCTCAGTGGGTTAAGGATCTGGTATTGCCATGAGCTGTGGTGTAGGTCACAGACGTGGCTCGGATCTGGCATTGCTGTGGCTGTGGTGTAGGCTGGCAGCTATCACTCCGATTAGACTCCTAGCCTGGAAACCTCCATATGCCATGAGTGTAGCCCTAAAAAAAATAAATAAAAGTATATATATATATATATATATAAAAAATATAGATTGGAGACTGGCCCTCAAAGCCTACACTACTTACTATTGGACTCTTTACCAAAAAATTTGCTTACTCTTGACCAGACAGTGTCTGGTACTTGATCTGCTTTCAAAAATTACATGTTGAATGAATGACTAATTCACCTTAATTCTCCCACACAATGCTGGCTGTCCTTCAACTAACTACTGTTTCTGAGGTGTTGGGGGTAGAAATTGAGGTGATCTTGGAAGAAAAAGGAGAAAAAAATCAGATATGCACCGACATAGATTATGCAAGGATGTACACTCTACTTATGACCGAGGATGAAGCCTCAATGTATTTTATGCCCCAGGGCGGTTTTCCTAAGGTCTGACAATTAGAAAAAAGGCGATGTGGTCTCAATGGACGCTACTGATTTCAAGCAGGGTCATCCTAGATTTTTAAGGGTGAGAATTTCTCCTATTTGCCAAGGCTGACTCCACAGTCGGCCACGGTTAACAGGGCAGTGGTCCCTGGAGGTCACTCAGGGAAAACAGACCCTGAGCAGCAGCTGTTCAGAGAGCCAACCGGTGTGGAGCAAACACGCAGTGGGACAGAGTTAGCCCGCAAAATGTACTCGTTTCTCTGCAATTCAAATTTGACTGGGCATCTCGTGTCTTCCCTGGCAACTCTTTTTAAGTTTTAGAATTTATTTTTGGTTCTTTTCCCCCAGCTTCGCTGAGGTGTAACCTATCGTTTAGCAAATTTTCTTTTTTCTTTTTGCCTTTTGTCATTTTAGGGCTGCACCTGCGGCATGTGGAGGTTCCCAGGCTAGGGGTCTAATCGGAGCTGTAGCCGCCGGCCTACGCCACAGCCACAGCAACGCAGGATCCAAGCCGTGTCTGCGATCTACAGCACAGCTCATGGCAACGCCGGATCGTTAACCCACTGAGCAAGGCCAGGGATCGAACCCGCAACCTCATGGTTCCTAGTCGGATTCGTTAACCGCTGCGCCACGACGGGAACTCCCGTTTAGCAAATTTTCAAAAAGCAATTTTAGTTAAATGCTTGGCCAACGTTATTCTGCAGCATAACATTTGTGAATAATCATAACATTTAAATAGGATTAGCATACAGTAGGAATTCTGCCACTGTTTAGTTTCATTTGTCTTGGTTTTTTAAGAGTCCTACCATCAGGGTTTAGCTGTTAGGGTAAGGACAACATGGGCGGAAGAGTTAGGGTTGTACTCAATACGCTGATTTCGCTGATGAAAAACAGGCAAAGATAGTGGCAATTTTTTTATTTTGATTTTTTTGCTTTTTAGGGCCACACCCACAGCATATGGAGGTTCCCAGGCTAGGGGTCTAATTGGAGCTACAGCTGCCAGCCTACACCACAGCCACGGCAACGCCAGATCCAAGCCACATCTGCGACCTACACCACAGCTCACATCAAAGCCGGATCCTTAACCCAGAGTTAGGCCAGGGATCGAAACTGCATCCTCATGAGTGCCAGTCAGATTCCTTTCCACTGAGCCACGATGGGAACTCTGTGGCAATTCTAATTACAGCTCTGAATGTTGATGTGGAAGCAGGGTGCTATTAAATTTTCTAGGCTACCATATTATCATCCAGCTGCAAGCACCTAGAGGAATGTGTAACCCAAGTACAGGGTAAGGGGTTCCCCAAGAAGGCCTGTGTCCACCCTATCCACACAGCTTCTCTGTCTTCCTGCCTCAGAGAACCAAATCTCTTAGTGGTTGAAGCTGACACTTCTTCACTTCACTTATTCACGCGGACTAAAATTTCACCCCAAACTTAGAAGCATCACTCTTACTGAACTGCTTCTTTAAAACTGCAAGTATGTTTTGAGGAGGGGAGGTACAGGGAAGGAGAAAGGGAATCTTTTTTTCAGTCATTCACACTCTAGTGTGATTTGGCTGGACCTCCTTGGGTCTGTTTCATGGCACATCAGTGTCTTTATCCAACTCTAGGGACCTTAGAATGTGGACCACATGAGGGAGGCTGGATAGTCTCAAGCGGGAAGGATGGGCGCCTGAGGGCAGGGCTTGAGGAAGGTATGGGAAGAACCCACGGAAAGGGATGGCCCTCAGGCAGCTAACAGTGCTTAGCAGCGCTGTATGAGCTGTGCCTCACTGGAGGCAGTGTTTATCTATCAGCTCCCTCAGGGTGATTGAAATGCCCACCTTTGCTGTCCTGGTCCTAATAAAGATAGACTACAACACTTCATTTCCTTCTCTGAGGCAGTTCTTGACAAGCAAAGACTATGTTAGGTAACTCCTTAGATTTTCTTCTGTGGCACAATCCAAATTTCGTTTTCTTACTGGACACACTGGATAGCTCTTAAGATAAACAAAACAAGATAATAACACCTTCTGCTCTAGCCCACTTAACTCCAAATTGAGCCTAATTTGAATGATAGGGAGGACACAACCTTACCTAACCCCTCAAGCAGGGTCTGAAAATTTTTACAGCAGTAGTTGAAGGGTGATATTATTAACCTTAGGATGAATGACCTTGGGCCCACGCCTGGACCCAAAGAGAATGACTGGTCTACCGTGTCCAAGTGTGAAATGTTATCGTGTGTGCCGTTAGGGGAGAGGTCAGTGCCTCCAACCTCTTTTTTTTTTTTTTTTTTTTTT
>PVHT020000009.1:12216463-12322681 GCA_004024745.2 Catagonus wagneri | reverse complement strand
TGGTAATTCGTTCCTTTTAATGGCTGAGTAACATTCCATTGTGTGTATGTACCATATCTTCCCTAACCACTCTTCTGTGGATGGGCATTTAGGTTGTTTCCATGACCTGGCTATTGCATAGAGTGCTGCAATGAACACTGGAGTACAGGTGTCTTTTCGGGTCATGGTGTCTGCTGGATAGATGCCAAGGAGTGGGATTCCTCCAACCTCTTTTCACAGCTCTCCCAAGAAGGAAATTAACACTACTATTAATTTTACATGTAAGGTCATTCCCACCTTGTTTGGTCTTTCACAGGCTAAGGGTTTAGCCAATCATCATCATTTATCCTACAGCTTTGGCAAAGAAGAAGAGAAGAAAAGATGATGCCAGTTCTCCTTATGATCTCTGGAAATGTTCCTGGGCTCATTACAGGTGGCCAAGACTGACAAAATACTTCCCCGTGCAATAAATGCAACTCATATTTCATAAGCCACAGACACGTTCATATCCATGCTAACTCTCGGTTAAAACTGTTTCTTGGTGTTGCGTTTATTTGAATAAATTTGAGATAATTTTCCATGTTTGTGGAACAATCCCCAGGGTGGAGACGTCCTGAGCAATGGCTGAACCCTTTCTTCTTTGCCCACTGAGGAGGGCCGTCGCAGGAAGCCCGCTGATGTGCCTGGACCCAAAGAGAATGGTGGACAGCGCTTGGCACCTAGATCTTTTTTCTCCCCGAGTTACTGTCTTTCCAACGTACCTGTCTCTACCTAATAACACCATCAACATTTTCCTGGAGAAAAAAAAAAAGAAAACCTAAAAAACTCACGGTTTCCAGGGTCTCCAGAAACGGTAATCACAGAAGCAGGAGAAGGGCCCACGCTGTTGTGAGCTGTGACGTGGATTTGGTAAGAAGACCCATTGAGGGGGAGTTCTGTGCTGTTGGCCGGAGCAGGGATGGAGAGACCCTCGAACTTGGATGGCTTGTCCGGATTTTCTACGATTACTTTATAGAACAGGATCTTCCCATTGGCCTGCGATTTTGATAGTGGCTGGAAAAAATATTGATGGCCATTTCAAAATGGGCTTTCCTCTGAAAAGAGTTTGCTTAAGTACTTGTTCATCTTTTCTGTCCTTCTGTGGCCTTACACACACACACACACACACACACACACGCACACACACGGCAAATTAAAACAGTTTAAAAGAGAAAATGACCCTCTAAACCAAACCTGAAATCAGACATTCTAACTAGAACTGAGCAGAGAAATGGGATCGTTGGAGGGTGAGCTCAAGAGTACAGTGTGCCCAGAGAAAGTGAGCAAGTCAAGAAATGAGAGAAGAGGGGATTCTTCAGTCTCAATTAAAACACACTCACTGTGGAGTTCCCGCTGTGGCTCAGCGGATTACAAAACCAGCTAGTATCCATGAGGATGCAGGTTTGATCCCTGGTCTCGCTCAGTGGGTTAAGGATCCAGTGTTGCCGTCAGCTGTGGTGTAGGTTGCAGACGCAGCTCGGATCTGGTATTGCTTTGGCTGTGGTGTAGGCTGGCAGCTGTAGCTCTTATTTGACCCCTAGCCTGGGAACCTCCATATGCCGCAGGTGTGGCCCTAAAAAGCAAAATAAATAAATACATAAATACACTAGATATTGAAATATTCATAACTTTTTCGTTTTTTTTTTTTTTTAAGAGACACAGTTGCGGCATATGTTAGTTCCCAGGCTAGGGGTCGAATTGGAGCTGCAGCTGCCAGCCTACACCACAGCCACAGCAATGCAGGATCCTATACCACAGCTCACAGCAACACCAGATCCTTTACTCACTGATCGGGGCCAGGGGTTGAAATGGCCTCCTCATGGATACTGGTCTAGTTCATTAATGCTGAGCCACAATGGGAACTCCTAAATATTCATAACTTTTAAATATGGTACGTGCTTCTCCATTTATGCTCCTACCCTGGGTCCTGCAAATGTCAGGGGCAGGCCTGAGGAGAAGCTGGGGAACCACAGCCCTAACAATCAGAACTGGCCCCAGAGCCCGGGGCTGCTCCAGGAGGACCAGACCCGCCTAGGGCTGTGGACGTGGAGCGGGGCTCTTCCACCGGGAAAGGAATTCTCCTGCAGTCATGTTAAGAGCCCTTCCAACTGGCAGACTGCACTGATGTCTAATTTTGGTGAAAGACAAGTGCCAAGCAAACATCTGTGTCTTTGAACCTAAGCATCCCCCCTTTTTTTTTTTAAGGGTCATACTCACGGCACGTGGAGGTTCCCAGGCTAGGGGTCCAATCGGAGCTGTAGCTGCCGGCCTACAGCACAGCCATAGCAACGCCAGATGTTGAGCCGCATCTGTGACCTACACCACAGCTCACACCAGTGCTGGATCCTTAACCCACTGAGCAGGGCCAGGGATCGAACACTCAGCCTTGTGGATACTAGCTGGGTTCTTAACCTGCTGAGCCAAAATGGGAACTCCGAATCTATGCACCTTACCTTCCAGAACAGAGTCACAGTAGGACGTCCCGACACCAACCTCACATTTCTCCAGACATCAGGAGCCTCTGAGGGAGCTGAAATTAACCAAAGAAAAGCTCTTGGGTCACAATATGCACGTAGAAGAGTATGTTCAACCTTTTTCTAGTTTGGTCAACAAAGTGACCACGGCCGGTCCTGCCCGAGGCTGCTTCTCACTTTTTCATTCTCTATGGCTTCTACCTACTTGCCCTTGGCCACACTGTTCACGCCTCACTCGGGGCACATAGTAGGTGCTTCACAAAAGATCTGTTCCATCTGAATAAGACATCACACTGGGCCTTTATGAGCATCAATCCTCAGAGCTTCTGGAAGCCATCAAGGAATTTTGGAATCATTCATCAGCCCAGTTCCAGAAGGTTAGGTAAATTTCCCATTTTTAGAATTTCTAGGAGCAACAGACCATTGCTACTTTCTTGCCTCATGTAAGAAGTTTGCAACTAGGGACGCACTTAAAGGGAGAGCCCCAGGGGAAGGCTGCACTCCTGCCCACGCTCCTGACTGCACACCGGCAGGCCTCTCGCTGGAGTGAAGCCTGGGATCCCCTCCTCTCCATGCAGCGCCCCCCCGCCGCCGCCCAGCCCAGCTCCTGGCCTGGGGCCTGGGGCAGCTGCCTGAGTGTGGACCGTCAGGGCCCCAGCTACACACTTCCCGTGGGGTGCCTCATAACCCTCTGTTCTAGAAGAGCTGGCTTCCATGTCTCTCTTGTCAGCAAACTGCAGGACCAGTGATTTGCAATCTGATTCAACACATCTTTGTGCAAGAAGAATTATTTTTGGAATATAACATGTAAAGATTTAGCTCTCTCTCTCCTTTTTTTTGGCTTTTTAGGGCCGCACCCATGGCATATGGAGGTTCCCAGGCTAGGGGTCTAACAGGAGCTATAGCCGCCGGCCTATGCCACAGCCACAGCAACGCCAGATCCGAGCTGCGTCTGCAACCTATACCACAGCTCATGGCAACGCCGGATCATTAACCCACTGAGCGAGGCTAGGGATTGAACCTTGTCCTCGTGGATACTAGTCGGGTTCGTTAACCACTGAGCCATGACGGGAACTCCTGGCTCTCTGTTTTACAAAAATATTTACAGTCCCCAATAATAGAAATAAACGTACGTCCTTTTTTTTAGTTGCTGACACTTTCTACTCAACTAAAAATGGCCATATATTTTTAAAATCTATTACAGGCAGATGTCAATTTACTAAATAAGCCACCAGAGGGAAAAGCCCATCAAATAAAAAACATATTGAAATAGGCACAATATGAGACCCCAAGCTCAATGCAGAATCTTCAGCTGGTTTGTACACTTGCAAAAACAGAATAACAGCACGACTGGTGGTGCTGCGTGTTTATGTCAACATGGTTTCTCCCACGGTGTCATTTAGCTTTGCTCACTATGATTCTGCTCAAGCAGAATTCTAATACACGTAAACATTGACTTTGCCTGCATTAAGCATAATGTGTTATCAAAGGTAAAAAAAGAGTCTATAAATTCGCCCAATAGATTCATCTCATTTTCTTGTCATTATAAAAAGCAAAGTTAAGTATTTTCAGGTTTATTATATAATAATCTAACAGAAACTACTAAAAATGCTATCTCTTTGTTATTTTCCCTTTGCACTAAATTTTAGGTATAATGTTGGAATATATTTGCAAAAAAAAAAAAAAAAAATCTAGTCCCAAAGCAGAGCAGCAGTAATAAAGTAACAATTACTTAATGACACACAACTGAGGAATAAGCCACGTCACCGTCAGGAAGAGGTTCTCGGCCTCAGGAACTCTTGAGGGGTCTACAGCCCTAGCAGAACCGGCTGGCGCTGCGGGCTGTGAGGGCGCGAACCTCAGGCAAGGGGAGGAAGCCTGCTGAGTGCCCCTGGGGACCAGGACCTTCTGCGGATTTTGACGCACTGCCCTTGCCACCTCCCCTGTCAGAGTCACTGCTCTACAACGGTCCCCCAACCCCTGGATTGCTGACGAGCGCAGGTAATAACATGCAATGCAATAAACATGTATAATCTTCCCTTAGGCAGTAAAATAGCCAGGACCTGACTCAACGCGCTCACACCCTCAGACACAGAACACACCGACTCCGGTCGGTCTGGCCGGGGGTGAGTGGCAGTTGCGGCTCAGTCGCCAGCAGGTGGGGCCAGTTGAACCCTCATGGTCTCTGTGCCTCCCGGGCCTCGTAGGTCAAGTAGGGAAACTAACAGGCTCTACTGCACGTGGGAGGCGCTAAGAGGAAAACGCCGTGGGCGTGGAGCTGTGTCCAGCACGTGTTAAACACACAGTAAGCGGTCGCCGCGCTGGTACTACCGCCACGGCTCTGCCTTTCATTAACTCTGCAGCCAGGCAAGTCTCCCAGTCCGCGGGCCCAAGTGTACAAACTGGGCAAGAGTAATACTTCATTATCCCGGACTGGAAGGAAATGAAAGCAGGGCCGGGCCATCTAAACTCCTGAGGTCTGTTTGCACTCTAAGCCACAGTTATTTGGGAGAACTCTTGTTCAGTCATTGTTGCGGAAACGACCCCTGAGAGTGTGTTGAGAAGGCTCCCAGTTTGCTGTCGATAATGATTAAGTTTCCAAAAATCATTACATTTCCAAACACAGACTGAGGTTGTTTGATATGAGAGCGATGCTTTCCCCAGCATGAATGCTACTGTTTGCCCCCAGTTCTGAATTAAAAGTCTGTATTAATTTATACAGCCCCAGATCTACTGGGAAGCCGGCAATACTGGTAGCTTAGAAACAATTTTGGCAAGACGAAAGATCAGAGAGAAAATGTCCAGTAGAAATAACTCAGATGGCAAACATCTGAGGGAGATGCCTTCCCACGCATATCTTGTTCAGCATTTAATTCAGTTTTTTAAAAGATGGCACACAGCCTCTGTCATATTACTTTCCCCTTAACCTTTGGTACAACTAAAATTCTCAGGGAAGCCCAGCCACCTCCCGTCAGTCAGTTTAGATCCTTGAATTAGATGTCAGGGAGCCGAACATACCAGCTTCAGAGGTGCTGAATTTTTGACTAATTGGTTCACTCCATTTCCAGAAGTGGTTGGCGTAAGCACAGCGCACTCGGGCCGTATACCTTGTGTCTGGTTCCAGGTCATCTAAGAGGTACTCACCGCTCACCTTGACGGAAACATTTTGTTGCTTGATTTAAAAAAAAAAAAAAAAAAAAAGGGAAAGGAAAAGAAAAAGAAGACAGAAGTTTTGGTGAGCATACTTTATTGCAAAGTCAAACCACACATACGACACCCTGATTTGGAGGAAGAAAAAAAGTAGTCTCTGAGGCCCTCTTCCCTACTCTAAAAGTTTAAGATTAATTTCCTGGAACTTCTTAACAGATGACCCACATCATCTGAACCCACACAGAAATAAGAGTTTCAAGTGAGTTTACTCAGCAAGCTCTCTGTTCAGACAGACAGAAACCTTTGAAAACAGAAAATTAAGCAGTGCTCTTACTTGTATCACTTTTCCTTCACCAAGGAGTTCAAGCTGACACAAAAAGGTGGAATAATTCCCAATGGCGTGCACCTTCCAGGTCACGGTGGCGTTTGTGGCACTGATATTTTCAAAGAAGAGATTGTAGGGACTCATTGGATGAACTGCCAAAAAAAAAAAAAAAAAACCCATAAAAAATTCAAGCACAGATCCAAAAGGACTTTGGTAAACAGGCAGTTCATTTCTTCACTGATTTATTCGATCAGCATCTGTGTGTGTGTGTGTGTGTGTGTGTGTGTGTGTGTGTGTGTGTGTGTGTGTGTGTGTGTAGAACACGGCAAACAAAACGGACTTACAGCCAAGATGGAGTAAACCATCAAGAGCCTTTCTCACTGACTATATTAGAAACTATAAAGAGAAACTGAGGACCGTAAAACAAAACAAAAACAGGCAAGGATGTGGAGGGGAGTCAAAACTTGAAGAAGTGGGAATATAGCCAAGGGAATATAACAGAACCCAGGCTGAACCAAAACAACATGAACAATGTCAAGGATATGATCCAAAATGAGTTGACACACACACACACGCGCGCACACACACACACACACACACACACACACACACACACACAACTAAACAAAACAGAAAAATGCCACCAATTTCTAAGGGGAAAGGCAAACAAGAGATGTCAACCTCAAGATGACACCTGTGTCAAGATGACTGCCTTGAACTGGGGCACTTTGCTGTACAGAAGAAACTAAAAGAACAACGTGAATCAACTACAATAGAAAAAAATAAGAACTTAAAAAACAAACAGATCAAAAAAATACTGTCCCACAGCTGAGTGGCAGTGATATCAAAGGAGGGATTCCAGGAAGCCCAGGCCTTCACGTCTTCCCATAGGAACTTGTTTTCTGTAAATCTTTTGTTTCTACTATCTTCCCTTTGTTGCAAAAATTCCCGTATGTCCTATCTCCCTCATCGCCTCCTCTGAGCAGTTTCTCAGGGTGACCTGAGATACTGTCTCCCAGGCTTAAGTCCTAATTTTGCCCCAAATAAAGCTTAACTCTCAAAAAAAAAAAAAAGTCTCCCTTGAAATGCTACTATTATTAAAGTCTTTAAAACAGACCCGTGAGATAAAAGTAAATGCATCTGGAGTTCCTGTTGTGGCTCAGAGGAAACGAATCTGACTACGAACCATGAAGTTGTGGGTTCGATCCCTGGCCTCACTCAGTGGGTTAAGGATCTGGCGTTCCCGTGAGCTGTGGTGTAGGTCGCAGACGCGGCTCAGATCCCGAGTTGCTGTAGCTGTGGTGTAGGCCAGCAGCTGTAGCTCTGATTCGACCCCTAGCCTGGGAACTTTCATATGCTGCTAGTGCAGCCCTAAAAAACAGAAGAAAAAAAAAAGGAAAAAGGTAAATGCATCTGAAATGAATAGAAGGAAAACACTTCTCAGCAGAGAAATGGAAATTACTTTAAAAAAGAGAGAGCCAAATGGAAAATTTTAGACCCGAAAAACCCTTCCACCTTACCCACTTCCGCGCCGCTGCGTGACCTGGCCACTGCCCCCCCACTCCAGCCTCCTTTCTCCCTCAGGAAAGACACGGGGACATTCTTTTCATCCCCGGAGGCCCAGAGCAGGTTCCCATCCCAAGACCTTTTCAAATCCTGTTCCTTTTCCTCCACGTGTTTTTCCCCGGGATGTTTCCTGCCTCCTCCTCCGACACCCCCATTCTAACTAGCCTGACACCCTCGCATTCTCCCCGCCACCCCCCGAATTCTAGCTTCTTCATTGGACTTTGCAACGCTTGGAATTATGTTATTAATTTGTTGACATAGCCACTGCGTGTCTCCACGCCCCACTCTCAGCCCTTTCTGCCAACACACACTGGCATGCATGCTCGCTAGGAACACACACTGGCATGTATGCTCGCTAGGAACACACACTGGCATGCATGCTCGCTAGGAACACACACTGGCATGCATGCTCGCTAGGAACACACACTGGCATGCATGCTCGCTAGGAACACACACTGGCATGCATGCTCGCTAGGAACACACTGGGATGCATGCTCGCCAGGAACACACACTGGCATGCATGCCCGCCAGGAACACACACTGGCATGCATGCTCGCCAGGAACACACAGTGGCATGCATGCTCGCCAGGAACACACACTGGCATGCATGCTCGCCAGGAACACACACTGGCATGCATGCTCGCCAGGAACACACACTGGCATGCATGCTCGCAGGGGCGGCTTCACATTCTGTTCATTGCCGGATCCCCAGGGCCCGCGACACCGGAGGCATCCCGCATTTGATTGACTGACAGATGGTTAAGTTGAAACCTAAAGAAGGGGTAGGGATTAAGAAGGTAAAAAGGAGAAGGACGAGCCTTCCAGAAAAAATGAACAATATGCTTAAAGATTTTAAGAGTTCTTAAAAGAGGAGGGTTGGGTCAAAACATAGGAAGAGATACCCCGCTTCAGGGATGTGTGGGTCCAGACTGTCTCGAAATAGCACTTCCTATCCATTCAGCTGACAAAAACGAAACAGGTGACAGAACAAACTCGGGGAAGATATGGTGGTCCCAACCACTTTGGAAACTTATGCGGTGGCATCATTTTATATTTAAGTTGAACATTCACATTTTCTGAGTCCTCATGAGTTTCACTCTTAGGTATATACTCAAAAAAAGAGAAACCCAATTATAAGGATGTACTGGATACAAACATAAAAATGCTCTTATTAACACTGTACCCAAGAGCATAAGCCTTGATACAATCAGAGAATCTATCAAAGGAGATGCATGATTAAAATATTGTATATTTAAGACTTTCCATTGTGGCTCAGTGGATTAATAACCCGAGTAGTATCCATGAGGATGCAGGTTTGATCCTTGCTCAGTGGGTTAAAGGATCTGGCATTGCTGCAAGCTGTGGCGTAGGTCTCGGATGTGGCTCGGATCTGGCGTTGCTGTGGCTGCCGTGTAGGCTGGCGGCCTTGGCTCTGATTCGATCCCTAACCTGGGAACTTCCTTATGCCATGGGTGTGGCCCTAACAAGACACACGAAAATTGTATATTTACATAATGAAGTAATCTACCGCTGTGAAAATGGACTACCACAACACTTAATACTATGGGTAAATATTAACAGTTCAATACTATATAAGAGTAATTACTAGATTATTACATATAGCTTGATGTCTTTTAATCTACATTAAGACAAAATAAAAACAGTATTTGGGGGCTTACATAAGAAATGAGAATATATGCACAGGCACACACATACTTTAACTCTGTCATTATCTTAGCAGAAGGAGTGGGGTCGGGGGGCTGTGGGATGGGAGACGAAAAAAGTTGTTGTCATATTTCTCATTTGAACTTGAGTAGTAAGCTCGCTGGTGTTTCGTACATTATGAAAACAAATGGGGACCACGGGCCATGCAAGTACCCATGAAGAGAAGCATGGCATGAATAAGAGCTATGACCTAAAACTTCAACTTAAGGAGTTCCCCTCTTGGCACAGCGGTTAACGAATCTGACTAGGAACCATGAGGTTGCAGGTTCGATCCCTGGCCTTGCTCAGTGGGTTAAGGATCCGGCGCTGCTGTGAACTGTGGTGTAGGTTGCAGGCGCGGCTCGGATCCCGCGTTGCTGTGGCTGTGGTGAAGGCCGGCAGCTACAGCTCCTATTAGACCCCTAGCCTGGGAAACTCCACATGCTGCGGGTGCAGCCCTAAAATGACAAAAGGCAAAAAAAAATATAATAATAATAAAAATAAAACTTCGACTTAAGATGGGAATGAGGCAAAACTCTACAGCACTTTTGCTTCATTCCGCAGTGTGTCAAACAAAGACGTGCCAGTGACCGGGGGCTGCCCTCAAGTCTCACCTCGATGGGTCACGTTAAAGAGAATGCTGACTCTTCTTTTTCTTAGGTAGTTCTCAGCCACGAGTGTGAAATTGTACATTTCTTGTGAGTCTTGAGCTACTTGCCAATTACAGAAGTTCCTGTGTTCACAAAGCATCTTTTTCCCGGAAAATCTGAAAACAACAACAATTTCAGGGTTTACACTTCTGGCAACGCAAATGTGTACCCCCCAAATCCCCTGGGGGGCACGGTCCGTAGCTGTCAAACTATGTTCCATACGACAGCATCCACTGGTCGCCGACGGGCACCGATGACGAAAATACTGTTTCAACAAACTTATCTAGGTGTTAAATGTGGAACGAGGAATTGCTGACCTTCCCTGGTGGGTGGTGAAAAGGCTCCTTCATTTCCTTTGGATATTCTTAAAAAGTTAGAAATCAGGTAGACCTGGATCACCACGGGGAACTTTTTTTTTTCCCATCAACAGTCATCATTCACTGATTTTCTGATGATTTTCAGGCCACATTTTCCTTTAACAAAGCTCAGGTGGAAAGTACTGTACACTTATGACCATTTGAGATTTCTTCCTCACCCTGATGGTTGGAAAATATTTGTTCAAATTTTCCGTAACCGCTCCAGGCGGCTGCTGGAGTTCCCCACTGCGGGGCAATGGGATCGGAGGCGTCTCTGGAGCTCTGGGATGCAGGTGTGATCCCTGCCTGGCACAGAGGGTTCAGGATCCGGTGTTGATGCAGCTGTGGACCGCTTGGATCTGATACCTACCCTAGGAAGGCCACGGGCTGCGGGAGCAGCCAAAAGGAAAAGAACAAAAACAAAACCCAACCAACCAACCAAGTAAATAAATAAATAAACATACGTGGCTTTTGTTACGTTGCCGCAAACACCCTAAGCAAGGAAGACACAGTCATTAATATAACCAGAGCTCACTTACGATTCAAACAGCGTGTAGCTTTGGGAAGGCTGCTTAGGCAAAGTCGTGTCACTTCCAGGATCCCAAGCACAGTTCAAATTCTTGAAGTCCTGGGTTTCACAAAAGAAGTCCTTGGGCTCCTCGAGTATTTCTGTCCACACAAAGGAAAGAGATGGAGACCTGGCTGAAGCCATTTGCGGGAAGATGAGTGAAATGGAAAGTTCTCTCCGGGGCCTGAGGCCACAGAGCTGCTCTGAACAACGGAAGGACAACTTCAGCGCAGGCCCACCCATCAGCAGCTCCAGAAAGGCACATGCTGGGCGCCTGTTTCGGCCTTTTCTCCTTCCTTCTCGGGTGCTCTGCGGAGGTACCACTGAGGATGGGCAGGCGTGTTTTGCATGTGGTCTGCACTCTGTCTGCCTGCTAGTATCTGCTCAGAGAAGACAGAGTGAGCAGAAGGCTGACTGAATGCAGCCAGCGTTGCCTGGTGTCGTCCCGCGGACACCACGGCTGGCAGGGAGCCTGGGCTGTGCTCGGGACGCTGGGAAGTCAGATCCGGGGGACCTGCTACACTCAGCAGCTGGGAGCTGAGCATTCAAGGAACGTGCAGCACCTCCAAGTCCCCTGGTCGCTGCCGTCCTTAGAGGCCACGGCAAGGGGGCACAGGTGACCAAGCGTCCAGGAGCCTGGAGACGGCCGCCGTAGACACCACCCCACCGTGCAGGGGCAGGGAGGGCTCAGGACAAACAGGAGACCACTGTGGGCATGCGCAGAGCCACCGGAAAAGTAAAACGCTCCCTCCTCTCCCCGCCACCACCCATGGGAGCACCTGACTTCTGCCACCAGCTGGAGACAGTCACGGCCTCGTTTGCTCTGTACAACTCTCGTCCCGGGGCCGGGCCTGTCCGTGTTTACTCATGGTCACAGCCACCATTCACAGGGCCCATTCACAGGGGACCCGGACAGGCTAGACAACCTTCAGGATGGCTCGCCAGCCACGGGAAGAGGATTCAAACCCAGGTCTTCTGGCTGCCCCTCTAGGGCCACCCAGCCCGCAGCCCCTCTCCCCCGTCCGCCGTCCCGCAGCCCTTCCAGCACGGCGGGCGCAAAGCGGGATATTTTCCCAGTGGTCCAGGTCACGACCTGAACTTTCTCCCCTTTAAGGCTCTCAGCTTCTAGGAAAAAAATGTCAGCAAGGTCAAGAAAACAACAGGAAATCCTACAAGGATTGCTTCAGAGTCCCCTAGAAGACACGTGAAACAAGAGAAAATTGAGACCGTGGGTGGAAACGGTTCCCTGCCTTCTGGGAAAGGAGATTGGACCTCTCCCCCGGGGCTCTGGGGGCCGGGATGGGGCACCGGGAGGCGGACACTCACTTGAGACAAAGAGGACTGTGCCTTTCATAGCGACTCCTGGGTCCTCACAGAAGATATTGGTCCCCGTTCTCCTAATGAAAGACACGTTCTTCAGCTTGAACGTGGATACCCGTGGATCAAGCTGGTCTATGTGGATCTGTGCAGCTTCCAAATAACAGGATATGTTATGCTGATGGTTCCTAGAAACGTAACAGAAGGTGACATCGGAGCCTTCCTCCACCAGCTTATCTTCAGGGAAGAGGAACAAGAGATCCGGTCCAAGGGAATTCTGTGCTGCACGATAAAAAAAAAAAGATGGCTCAGTCAGACTCGGAGGCAACATTCAAACCAGCCCCCTCCTGTCTCACTCTCAACAGATACCTTTAGCTGTTTCAACCTCCTGGAGAAAACAGGCACCTAAATTTCTACAGCAAACCTGTAAAGTTTGGTGCGTGCAAAGCAATCCACTGTGCCACGGCTCCTATCGTTGCGATAACACCGCTGCTCTTGTCCTAACGACCGACACAGCGCTGTCACTGCCGCCCTGCGGACGGCCGGATTACGGCTGGTGATCGCCCACCGGGACAGCAACGGCTGCTCCTTACGGACCCCAGCCCTGTGCGGCGGGGGCTGGGGAGGGGTCGGGCTGGTGGTAAGTGCTTACGCGTACCCTCTCTGGTCCTCCTTCCACCTGCCTGCGACAGGATGGACGGGACAGATAGGACCGAGCCCGAGTTCGCTCACCCAGCCAGTGGCAAAGCCACATTCACATCCACGATGTTTGCCCAGCCCCCAAGCCACGTGTCCCTCATAATCTCTAAATTGTCCTGTAGGTCACTCCTCTTCTGCCTTCTCGGATGCCAGCCACCCGCTGTCTCCTCTGGCTTCCGTCTTCCTTCGGTGTGCCCATCGGCACAGAAGAGTCCTCAAGTCCCTCGCATTTTAGGCAAACTCACTGGCGTGCCGGCCCCCTGCCTCCGCTTCCTCCCGATCCCCGACAGCCAGGCTCCCCGAGGCACTGCCTGTACCCAGCACTCAGCTGTCACCATGCCCTGCCCTGCACCTGACAGGTAGCTAATAAACACGTCACATGCCGGGGAAAAACAAAAGCTATATTGTCTGCATTTGCATAATTATCTCAATAAATTCGGAAGGCACATCCTCAGGCAGCTATCTCCCGGCGGCAAGGGTCACACCCATGCTTTTTAGATCCAATAGGAGCCAAAGGAAAATAATACTGGTGTCTACCTGGAGTTCCTCCAAAGGGAGTTTGACTATTGATCCCAGAAGATACTAGTTAGGAAACCCTTTCACTCTTTCATCGCCTCACTTCTTACCATCCGCTTCCTCCCAGCGACTCCAGTTGCTCCAGAACTTTGGCTCAGGGATCCTGGCATCATCCACCTTACCCCTCACTCTTACAAAGTGCGTCGCACATTCCAGAGGGAGCTTGGATTCCCAGCTCCAGTGCAGGCCTTGGTTCTGCTTCACGGTGGTGCTATAGCTCTCCTAGAAATAAAGGGGAAAACTTGGAAACACACAGCCAGCCATGCGATCCTGGAAAACGGCTCGACTGGGCTTTTCCTAAAGCACACCCTTAAGAGTCCGCTGTAGCCCCAGGACAGGGACAAGTGCAGTCTGTTCTTTCGTGCTCCGATGGCCCTGCAAGGAGCCGGCCATAGCCTCCAGCCTTCTGGAAACTTGTTCCCGATCCCTCTGGGCCTCCAATTCCAGTGGGTCATGTGGAGCAAAAACAGAAGCTACCTGAGCCTTGGGGGAAAATATTAGAGACAGTAGGTGTATGCAGTGCTGGTCACACAGAACCTGCCAAGAAAACTCTTGCAAACTAGAGAACGAATTGGAGTTCCCATCATGGCTCAGCGGAAATGAATCTGACTAGCATCTGTGAGGACACAGGTTCGATCCCTGGCCTCACGCAGTGGGTTAAGGATCCGGCGTTGCCGCGAGCTGTGGTGTAGGTTGCAGACGCGGCTCGGATCCTGAATTGCTGTGGCTGTGGCATAGGCCGGCGGCTACAGCTCCGATTACGCTCCTAGCCTGGGAACCTCCATTTGCTGTGGGTGCAGCCCTAAAAAGACAAAAAAACAAAATAAAACAAAACAAAAAAACCCAGCAAGATTGATGAGAATGTTTTAATATGCCTCAAATCAAGTTGGCCGAATCTGAGGAGAGCTGGCAGTCTGTCATGGCCCGCTGTCCCCCCAGAAGTCCACGGAAGGCTTCCTGTCACTCCCTTGCCTTTTCAGATACGATGGCCACACGGCCCATGCCCCCTCCCTTGAGCTCCCTCTGTCAGAATCTTTAGTGCCACCCCAGACGTCAGCCACCCAGAAATGTCCTGTACTGTGCTCTTGGGAAGTCTGTCCAGGTTGAACTAAAATTTGTTTTTCCCACACAGCTTTTAGTCTTACTCTCAGACTCTGGCATTTTCATTCTCGAAAGCCATCAGCTTCGGTGGCTCCTTTCACGCCTGGCCCTGTCATCTGAGGCCATTTCCAGTCTGACTCCAGCCTGCCTCTGCCTTGCAGGACCCATCTCTCCGGACACAGGGGCTTAGCCCTCACTTCTGGAAGAGCTTTATGCTTTTTATGCCTCCGTGTTTACTCTAAGTGTCCCTGGTTAGTGTCCCCCACTCTCCTTCAAGCCTCTTTTATACCCTGTCTTCTTCCTCAAGCCTTTCTTGCTCTTTCCTCTGGCTTCCTCCCATCCCCGCCTCCCCGGAAGCCCCCTGCACACTCCGTCTGCGGCTGTGCCCCCGACGCCAGCATGGCACCAGGAGAGTGGGGGCTGGGCTTCCTTCTTCCTCGTGTGCCCACAGCTCCAGGCACTCGGGCGCCTCAGTGGGCCCCTCAGGACGCCTGCTTTCTGCCCCCATGGCTGGATGATGGGGATAAAAAACCCCTTGCCCTTCCTGGGAAAAGCTGAATTTGCATCCATTTTTTCAAGGGCCCGTGGTGAGTCTTTCCG
Organism: Catagonus wagneri; assembly: GCA_004024745.2. Taxonomy (NCBI): domain Eukaryota; kingdom Metazoa; phylum Chordata; class Mammalia; order Artiodactyla; family Tayassuidae; genus Catagonus; species Catagonus wagneri. The sequence goes on along the minus strand of PVHT020000009.1, from coordinate 12,307,577 downwards.
TGAAAAGGGTGGGGCGACACACACGTCACATGCCACTTGGAGCCGCCAGCTCTGAGGCCTTCTCTGCACCTGTGCCTCCCTTCCCCCAGGCTGCCGACCTTGTCGGTGCCCTTGGGGAAGCAAACACTGCTTAGTCCACCTGAAGGGCATCTAATCACGCACGTCTTTCTCATTCTACGCAAAACTCTGCTTGGTAAAGTATTTATTTCAATGTACTGCATTTCCTTATCCTTAAGTGACAAAACTCTTTCTTTTTTTTGTCTTTTTATGGCCGAATCCATGGCATAGAGGTTCCCAGGCTAGGGGTCTAATCAGAGCTGTAGCTGCCGGTCTACGCCACAGACACAGCAACGCCAGATCCGAGCTATGTCTGCAGCCACAGCCACAGCAACGCCGGATCCCAGCCATGTCTGCGATCGTGTCTGCGATCCAGCAATGCCGGATCATTAACCCACTGATCAACGCCAGGGATTGAACCTGCATCCTCATGGATGCCAGTCAGATTTGTTTCCTCTAAGCCATGACAGGAACTCCAAAACACGTTTTTTTAACTACGAGTTCTGGGTCCTGACCCATGTAACTTTTACTGTATTTGGGCAGTCTAGGGTAACATTTTTCTTAAATGTTATTTGAGAGCCAATACCAAAAAAAAAAAAAAAAAAAAAAAAGGAAAGAGAATTCTGTCCATAATGGTGACCCTGCTATAATGTCCGCAGCTACAGACTGGATTTTGCCTCCTACCTCTGAGGTTCAGGCACTTCTCTTGTCCCCACTGTCACCGCCCACCCCAGGCCCCTCTCCTCCGGACCACCCCCATTCCTGGCTTCCAACTGGTCATACGTCACCTGCTCCACTTCTCCTCAGCGTCCCTTCCCTGTGCAGCCACAGGGAGCTTTTCAAGAAAAACTTCCAGCCAGCTCTCATCATTTCCCTTCTCACTGCTCCCGGGATGAAAAAAACAACCCCCAGCAGGACTCCCAGGGTCCTGGGCGGGCCCGTGTCCCAGCTCCCTGCGTGTTCCACACCTTCTGGACTAAAAGCTCACACCCGCTTTCACTCAGGGCCTCTGCTCACACCGGCTGCATCTTCCTGGAACATTGCCCTCGTCCTCCCTGTTAAATGAGTTCCTGATCTTCTTCCCCACCTGGGCTCCAGCGGCCCTGCCTCCAGTTGCTGGAGAAGGTCAGGCGGACCCTCGCCCCGCAGCCCCTTGTCTGCCGCCGGCCCCATGGCCCCTCGCCGCTCATGTTTAGGATGCGCTTGTCTGTGTGATTGCTGCCTCGCCCTGGCAGCACCAAGAGCCCCGGGTTTGGAACCACGCCTGGACCAGAGCGCACAGTGTGCAGCTCTGTGCTAAACCACTTCCTCACTTCAGTAACATGCACGGAGCTCTATTTTTCCCAGACACTCTGTGTGGATTCTGTGTAACCACAAGTTGAACTTTGTGGTCTTTAAAGCCCTGTGGTGGAAAAGATAAACTTGCCTTGAATGTATTGATTCGGTGATCTTTACAAATGTGATGAATTGTCTTTGGGCGGTTTTCATTCACTGAAGTGGCGAGTCTCATCCGGCCCCGGCAGACACTAGTGAGTCAGCTGGCATTGGCGCAGGGTCCAGCTGAGGTCCCTGATCCGTTCCTGAGGCCTGAGCTTAGCCCTCTCTGACTCACGCTTCCAGGCCTCCTTCCAAGCTGGAGCGCTTGCTCGGACTCTGCCTTCTCCCACCACTGACAGAGCCGTAAAGCAAGCGAAACGCCGAGGGCGGAACCTGGTCCAGGGCGAGAGCGTGTGTGGGGCTCCTGGGGGCCAACACCGTCCGGGAGGCAGCTCAGAGGCCCCGGTCCAGCCGTGAGCCCCTGGGTCAGGATGCTTTCCCTTTGACTTGTTCGGGAATGTGACAGTCTGAGGCACGGGTCTGGAAAGATGCTTCTCTCGCCTTCTCGAGTGAGGATGCACCACAGGGAACTGCATCGGACAGCGGGTGATGGTCCAGACAGAAGCTGCCCCTCTTGACTGGCTTTTGGCCCCTTAACCAGATGGGGACCCTATGTCTGTCCTCAGTTTCAGGCCCGAACGGTTCAGATAAAAGCTCCTCATGGGAGTTCCCAATGTGGCGCAGTGGAAACTGGTTCTGACTAGGAACCATGAGGATGCGAGTTCGATCCCTGGCCTCGCTCAGGGGGTTAAGGATCCTGCGTTGCCGTGAGCTGTGGTGTAGCTAAAGGAGCTAACCATCTGGATCCCCTGTCCCCTCGCCTCCAGAGTCTGCGAGAAGAGTGGCTGTCCACTAGCAAATGGGGGTCCCCAGAAATGAAACTTCCCTGTGTCGCCCTCCCCTCCAGGCAAACTCTGTTTCCCTTCCGTGAGAAAACGCGTCACTGTCCTTCAACATCCCGCGGTAACAGATGAACTTGATGTGTGCACAGATCACTAAGGTTCCCCAGGCCAGAAACGGTAATGGAAAGAAACCACTGGTATGCCCCAGGGCACAGATGGGGAAGCACCAGGCAAAACAGACACAGCCACAATTTGAACCAAGACAAGTGAAAAAAAAAAAATCAATCCCTAATAGTTCAAAGGCAAAAAAGAATGTGAAATTCAGTTTCTTAATTTAATTTGTTGTAGAAGAAAAACCACATACGAGGCAACAAAGGACACTCTAAGTTCCTTTCCAACACGGTCCACAGAGACACTCTTTGCCGGCCAGAACAGAACATGCTGGACCTTTTCTTCCTTGCATTTCAGCACAGCATTAGAAGGTCTGAAAGTACTTCTAGAAATTCAGCAACCAGTCACGGAGTGTCTATACGGTGACAGGTGTGTTATGGTCTTGATTTCCTCAAGCTGAATAAGACTCAGTCCCACCCTTGTTTAGCCCGCAGTCTGTGGGAGAATGGCAGGAAAAATGTTGCCAAACTATTACATCTGATTTAGGAAAATCTCTGCTGGACAGTGAAGAAAGAAGGAAGGAAGAGGAATAAGATGGTTGATCTTCACAGATTTTGGGAATCCAAGATTCACAAGGACAGACCCCAATAGCTTTCGAAACAGAGCAGAACTGAGAATGATCTGTTTTCTTAGCATAGTCTTTCCAACTACCCAAACCAAAATTGCCATGTTCCTCTGTCCCAGATCCTCTTAACCAAAAACACGGAAATGCAATTATTTAGGACAACTGTTCTGAGTTGCTAAAGTATTTCCATGTTGAGACTTTTTTGACATTATAAAAGATAAATCATGGTGTCATAAACTATTTTTTAAAATATTGAGCCAAAAAGAAAAATACTTACCTTCCAGATGACATTGGATGTTTTAAATCTACTGATTTGTATCTGAAAAACCATTTTTAATTCCTGATGATAAGCAAGGTTGTGGATGGTCCATTGTAAATGCAAACGCTGATGTGCAGAATTGATGGAAACGTTCAGTGATTCAGGAGTTAATGGCAAAGTTTCAGACAAGACTGAAAGACCAAAACAAGATAGGAAATAACATTTCACAGGAGAATAAATGAATGATACAGATAATTAAACTGCTCAATATCATCACTGTTTAGCTTTTGGAAAATATTGCTCATATGTGCATTCTAGAATTAGACAACTTGAAAAGCTGGAGGGAATTTAAAAGTCACTTGGCAGATGAAGAAATTAAGCCCTCGATGAATGAAATGACTTGCTCAAAGATACACAGCAAGTTAATAAACTGATAAACAGTTACACAGGACAAAATAACACTTTTTGAACAATCTAACTGGTTTAGCAATTTATAACAAGGCTGAAGAAAGAAAGGATTTTTTTTGCTATAGATTTCACAGTTTCAGAAATCTAAAATGAAAGTTTTCTTTTTGAAAGTCGGTATTTCAGAGTTTATTAAAATAGCAATGTGAGAGCAATCCTATCTCTAAACATTATTGCTTACATCTCAATGCACTGAACTTAAAACACCGCTGGCAAAAATTCTTTGGAGTCTTCGGGCGGGACCAGCAACATACTAGGCACTTAATCTCAAATAAAATGATTTTGACAAGGTTCTTAGTTCAAGGAGGAAAACTAGCTGGAGAGACACACCAGACTCCCATGATACAATGAGAGACTGCAAGTTTAGAGGGTTTATAGCGGTGTGATAAGAGTCTATCAAAGAGGAGAGATTCAAGCATGAAACAGATTTGCTGAGGTCAGTGAGTTGGAAGCAGCCCGGAGAGAGGATGGGCCCTGCTGGAGTGAATGAGGTCACTGCTAAGTCTTGGAGAAGAAGAAAGCACTGCTTTTTACCTAAGTGGAGGAAACGCCATACAGATTCAATAGGAACTGCGTAAGGCCGAAGCAACAGGTTCACTTGCTGGTCTGAGGGCAACTAAAAGGGAAGGATGTAAAGGTATTGAACAGATCAAGACTGTATCGACAAAATCAACCGGTTACTGAGGGTCTGTGGTAGAGCAGATGTCATCTTCTTAGCACTGATTTTTCTAGTTCTTTGGAGATTTCCCCTGTAAGCTAAAACCCTTCGGCACCTAGTTTAAAATGCAAGAGCGTACCTCTTTTGAGAATAAAATGGAAGGGATCTCCAATACTGAAAAAAATGTTCCCAAACTTCCATTCTACTGGTGCAGTTTTTCTCACGGCAATGACAAGATTGAGCACATAATATTACATGTTGTCTCATGTAATGCCCACTGTGAAACTGAGACAGTAATTTTTTATAGATATGGAAGCTGAAGTTCAGTAAGTATAAATAACCTATTCAAAGCTCTATGAAGTTGAAGCACAGAGTGCTCTTATACCAAAACTTGTGTTCCCCTTTATTGCATTGCCCCCCAACTGTTAATGCAGGAGCATCTTGCCCAGTCCAAGGTCACATGGAATGGAATCACTGAGAAGTACGCTGCCTGGCTCCCACAGTGTCCTGCCAAGTTCAGGATATGGATAACAAGGATGGGGCTCTGGGCCCAGCCAAGTAAGCTGAGATACAAGAATAAATTCTTCATGTGACTGGTCCGTAAGCAGACGGCTTCAGGAGCCAAGTAGGGAATTAGCCTCAGACTTTAGAAGAAAATCTCAGAAATTTCATTTTATTGAAGTGAGATTAACAGGGGTTCTCATAAAATCCAAGTTATTAGCCACCAATAACTATCTTCCCACAAAGATACCCATCACTTGTGATGTTTTATCAGTTCAAAGCTGGGGATGGCAAGGATACCAATTAAAATCTCAGTATGGATTTCCACGACCTTGGCTCTGGCAACAGGTCCTTAGATATGTTACAAAAAGCATGAGCAAAAAAGAAAAGTAGATAAACTGAACTTCACTGAAATTAAAAACTTTTGTACATCAAAGGATATTGTTAAGAAAGTTAAAAACCTATAGAATGGGAGAAAATATTTGCAAATCATTTATCTGGTATCCAGAATATGTGAAGAACTCTTACAACTCAACAATAAAAAGATAACTCAATTTAAAAAATGGGCAAATGACTTGAACTGGCATTTCTCCAAAGTTACAAATGGCCAATAAGCACATGAACAGCTGCTCAGTATCATTAGTCATCAAGGAAATGCAAATCAAAATCATGAGATACTATCTTACATTCATGAGGATGACTATAATTTTAAAGGTGAAAATAACAAGTGCTGGTGAGGATGTGGAGAAATTAGAACCCATGTACGTTGGTGGTGGGGATGTAAAATGGCTTTAGCACTGTAGAAAATATTCTGGGAGTTCCTCAAAAAGTTAAAATAAAATGACTATATGACCTAGCAATTCCATTCCTAGGTATATATCCCAAAGAACTGAAAGTAGAGACTCAAATACTTGTACACAAAAGTTTGTAGCAGAATTATCCACAATAGGCAAAAGTGGGAACAACCCAAATGTCTGACAACAGATAAGCGGGTGAACGAATTGTGGTATACACAGATGATGGACTATTATTCAGCCATAAAAAAGGAATGGAGTACTGACACAAGCTACAAATTAGGTGAACCCTGAAAACATTACACTGTGAAGAAGCCAGATACAAAAGGTCTCAAACAGCATGATTCCATTTATATGAAATATCCAGAGCAGGTAAATACATACATAAAACAGACCGATGGTTGCCAGGGGCTGGGGGAGGAAGGGATGGGGCATAAGTGCCTGATGATTATTGAATTTCCTTTGGGGGTAATAAAAACGCTTTGGAACTATATTGAGGTGGTGGTTGCACAACATTTTGAATGTACTAAATGTCACTGATTTGCTCACTTCAGCCATAAAATGATTAATATTATGTGAATTTCACCTTAATAAAAATTATTTTTAAAATATACATGATCATGATAAAAATGTTCAAATAATACATAAATTGAATCCCCACCATTCTACCAACTCCAGTCTCATTCCATTGCCAAGTTTAAATCATGTTTTCCTTGAGTTTTTCCATACACTTAAAAAAATCATATAGAACTATGCACTCTTTTTTGTATTTTTAAAGTATTTGTGCCATTTTTAAAAAGCTATAGAGAAAAGTAGAAGTAAAATGTTTCTGGATGGTGAAATTGAGTGATTTTAATTTTCTCTTTTTTATGCTTTTCTGTGTTGTTCTTCAGAAAGCATGTATTACTTTCAGAACCATATAATATGTTAGATTTGAACAGAAATATTCCTTTAAGATATCTAATTCATGTCACTGTGATGACACTTCAGAATGGATAATTCAGACTTCTGTGTCAATTTGCACCAAAAGGTTGAGCCCCAGTTACCTTTCCAGTTTTCTTTCCTGATGAAAATTAATAAATTGACATTCTAGTTCCTTTTTTTTTTTGGCCTTGCCCACAGCATGTGGAAGTTCCTGGGCCAGGGGATCGAACTCACACCACAGCTGTAACCAGAGCAACAGCAGTGACAATGCCATATCCTTAACCTGCTGAGCCATGAGGGAATTCTGGCATTCTAATTCTTAACGAGTTTGAGCAAAGTGAATCATTTATCAGCTCCCATTGACTCAAAGGTGAATGACCGAAGCTGGAACCCTCAATACTCAAAGCCCAAACATGGTGGTCATGGTTATTCGGTTAGAGATTTTATCTCCTTTGTGAATAAAACATCTCACCTCTTTAGTTAAAGGAAACAGCTGTTATGCATTCTCTCCCTAAACCTGAGTCTTCCAAGTGGAACAGAGGGCAAATCATTTTAACAACTGTGGAGCCAATAGCATCAGAGAGAGCAAGATGCATGCAAAATCTTCCCACCTTTCCAAGCTCTCATTTCATCTTGCTTGTACGGCCGTTTGTTGCCGTCAGTCTCACTCTAGGTTCAAATCTCCTGGAGGACAGAGGCGGGGCTTATGCATCTCTGAATGGACTCTTGTCCCCAGCACTTGGTACAATGTCTTACCCAGAGCATGTGTTGATCTCAAATGACAGAGATCCAGGCTAGCCACGATCTCAAGTGCTTGGCCAACAGCCCCTCACTAACAACTCATCCATTCTGGCATTCTCTTCTGCTCAGGGATGCTTATCTCACATTGTGTCTGCACCCAGAACACAGAGTTACTGTCGCGGTCTGTTCTGTTCATCTCCCTGCAGGCTGCAGGCTAAACAAGGATGGGACTAAGTCTTACTCAGCTCAGGGAAACCAAGACCATGACACACCTGTCACAGTACAGACTCTCTGGGACTGCGTGCTGAATGAGTGAGTCACCTACCTGTATCAATTTTATTTCCAGAAGCTCTAGGATGCTGCCGTATGATGCTTTAGACAAAAGGAGAGCTTTTTTTTTTTTTTGTCTTTTTGTACTTTTATGGCTGAACCTGGGGCATATGGAGGTTCCCAGGCTGGGGGGTCTAATTGGAGCTGTAGCCGCCAACCTTCACCACAGCCACAGCAATGCAGGATCCTAGCTGCGTCTGCAACCTATGGCAACACCGGATTCTTAATCCACTGAATGAGGCCAGGGATCAAATCTGCAACCTCATCATTCCTAGTCAGATTCATTTCCGCTGAGCCACGATGGGAACACCTTTTTTTTTTTTTTTCCTCTGTCTGTAGGAGCTCTTTATATTGACAAATACTCTCGGTGAGTGTGGAGTGACTCAGACACTTGGTAGACAGCAGTCAGAAATAACTGGGTCAAAAGCAATCTAGGACCTGCTGGGGAAACAGTGGGAAATGCCAGGGTAAAGTCAGAGATAAAGGGACCTTGGAGATTATTCAGTTCAATTCCAGTATGTTTCAGAGGAGGAAACCGAGGCTAAAAAAAGGGGAACGACTTTCTCAAGGCCATACAGCCCGAACAGAACCCGAGGCTCCTTGCTGTTGGCCCAGCTCTCTATTTGTAGCACTGAACTGGAGCGTGGCCAGAAAGGGCAGGCTTCGAATCAGACAGACCCGGATTTAACTATAGACTGTCACCTCCTACTCTCCCGCACTGGTTTCTCTGGCCCCAACACCAACACTACTTAAGGAAACAAACCTTGGTCCATTCATAAGATAGGCTACCATGTAGCCATTAAATACAATGCTATTTCTAGAAGAACATTTAACATCCAAGGTCAAAACTCTCACTCATCATATACTGTATTATTTTCATAAGCAGATATTAAAGTAAACTTATTAAAGTATACATACTTTACTTGTATATACATTAACAATTCACCTATATATACTTCAATAAGTAGATATAGTATAATTTCCTAGTGTATATACTCATACTGTATTAATATATATACTTGTTACTATATATACTGTAAAAAGTATACATATTTTATACTAATTATACTTTAGTAAGTATACATCATATACTATATAAACTTTATATATACTTACAGTGTAAGTATAATATACACTTATACTGTAAGTATATATAGTTTTAATATAGTTATATAGTAATACATATTAAAGTATATATGGTCCAAATACACCAAGTATATATAGTATAATTTTACTTATATATATAAAAAAACCCTACACATTTACATCTCTATCTCTGTCTGTGCACATAGCACATGAGAAACTGGAAGGAAATACGAACGCTGGTCATGACCTCTGCATGATGGAGAGTAAGCCCAGGGTTGACCGGAAGTGAGCCTTAGCTTGGGCTCATTGGTCAGGAGAAGCTCGGTTATCAAAAACAGAGTCTCAGGGTAGTTCCCTTTGTGGCTCAGTGGAAACAAACCCGACTGGAATCCATGAGGATGTGGGTTCGATCCCTGGGCTCGCTCAGGCGTTGCCAGGTGTTGCTGTGAGCTGTGGTGCAGGACACAGATGCAGCTCAGATCAGAGCGTTGCTGTGGCTGTGGTGGAGGCTGGCAGCTGATTCAACTCCCAGCCTGAGAACTTCCATATGCCTCAGGTGCAGCCCTAAAAAAAGCAAATAAAACCAAAAACAAACAAAAAACCCAGAGTCTCAGACCTGAGCCTGGCTGAGTGATCAATTGAGAGGTCCACTGGTTTGAGAGGAAGTTTAGCAGGTACTAAAAGAAAGTGAGACGAGGAAATCCAAGGAGTTCAGGCGAGGACAAGGAGGATCACTTGGCAAAGGAGGTCTGCTGAGCTGAGAAAGCTGGAAGCAGAAACAAAGACTGGTGGGGAGAAAAACAGATAAATGCAAGGTCTGATCTAAACAAAGGAAGCTAGGAAGCTGAAACAGGAGCAAAGCAGAGTCCCTTATAAGTCGAAGGCGCGCAGGAAATAGGTATTGGAAAAGAAAAGGAGACTTCATAAGGGAATTGAGCTGGGCCAAGAGCCCAAGTTTCTCTGGATAGTCTGGAGTTGGGGTCGTGGGTCCGCCTGGGACTCAGGGGCTCTAACTGAGCCTAAACCTTCTATGGCACAGACTACCCACTCAGTTCCACCGTGTCATGCTTAGATTTTAATAACTAAGAGCTGCAGAGTGAGGGGTACAAATACTACAAAAGAGAAGCCCTCCTAATTCCCACCGTTCAGCTCCTGATTATGGAAGAAACCAGCAACCAAACTGGGATTTTTTTTAAGAAGCTATGAAAGTAGAATCTTCTCATGTGCCCCAAGCCCAAACAAAATAAACAGAGACCTAAAGAATATCAGGCAGAGAGCTGAGCTATTATCAGAACAAAATCTCCCTTTTATTTCCAAATAGCTTTTCACAGCATTTTGAGTGAAATAGAAAAACTCTATCGATTACTTCTTGCAAACATCACTTTCACGAACCCATGGGCAGGAACTGTGAGAGTAATAACTGCGAGATATGCCTACACTCTCTGTTAATGAAGGCGTCTACAGCAAAGAATAAACTCAGAAAGAAGGAAATGCAAAGTTTTATAAAATACAGGTAAAAGCAACCCAAATTTTATAAACCAATAGAAACCTGAGTCTCAGAGTCGGTCTTCACATCGGTTCAGAGTAATAATCAAACATTTCGGTGGTGTTTGAGTCTTATTAACTTTAAAGCTCATTTATCACAAAATAAATACCCTCACTGAGGGAGTGGCAAAGTGACAAATACTATCTCTTTACCCATAAACAGCGTTTCATCTTAGCAAACTGCCTCTCATTGAACGTAGCTGTGAAACACCTTGACTGGTTCTAACCTAGTGGCCAACACTGGTCAGGCCATCTCCACCCAGCAACTAAGAACGAACTCCTCTGGCAATGGCCATGGACCCCATCCTGACCATGAAATTCTATGTGATCAGGTCCACTAACAAGGGCGTTAATGATCAGTGCCTGGACCAGGAAAGCAGGGCTAAGGTGTAGCTTCCTAAAATAAGCCATCGGTTTCGGGAAAGTAAAGACCAGGGTAACCATTGCTGCTGACCAATTCTAAGTCATTTCCAAAGACAAAACAAAAACCTGTGCACGCATCACCTTGCGTTTGTTCCCCGCCCCCAACATGGGATATTTTTTCTTTACTCTTCTTTCCACTTCTTACCTTCACTCTGGTAAGTTCTTAGGGACAGCAATGCCAAGAGGAATACTGTCAGAAAGATGGTAGAGAGAGCCATAGGTTCTGGTTTTCTGAAAAAGATAAATTAGAGAGAAGGGGAATTTTACTTCATTTTAGCTGTGAGCAGGTGTCTGAAGCGGTTGTGGAAGACAAGGCCGTCAAGGGTTCCCATTCTTCTTTCCTCCCTATACCCATGCCCCTTGTCATGTGAATCTGGAGCCCCCCAACGCCCCCCAATGAGTCTATTTCCTTGCTCTGCCTGACTTGCTTTGGCCCATAAATGAGGCAGAAGGGATGTGCCAGCTCAGAGCTGGGACCTCACGAGGCCGTAGGTATTTCTGCTCGCTCTTTTGTGTTTCTACCTTTGGCAAGAAAAGAGCGTTTCTGGGCTATTCTGTGGGCCCCGGAGGAGAATGAGCAACACAGGAGGGAGAGCTGGGTCACCTGAGCTGCTCCAGCTGGCGCCAAACTAGATGGGCCAGCAGCCGGCCGGGCACTGGGCACCGGCCCAGAGCAGCTGTTCCCAGATGTGTCCCTGGCGCTGTGTGGCGAGAGATAAGGGATCCACTGATTTCTTCGAATTAAGCAAAGGTTGATAAAGAAAGATAAAGCAGAGAAATGAAAGTTGAATATTTAAAAAAACGTTCTCAGAAGAACTACATTCGAATCCATTCCTTAGGGGAAGCCACCGCCACTCTTCCCTGCCTCCCTCCTGAAAATTTCACCGGAGGGAGTTCCCGTTGTGGATCAGTGGTTAATGAATCCGACTAGGAACCATGAGGCTGCGGGTTCGATCCCTGGCCTTGCTCAGTGGGTTAAGGATCCGGTGTTGTCATGATCTGTGGTGTAGGTTGCAGACATGGCTCGGATCCCGCATTGCTGTGGCTGTGGCAAAGGCCGGCGGCTACAGCTCCTGTTAGACCCCTAGCCTGGGAACCTCCATATGCCGCGGGAGCGGCCCTGGAAAAGGCAAAAAGAAAAAAAAAAAAAATTTCATCGGAGACGGTGAGAATTTCATTGTTCAAGATAATTTCCGATTTTCCTTGTCTTTGAAGAGGGCCCTGAACTATGGGTCAAAGAGCGTCACTGATTCATCAGGTCCTCTGACTATCGGACAGTCTGAGGGCACAAAGAATCAGCCTGGATGACCTCAAGAAGGCGAATAGGTTCTTCGCTTGATAATAAGTGCATTAGTCAGGGGAAGCACTGCGTTTCACTTTTCTACTTCAGACTCTGACTCATCATGGAGAGAAGCTGTGAACATTCAAAGTCAACTTGTGCCTCTGTCTGGGCACCCGGGCTCCATCAAGAGCTAGAAATTCCATGAAGCAGATCATCCATTTTCACTGTCCCCACTCTCCGTTTATTTTCTTCAAAACAGCATTTTACAAGAAATGGGAACAATGCTGAAGACAGGAAGAGGGTACACCTAACTACTCGATTACTCGGAGTGGGGGGTCAAACCTGCCTGCAGAGGAGCAGAAGTCTGCAAACTTTTGAAGAAGAAAGCAGCTTTTCTTTCCATACCTTTTTTTTTAATTAATTAATTTTATTTCAATTATAGGTGTATCCACTCCCTTAAGAACCATTTTCTGCTGCTTCTGTCTTTGGCAACAGGTCATTCATGCCGAGCTAAAATCTCTACTGACAACTTCAGATAGGTCCCTGTGACAACTAAATATCAAAGCTGGGGGAAAAAACTGCCCCAAGAGAAAATAGGTTCTGCTTAGAACCAAATGGAAGGCAAAGGAAAATACCCAAGTGAAGTGTCTGACGCTCATTGAGCATTTAAATATCCATCCAGGAGTTGCCGCTGTGGCTCAGTGGTAACGAACCTGACTAGTATCCATGAGGACGTGGGTTTGATCCCTGGCCCCGCTAAGTGGGTTAAGGATCCAGCATTGCTGTGGCGTAGGCTGGCAGCTGCAGCTCTGATTCGAACCCTAGCCTGGTAACTTCCATATGCCATGGGTGCGGCCCTAAAAAGAAAAAAAAATGTGTCCATCCAGTCCTAGCCAGTGGCCCAGGAGGGTCCATCCTCTGAGCATTTATATCACCTGTGGTACAAAAGGAGCCACCACTGTGAGGACAGCTCATGGCCTCAATTCAAAAGCAGGTGATCGAGGGGGTGAGATGCCCCCGGCCTTATGTTTTCTGCATGAATGGGAGATTTAAGATGATTCTAAAAACGTGGAGTTCTAGTAAATCAAATATTTTACATGTCACAAAAAATTAAACCCGTCACGGGGCAGAGGCCCCCAAATCTCAAAGTTACAGACCTCCTACCAATTACAGTGAAACTGAACCAACCAGAAACTAAAGAATAACAAGATGGAAAGACATGAGCATTTACAGGGAATGTATTCCCCTGGCCTGGGTGTCTGTGCATCTCAGGATCGTCCTGGAAAAGCACGGGGACAGTCCTGTCGGAAGCCCGGCCCTGCCCCGCCGTCTCACACACGGCAGGTTGTGAGGCGGAGGTCCTGAGCTCCAAGAGCCACCCAGATTTCCTGCTTTTCCTTTCGGCAGTTCTGATGGGTGGGGTTTTACACACGCTGGACAGGTGGCAGCTGTGACACAGTGGTCACAGCCCGCACAGAGCAAAGTTATTTCTAGTGACCAGGCAGCCACCGTCCCAATGCTCCAGGCCCCAGAGTACCTCGGGGCCTCTGGCAGAAGGACTGCGAGTCCTAGCCGTTATCTGAGAAGCTTTGGAAAAATCAGTTCATCAACGCCTGCAGAATGAAAGCCAGTTGATGTGAAAACACGGCAGAGATCCCCGTGGAGCCCCTTCGGGAAATGCTGTGTGGACAGTTTTCCTGTAGGCACAGAGCCCGATGCTACTGGAAAAACACAGACACCAAGGGCTCTGAGTCAGCTGCTTCTTAGGTCCTAGTGACTGAGGCACGGCCCCCGGGGGTCCCCTCCCCAGTTCCTACAGCGATCCTTCTCCAGTTCTCCTATTCCCCGTGCGCAAGCTGCTTCCCCGGGAGATCCCCAGTCACAGAGCGAAACGCCTGGAGGGGATGGTGTGAACTGTGCACAGATCCCGAGGTAGCCGAGCGCCGGGCATAATCAAGGGACGATGTGGAGCTGGGTGTTGTTAGGTGTTGGCGTGCGGGAGGAGGTGAGTGATGGGAGATGAAGTAGGGAAAAGGCTTTAGAAAATGTGGCTTCTACTCTGAGTGCGCTGGGAGCCACTGGGGAGGTTTAAGCAAAGGAGCATCATGGTCTCACTTCCACCGCACAGGCAGGACCCCGTGATGAGCAGAGAGTGGAGGAGGCAAGGCGACAGAAGGGACAACAGGCGGAGGTCAGAGAGACGGGCCAGGGGAGGCCAACACTGGCTTATTCCGGGCGGATGGGAACGGCAGTGGAATTCAGGAGAGATGGTAAAGATAGAGCTGGCAGGCTATGCGGGGTGGTGACAAAGGTAGACATTGTGGAAGGCTCCAAGAATTCTGGCCCGAGGTTCTGGAAAAATGGAATCACCGTTAGCAGAGAAGCAGGAGAATGATTTAGCAGGCTGTATCCAGGACCCAACTTGGGACATCTGAGGTTTGAGATGCTTACTGATATGCAAGTGGAGAGGTCAAGGAGCCAGCTGGACACACCAGGTGTACTTTGTGGGAGGGGTCCTGGCTGGGGGTATAAATCCAGGCATCCTCTGTGCGTACGTACAGTATTTAAAGCTGTAGGACCAGATGATCTTCAAGAGAAGTAGGGACAGAAGGGAGAAAGAGGGAGCACCACACCCTACACTTTAGCCCCTGATGCAGATCAGATGAAGATCCAGGATTAAGCCAGGCTTCCCGACATCACCTCAAGGATAAGGGCTGGTGAGTCCTTCAGCATCAGTCGGCTGCATGGCAGGTTCCCCCACCCTCCCATCCACTCACCAGGCTTTCTCCCTCCACAGCCATGGGTGAGGCACATTGCTATGTCCGATTTCCAATAGGAAAAGGAGGACAGGGAAGTGGGAAGTGGCAGAATTCAGAAAGGAGAAATACTTTCCTGCTTCATCTGCATGACTCTGTCCTTTCCCAAACCTATTCTTTCCCTTTTTAAAAAAATTTCCCCAGGTTTTAAAAAAAATTGAAGTACAGTTGATTTACAATATTGTGTTAGTTTCAGGTACACGGCAAACTGATTCAGATACACACACATGTATATACAGTTTCATATATATATATATATACATACATACATATATATATATCAGATTCATTTCTGTTACAGGCTTTTATAAGATATTGAACATGGATCCCTGTTCCATATAATAATTCCTGCTGTTTATCTATTTTACTCATAGTAGTTTAGGACTGTGGGATTAACGGATACAAACCAAATCTGTTCTTTATTTCTACTTCTCAGATCACCATCATCCCCATCCAGACTATGAGCTGCTCGAGGACAGGTCTGGATCTTATTCCCCACTGTCCGTCGGTCCCAGGACACAGGTGCTCAGTCTCTAGTAATGAATACAAACTTGTACCAATTTTATTGCATTCCATCTTCTTTGCTTTTAGTTTTATTTTAATTAAAATTCATTCCTTTTCAGGTCCTTCTACATTTTCTATTGCCAAATGTTGCCTAATTCACAGTCTTTCATCAACATTCCTTCTCTGGGGGTTCAGAGGAGGAAAGGAAAGGAAAACTCCCCATTCATTTTTGTAGAACTTCTCGCGCAACTCTTGGCATTTGCAAAAAGAAGATGACTTTGAACATCCCTCAGTATAAAAACTGTGTGTGGAATAAACACACAGCTTTTGAAAATTCTGCCCTTCTTCACTGGCACTTCGTATTCTGTCATTGTTGAAATATTTATTCCTGGGAAGTTTCCCCACAACACGTAATCCCATGAGAAGCAGCTTAATCGTCACTTGCTTCCCAAGAACATGAGTTGTGTTGCCAAACTCTTGAAAGCTGGCTGGTGCCCCGATGATGTCATATACAAATATTGTTTTAAAGAAAGAAGCTGTTCAAATAGGACATGTGCTCGGGTGTGTGCACCCTGTGAAAGAGTTCTATGTAGCAGTACAAAAAGATGCATGCCACTTCTTGTGGGATTCCCTACATTGCCCAAGTTTCTTCTTCTAATTTCTTTTAAAGAGCCCCATCATTTGTCTTTGGGAGCCTCTTTGGAAGGCCCTCTGCCATTACAGCAAGGGACTGATAACCCGCAAAGTTTCACTCCAATTCCAGCACCCCTTGCTCCTCAAGTATCCATCACCAGGAGGCATGCCCAGGGTTCAAGCACTTCTTCGTCCCCTTTCTAAACCTACCAGTTAAGTGATTCTACCAGTTCTGTAAGGTCAGCCCTGACTTATGAGACTGAGCTGGCTCCTGCACACCTCGTTTTCTTTTTTAAAGCAATGTTTAGTTACAGATTCCTGGAACTTGTGACTCCAGTTAAGAGCAAAGCTAAGTCTCTAAGTGTATTCAAGGAAAGAAATGGAAAGCCTGGATCCAAAGGATGATCTGGACCCAAAGAACACACAGGCATTTAGTAAATACTAAAGGTGATATTTCAATTGAGAAAAGATACACTGTCCCCAGAAATGGTACTGGAACACTGTAGTAGCCCAGACGTGTGGGGAAAGGAAGCTGTAACAGTTAAGTACAGGGGCTCTGACATAGGCTATTTAGGGTCAACCTCCCCTCCCCGGCAACTAATCACTGTACATTGATGGAAAAGTTACTTCAACCATCTAGGCTTTGATTTTCTTTTCTGTAACATGTGAATAAATAACCTATCTCATAGGATTGCCAAGAGGATCAAATGAGATTATGAGAACATACACACCATAAATACAGTTAAAACTAATTTGATCATTATCACTATTGCTTCATTTCCTTCAATCAAATAAAATCCAGATGAACAAAGATATAAACACAAAGCCATTAAATCTGCTGGAATAAACAGAGAACTCCTACAACTCATCATCAAAAAACCCCCAAAAGAACCCAATTAAAAAATGGACAGAGGATTTCCCACTGTGGCACAGAGGGTTAAGGGTCTGGTATTGCCGCAGCTGTGGTGTAGGTTGCAGCCGCACTTGGATTTGATCCTTGGCTCAAGAATTTCCATATGGTGTGGGTGAAGCCAAAAAAGGGGAAAAAATGGGTAGAGGGCATGAATAGACATTTTTCTAAAGAAGGCATATTGATGGCCAATAGGCACAGGGAAAGGTGTTCAGCATCATGAACAATTAGGGAAATGGAAATAAAACCACAATGAGATATCACCTCACACCTGTCAGAATAGCTACCATCAAAAATACAACAAATAACAAATGTTGAAGAGGATGTGGAGAAAAGGAACCCCTCTTGCATTGTTGATGGGAGTGTAAGTTGGTGCAGCCACTATGGAAAACAATCTGGAGGTTCCTCAAAAAACAAAAAATAGGGAGTTCCTGTCATGGCTCAGCGGTTAACAAATCCGACTAGGAACCATGAGGTTGTGGGTTCGATCCCTGGCCTTGCTCAGTGGGTTAAGGATCCCACGTCACCATGAGCTGTGGTGTAGGTTGCAGACGCGGCTTGGATCCCGCGTGGCTGTGGCTGTGGCGAAGGCCGGCGGCTACAGCTCCTGTTAGACCCCTAGCCTGGGAACCTCCACATGCCGCGGATGCTGCCACAGATAAAGAAAAAAAAAAAAAAACCACCTAAAAAATAGAACTATCCTATGATCCAGCAATTCCATCTGGATATCTATCTGAAGAAAACAAAACCACTAATTTGAAAAGATATACGCACTTCTATGTTCACTGTAGCACTATTTACAATTGTCATGATACAGAAACAACCGAAGTGCCTATCAACAGATAAGTGGATAAAGATGTGGTGTACATACACAATGGAATAAAAAATTAAATCTTTGCAACAACATAGATGGACCTAGAGATTATTATGATAAGCTACGCAAGTCAGAAAGAGAAAGACAAATACTACAGGATTTCGCTTACATGTGGAATCTAAAAAATAGACAAGCATAGCTAAACAGAAACAAAGTCCTTAATGCAGAGAACAGACAGGTGGTTGCCAGAGTGGAAGGGAGGAGAGAAACAGGTGAGGGAGATTAAGACATACAAACTACATGAGTCACACGTATGAAATATACAGTATGGGGATATAGTCAATAATTATGTAATATTTTTGTATGGTGACAGATAACTAGATTTATCATGTGATCATTTTGAAAAATATAAAAATACTAAGTCACTGTCTTGTGTCCTAGGACCTAATATAGCGTTGTAGGTCAATTACATTTCAAAAACACACTATTAGTCAGTTCCCGTTGTGGCACAGTGGAAACGAATCTGACTAGTATCCATGAGGATGCGGGTTCAATCCCTAGCCTTGCTCAGCGGGTCGGGGAGCTAGAGTTGCCGTGAGCGGTGGTGTAGGTCGCAGACATGGCTCGGATCCTGCATTGCTGTGCTGTGGCTGTATCAGCAGCTGCAGCTCTGATTTGACCCCTAGCCTGGGAAATTCCATATGCTGCAGATGTGGCCTGAAAAAGAAAAAGTAAACAAAAAAACTACTAGAAAAAGAGATCAGATTTGTGGCTACCAGAAGCAGCAGGTAGATGCAAATTTTTAAGAAAATAAATCCTAAGAGTTCTCACTACAAGGAAAACTTTTTTTTCTTTCTTTAATAGTGTGTCTATAAGAGATGATGGATGTTCACTAAACTTACTGGGATAATCATTTCATGATATATGTAAATCAAATCATTATACTGTATACCCTAAACTTACAGAACACTGTGTGTGAACTACATATGAGTAAAAATGAAAGAAAAAAATTACTAACGAAACATAGGTGAATAGTTGCATAATCTGCCTGAGCACGATAGAAAAAAAGAAGCAAAAGAGGTAGACTGCCATGCTGAATACATCAACATCAAAAAATTTTTTAATGATATTATAGGCTCCAAAGCAAATCTGGAACAATAGTTTATTAAAAAAAAACTTTATTATAGTTGATTTACAATGTTCTGTCAATTTCTGTTGTACAGCAAAGTGACCAAGTTATACATACATATATATGCATATGTATATATATACATATACATATACATATATGTATATACATACAAAAAAGAAAGAAGTATCAATAACCAAAAACAGAAAAAAGAAAAACTGGACACTGTCACTAATAATTAAATGTATGAAAGTGAAAGCAATAATTGTGCACATCTCTGTGTGTGTCTGTATGGTGTCCAACGGGTAAAGCTTATAAAGGCTGGTAAGAGTTTGAAAAAGTAGCATAGACATTCACCGATGCTCAAAAAAGGACAGCTGGGCAATGTTTATTAAAATTTTGGTATGCATTACCTTTGATTGCAAAAATACTATTTCTGGAATTTTGTCCTCTGTTCATTGTAACCTTGCTTTTATTGAGAAAAAAATTAAAACAATCTAAATATCCATCAAAAGAAACTAAAAAAACAATTACTGCGTATTTCTACAAAGGAGTATTATGAAGCTGTTAACAAAAAAGGGTGAAATAGAGTCATGTGATAATATGGAAGAATGTCCAAAAAATATTAGATGAAAAAACAAGTTTCTGAAGAGTGTGCAGAATATCACCTCTGGAAGGAACAGTATGACAACTGTATAGCTGTGCCACTCAGAGATCCTTTTTTTTTTTTATTTTTAGGGCCACAACCGTGGCATATGGAGGCTCCCAGGCTAGGGGTCAAATCGGAGCTACAGCTGCCAGCCTACACCACAGCCACGGCAACACCAGATCCGAGCCTACACCACAGCCACGGCAACACCAGAGCCAAGTCTGCAACCTACACCACAGCTGACGGCAACACCATATCCTTAACCCACTGAGCGAAGCCAGGGATCGAACCTGAAACCTCATGGTTCCTAGTCGGATTCGTTTCCGCCACGCCGTGACAGCAACTCCCAGATCTCCTTTATAAAATAGCCTACTGCATAGGTGGCTGACGGCCACCACTGCCACACCTTTGGATCCACTGCATTCACACCCAAGTGCCCTCAGGTTACTCTCAACCAAGGATCAAGCCAAGTGTTCTCCACTCAAGAGAGGGCCCCTCTAATGGACAACCTTGATCAGCACCTCCCGCATCCTTGGCTAAAGCTTTCTCCCACTGCAGCCGGGACTTCTTCCTTCTCAGTCTCCCCCTTCCCTGTTCCCTTTCACAGGGGCCAGACCTGCAGTGGGTTTGGAGGCGCTCTTTGCCTATCTCTGCTCACTTTTCCCTTTATCTCTCACGACGGTTTCTCAAAAAATCTCTTGCTTTTCTATTTCTGCCTTGCTGTCTTCTACCTGGAGGATCCCAACTGAACCCAAAAGACACGCCCAACTACCAAGAGTTATAAACTTAGAGCTTGAGTGGGCGAATGAGGGAGGATGACCAGGATGAGGGAAATTATGGATAACTCTCTCAAGTTATGTAATTCTGCAACATAAAGCATTCTTTAAAGCGCCAGCGTGTATGTGTGTGTGTATACGCCTTATATACACTGAGTTAATTCTTGTTCAAGTAGTGGCAATTCTATTATTTCCACACTTGAACCACATATCCCAAGAGGGTTAAACTAGTCAAAAGTATTTTGTAATTCAAATCCAACCCACAGCTGTCAAGCAGACCTGAAAAAAGGTTGGTGTTTTTAAGGTCCTGGATTAGTCTATGAAGATGTCATCTGTTTCTCCACAAAAAAAAAAAAAATGTGATCTCTCAGGTCCTGAGAAAATGCAGGCACTTTACTACTGCATTTTTAAACATAGTAGAAAAACATACTGCCCTCGCCTTTGGACAGATGGGCACACCGGGTATACAAGATTCCCCTGTTAGGAAGACTGAGAGTAGAAAGCGGTGACCAAAAGATAATGTGATGTGTGAGAAATTTACACACACACTGACACACACTGTATTCTCACACAGTGGAACCTCATTCCATGCTTGCCAAGGGTTCTTTTTTTTTTTTTTTTTGTCTTTTTGCCTTTCCTAGGGCGGCACCTGTGGCATATGGAAGTTCCCAGGCTAGGGGTCTAACAGGAGCTGTAGCTGCCGGCCTACCCCACAGCCACAGCAATGCGGGATCTGAGCCGCATCTGCAACCTACACCACAGCTCACGGCAATGCCGGATCCTTAACCCACTAAGCGATGCCAGGGATCGAACCCACAACCTCATGGTTCCTAGTCAGATTCCTTAACCACTGAGCCACGACAGGAACTCCCAAAGGTTCTTTTTATCTTATGCTTTTCCAAGTGTTCCTTATGTCTTATGTTTTTCTCTGTGTTAAGACACTTGTAATTCTGGCTTTTCTATCAGTTGACTTACATTTCATACTTAGACTGGATATGTTTTATGTGGCTGTCTTCATCATAAATCAACAGTTTTAAATAATCCACACAATTAATTGTCTCAGTGATTTCATACTGTTATATTTAGTGCTCTCACTAACTCTTTTTTCCTTGGGGAGGGAGAGAAGGAACGAAGGGAGGAAGGAAGGAAACAGCACAACTATAATTTAGTTCTTTAGCATATAATATTAAAAGAAAGCAATTCACAAGTCATGTCGATCACATCTATCCCAAAAAGAAATACTATCAATCACTTTTATCTCAAAAGGAAACACTATAACCAGCAGCATAATTTGAAATACCAGTAGAGAGACTGCATAACCAAAGTGTGGAATTAAAAACCTGCAAGATCCTTTAAACAAGATCTTTAAACAAGATCCTCAGGTGATGCTGAAGGACCCCCCCCCCCCAGGGAACATGAAAGTTTGAGAAGCACCACTCTATTAAACATTTATTATATATATTTGCCTCCTAGGACACTGTGGCTTTATAAAGGAGAAGATCTCTGGCTTCCTGCTCTGATAAGGTGCACTGCAGAGCCCAGGCAGGACAGGAAGGAAAATGTGAAACTGATCCCAGCAAGCACACACTGGATGCTTGCTCTCAGCTGGATGCTTTCCTAAATGATTTACACACATTTAAGAACCGAATCCTCACAACAGCCCTCTGAAAAAGACTTGATTCTTATCTCCACACAAAGGTAAGAAAATTAAGGCTAAGAAAGGCTAAAAAGTAACCTGTCCAGGTTGACATGGTTAACCCAGAGCTTGAAACCAGGTGAGTCACTACCCAATCACATCACACTGCTTCCTCTGTGCCTGGAGCATACACTAGAATGGACATTAAGGTACACAAAATTACTGACAATTATAAATCCAAGAAAAGTTTACGAAAAATTCCAACAGGATTTTATTAAACTCGACAAGATATTTGTAATATTCACGCAAAAAAGGCAAACGTAGGAAAATTATATTTTTTAAAGTTCTAGGGGAAAAAAGTACAAATATATCCTACTAGATATAAAAACATACCATAGGAGTTCCCGTCGTGGCGCAGTGGTTAACGAATCCGACTAGGAACCATGACGTTGTGGGTTCGATCCCTGCTCTTGCTCAGTGGGTTAACGATCCGGCGTTGCGGTGAGGTGTGGCGTAATTCGCAGACGCGGCTCGGATCCTGCATTGCTGTGGCTGCCGCGCAGGCCAGTGGCTACAGCTCCGATTAGACCCCTAGCCTGGGAACCTCCACATGCCGCGGGTGCGGCCATAAAAAAAAAAAAATGGCAAAAAAAATACCATAAAGCTATCACATTTAACACTAGTGGTACTGGCAGAAGAGACAAAATAGATCAATGAAACAGAAAAAAAGTACTGAAACAGATTCTTGTAGAAATACGAATTAATTTTCCTAGAAAAACTGAATTTCAAATGAGTTAGACAAAAGATGGATGTTTAAACAAATAGTATTGAATTAACTGCTTAAAACTTAAAAAAAAAAGAGTTGTTACATTTTATACAAAATCTGACCAATTGAAGAGCTAAATGTAAAAATGAAGATAGTAAAAGTATTATAAAAAATAAGATAATTTTGAAAATACTTTTTAGGTGAAAAAGATCCTTCTAAGTCATATGAAATCATATGATTGCAGAGTTGCAATCACTGCACAGCATCACCCGAGGATCTTGTTTAAATGCAGGCTTTTATTCCACACTATGAATTGCACAGAAATCATATGATCGCAGAGTTGATTACACAAACATTTAAAATGTCTGAGCAGTAAAAGACAGTAATAAAAGCATTATGAAGGGATAAGCAAAATGTGGTATATAAATACAACGGATATTACTCAGTGTTAAAAAGGAAGGAAATTCTGATATATGCTACATCATGGATAAGCTTTGAGGACAGTTTGCTAAATGAAATAAGCCAATCACGAAAAGGCAAATAAATACTACATGATTCCTCTACTTCTATGAGGTACCCGGAATATTCAAATGCATAGAGACACAAAGTAGAAGGATAGTTGCCAGGGGCTGGGGGTGGGGGATGGGGAGTTATTGTTTAATGGGTACAAAGTTTGCAAGATGAAGGGTTCTGGAGATGGATGGTCATGGCGATTGCACAACACCATGAATGTACTCAATAACACAGACCTATATACTTAAAAATGGCTAAGGCGGTAAAATTTATATTCCGTACTTTACCACAACAAGAAAAATACTGGGAAAAAAGAGCATTACACTAGAAGAAATATTTACATCATCTACAGCAGACAAAAGATTAAGAAACAGAATACCTATAAGAGTTTCTGATGAAAACAGAAACAATATAAAGCAACTCAGTAGAAAAGTGAGCAAAGGACATGAAAAGCCATTCACGGGAGACACACAAGACCCATAAATATGTAAAGATATTAAATTTCAGTAGCGATCAGCAAAATGCAAATTAAAATGTCTTATTGGGTTTCCCTCATTTACCATATTTGAAAATTTAAATTAGGGAGTTCCTTTCGTGGCTCAGTGGAAACGAATCTGACTAGCATCCATGAGGACGCCGGTTTGATCCCTGGCCTCGCTCAGTGGGTTAAGGATCCTGTGCTGCTGTGGCTGTGGTGTAGGCTGGCAGCTGCAGCTCTGATTCAGCCTTTAGCCTGGGAACCTCCACATGCCCTAAAAGACCAAAAAAAAAAAAAATTAAATAAAAAAATATATAACAGCTGGTGTTACAAAGGATAAGGGAACTAGATTTTCATGCCCTAAATTTAAATGAACACCTGGAGTGGATCAGTGGTGCAATTTGCAGTGTTTTATCTGACAAACTGAAAAAATGGACAAACGCTTTGACTCAGGAATATCTCTCTTAGGATTCTGTTCCACAGAAATACTCAGGCTTAAGCACAAAGACACATGCACAATCTCCCCTAATGCTGCACGATTTTAGACAACTCAAATGTCGACCAATAAGGGAAAGAATGAATAAACTATTCTCCTTTGAATAATGAATAAGAATAAATATTTATTTTGTGTTTGTTTCTAAGAATAAATAGTTCTACTTTTGAATAACATGGGAGTTCCCACTGTGGTGCAGTGGTTAGGAATCCTACTGCAGTGGCTCAGGTTGCTGGGTAGGTATGGGTTCCACGCCCAGCCCCACAGCTCGGATTCAGTCCCTGGCCTGGGAACTTACATATGCCATGGGTGTAGCCATTAAAAAAAAAAAAAAAAGAATAACATGGAGCTATTACCAAAAGAAGTACATACAGGCATGAAAGATTTGACAGGAGTGAAAAAGGAAGCTGTGCAATGATAGTAAAATCTCCTTTATATACATTAAAACATAGTATATGTACATAATATGCAATTGTATAGAAAACAAAGTCTTCAAACAGTAGGTACCAACTTGACCCTTCCCTCTTCTGAGGGTGAGTAGGTGTGATAAAGGTACTCCTATATTTCATTCCATATGTTCCTGCATACATATTCAGCTATTATTTGCAATTTTTGTGGCTGCACCCAAGGCGCATTAAAGTTCCTGCGCCAGGGATTGAACCCATGCAACAGCAGCAACCAGAGCTGCTGCAGTGACAATGCCAGATCCTTAACCATGCTGTGCTACAAGGGGACGCCTTTATTATTTTTTAAATACAAAAATAAAACACAGACAACCTGGAGTAAATAAATGCTGAAAACCAACACAGCTGTAAAAGCAAGGGCGGGGTTGCTGCCGAAGAAACCTGAGCTTTATGGAGCGCCAAGGACGCCTGCTCAGAGGGAGGGATATTTCTCACAATATTCTATTGGTTTTATATTTCCCCAATTCATAGCGTTTTTTTTTCTTTCCCTTTTTTTTTTTTTTTTTTGTCTTTTTCGGTCCACACCCGTGGCATATGGAAGTTTCCAGGCTAGGGGTGAATTGGAGCTATAGCCGCCCACCTACGCCACAGCCACAGCAACGCGGGATCCCAGGTGTTTGTGACCCACACCACAGCCCACGGCAACGCCAGATCCTTAACCCACTGAGCAAGACCAGGAATTGAACCTGCGTCCTCCTGGATATTTCAGATTTGTTTCCACTGAGCAACGACAGGAATTCCAACACGTTTTTTTTTTTTTTTTTTTTTTTCCAAATCAAAGGGGACTTCCTCCCCCAGGGAAAGGAGGGCCAGGGCTTACTGTTCCTGTAAGTAAGCAAGATGACACTCACTCAGTTTTCCTTCTATCCGGGCCAACAATGCTCCAGCCCAGTTCCCACAAGGAAAACATACTCCTTCCTCTTGTCAAATCACGGTCCACTGATTCCTCTTTCAAAACCAGGACAGTGTTCCCGACTTGGTTCCTTTTTCAGGACAAAGGATTACAAAGACAAGAGAGATTCTGGAACCCTTCTGTGCGCCCTTGTTGGTACTCCTAGTCTTTGAGGAAAGAAACCCAGTGTGTGAGGAAGTGTTCTCCCCCAGCGTGGCTCCAGGCCCACTCTTCGCTCTCAAGGTGGTCTCTGATGCAGACAACTTAGACACATTTGCCGGGACCCCAGGGAGGTTCAGTTACAGCTGAGAATTACCTCTCTCCAGCAAGGAAATGTTAGGTGGTGAGCTCCTTGCCACTGGAGGCATTCTAACAGCACTGAGTGCTATCAGGGGAGATGCCAAACTGAGCATGCCCTGAAGATTCTGAATAGGTAGCTGAAGGTGCACTCCAGTGCTTTGAAAAGCTCCAAGAATGATTCTGAGGCAAAGCCAAGTTCGGGAACTCCTGGCCATTAATGACCACTTGGGACCCTTCAGCCTCAACGGTATCTGAGTGCATTTTAAAGCAGCCCAGGAGACAGACAAAGCAGGACAATAATGAAGCACCACGGGGTGGGGGGCAGGGAGGGACACTCCAAAAAGAATCCTCGAATCTGAGGCACAACACAATGGTTAGAAGCAAATTCCAAAGCCAAATCCTGACTCTGTCGCTTGCAAGCTGTGTGACCACAGACGAGTTACTTAACTTCTCTGTGCCACAATTTTCTCATTGATAGAATGAGAATGACACAACTACTACCTACCTCACTTGTGAGGTTTAAATGACCTGGCATATGTACAGTATTTAGAAAAGTAGCTGGTCCATAGTAAGTATGAAACATTATTATTTTGCACAGAAGGAAACAGAAGCTGAGGTCATAAGTTAACCTGACCCAAGCCTCAAAGTTGTTTAGACCGTAATAAGGCCCAAAGCGTCCTTCTAGCTCAAATTAAATACACCACATTCAATTCTATCATATCCTTTGCCTACACTGATCCCTATTCAACCCTGGCAGTTACCAGGAGTCCTTTCTCAACGGCACCTATAGCACTGGGCCTCCCACCACGGGAGAGGCAGGCAGGACTCAGGGATGCGTGGGCGTGGGTGGGCCAAGGACTGACCCAAAAAAAGGGCTTGGGGGGGTTGTAGGTGTCAGGGCAAAGTCCAGGGCCCCGCGGTATCAGCACCACCACTGCCAGCTCTACAGTCTTGGACAAGTTATTGACCCCCGCCGCGCTTTTTGCCTAGGAAAGGTTTTTCTCTAAAAATATCGGGGGAAGGCGGTTACAAATGCAAGGCTCCCACTCCCCAACCAGCCAACTCCTTTCGCACGGCGCCTGCCCCAGGCGCCACTGCATCTCCGGATTCGCGATCCACCTGCGTGCGAGCGCCTCCCACTTCCAGGTGTAAACAGAGACGCGCCGAGGGGGACGGCTGACTGCGAGAGAAATGACTTCAGGTGGGAGTTAAGGGGGCGCGAGGGGACGTGGGGGGCAGCAATTCATTCCCAATTAACTTCGGGGTGCTGGGAGGGAGCAAAAGTGGATCATGTGGGGGTTTTAACTCTACAAACATTCCCGGACCACCTGAGAGGCGGTGGGATGGAGAACGCGAAAGCTGGGTAGGGGCCGCCGGGGTGGCCCCAGCAGTGTGCGCTCTGGGGGGAATTAGCATTCCGGTGATACGCACCCTGCAGGCGGGCCACGGACAAGGTCCCCTCAAAGCACGGTCTCCGAGCACAGCGAACCCCGAACCGAAGCAAACGCCGGGCCGCGGCGGCGCCAAACGGTGGAGCAGGCGGCTGAGCTCCGGCCCGCGTGCCGCCAAGAAGGGCCGACAAAGGTGTCCGACTTCTCCCCCGCGCCGCCCGGGTCCGTCCGTCGGAAAAGCCACCGAGGGAGGCGGGGCGCGCGGGGCGCGAGCGCGGAGGTGGCGGCCGGCGGAGGGGCGCGCGGCGGGGAGCGGGCCCGGTGGCCAGGCGGGTGGCCGGGAGGGTGGCCGGGTACTCACCCCGGTGCGGAGGGCTCCGCGAGCCGGACCGAGTCGTCGGGGGGCGGCCGCCGCGGATGCGAGGCCGCTGCGGACGCGGGTGTGGACGTGTTGGGCCGGCCCCTCGCAGGGCTATGAATCAGCCGCGGGGCGCGCGTCCAGGGGCGGGAGTTACGGGAAAGCCGCGGGGGAGGGCAGAGGGCTGAAGACTTTTGCAATTTCCCGTCTCGCTGCACTCTTGGCACTCCTGGGACCCACATGAATTCGCCTCCTTTGGGTCCCGGGGGGGAGCGGACGGGACCCTGCAGAGGTGCGGCCCCCGGGACCCCGCGAGCCGGCTGGACGGGTGGGAAAGGAAGTGGGCGAGGCCTGGGAAGGAAAAGTGGAAACTGAAAACCCGGTGGGCCTGGCCTCGCGCCCCCGCGCCGTGCTGCGGCCCCGCTGGCCGGCCGCCCCGCGGACGCGAACGCGGAGCGAAGCCGGGCGATGGCGGAGGCCGCTGGGATCCTGCGGGGCCACTGGTTAGCCCAGCCTCGAGACAGACCCTCTGGGCTCCCAGGCAGAAAATTCGAGGGCAAAAGACAAGCGCTTCAGACTAACTTCAGACTGTTTCCATCTGGCATTCAGAGCAAAAAAAAAACAAACCTCTGTTTTCTGTATTTGGTAGAATTCGAGGACCCTGGTTCTTGATCCTCTCTAGAAAAGTCCTGTCAGTTTTCCCTGTAGAGATAGTCCTAAGACTGGTTTCACCAAGAGCCGTGTGAGCTGCAACATGTCTTACTTTTCCTCTTCCAAATACCATCCAATCTTTGAAATACGTATTTCTTATACAGGGTCTTTGAAATACACATTTGCCTTCTCCTCATAGTTAGCCGTGGACTACCTCAAGGCGAAGCGGCTTTGGAGCTGCTCTGGAAACCATCTTAATACGGCTGCTACTGTGGCAGCCTTGGGCCTCGAGAGGAGAGTTGGGGTCGCGGACACCCCACAGCTCTGAAGGCTTGTGCCTGGGGCCTAGCTCTCACTTACCTCAGCCTAGTGCGGTTCCCGCAGTACCACAGATGGCTGGGGGTGGGGAAGAACCGAGAACAATCTAGAAGGATCACCCATCTTAGAACCACTTCTTGGCTGGATGGCTGAAAATAATGCCAGCATCAGCCCAAATGTTACTTTTAAGTGTGTCCAACCTTGTTCTTTTTTTTTTTTTTTTTTTTTGCTCTTCCCAGTGTCATCCCAGGGAGAGAATTCTTTTTAGGGCTAAATACACTTAATCTCTAATGGTGCCAGGAAGACCACGGTGGATGTACTAAATATTTGATGATAATGAATTAAAGGTACTTTTGTCTGAATACACATATGGTCCTTTGCCACACCTCTCATTACTTAAGGAGTTTTAAGGAGTGCATTAGTTTAGCCATCTACATGGTTATGGAAGCTCTGCCCAACCAGGTCCCAAAGGGTTAGGAAGGCTTTTGATTCTCTGTTTCACTGGGTGAAGAAATGCCAGTTTCTTCTTTACAGAAACAGTTCAGAGGAAGCGTCTCTTACAGCAGGTGAGAGGCCAAATAAGAAAATATTGAGTAATGAGGATTTCTGCAAAGTGAGTCTTAACTTACTTTGGGCTCCTGCAATGGTTGAAAGACACGAAGTTGCAAAAAATTCGGTGCCTGCCTGGTTCATGACCTCTGGGAGTTCCCCTGGCGAAATTTGAAACTGACCCTCTTACACTGAGATTGTGGAGAGACTGAAGAAAGGGAATGACCAGTTCAGATTGGTAGGTGGCAGCTTTAATAAACAGGGAACTTACACAGGAGGCTGTCTCCTGTGGCATCAAGAGAGTAACTTTCTTCACCTGCCAGCCAGAATCTTAAAAGTTTATGTAGAAGCCTTGATGGGGTTCAGTTCTGTATGCAGACAAGATGATCTTAACACATTGCTCTCTCAAGACTGCGTCTTTGAACTTGGCTCCTGGTACAGGAACAGTGAAGTACGTTCTGAGCACAGAAGAGCAAGGAACCTTTGATTGCCTGGTTTCAGCTTGAGGGTCAGGTAGAGGTCACGTCCTCTCAATGACATCCTCCAACAGGTACCCAGGGAGAATTCATTTATTTTGTGTACCATTCTAATTTCTTGAATATATTCCTCTTTCTAGCGACTAGTTAGCGTAGCACCTACAAATCTGTGATCGTAGAGTTAGGGTGGTGTACTAGGTTGAATAGTGTCCTTCGAAAATTCATGTCCACCTGGAACTTCAGAATTTGACCCTATTCTGAAATATTGTTTTTGCAGATTTAATCAAGTTAGGATGAGGTCATACTGGATTAATCCAGTGACTGCCATCCTTATAGGAAGAGGGAAATTTGGACAGAGATACCCAGGAGGAATGCCATGTGACGACCAAAGCAGAGACTGAAGTTATTCTGCCTCAAGCCAAGGAGTGCCAGCCACCAGCCGATGCGAGGAGACAGGTACAGAGAAGCATAGCCCACAGCACGCTTTTGTGTATTGTTAGAACAAAGAACATTAAACAACTCAGGGATGCATTCCTTCAAGGTTTCAAAACAAAAACAAACCCAAAATAAAACAGATTGGTGTGTACACAGGGAGTCAGTATGGTCTTGGCACCTGGGAAAGGAGTCTTATTATTGAAGGACTGCCAGCATTGGCATCCCAGGAAGGGAGGCATTTAATCTTTATTTTTCATAGGGGCATTCTTTACTTCTGGCCAGGGCTCCCTTTTCTTTCTTAATTAAAGCAGATGTACAATGTTTGTTTGACAGCCCATAAACAAACAAACAGGCAGTGTTTGTTTGACAGGCATAAAATTCAAGTTAACCCGCCTATAAACCAGAATGACTTCCCCAGAAAATTTCTTTGATCAGTTCCCTGTCCCCTTCTTGTCCTCCACTTGTCCCCTAGATGCTCATGTGCCCCAGGGCTGTATCCTTGACACTCTTCTCTGAATCCACACAGTCTCCCAAATGATCACATCCATGCTACTGATTTCCACGATCCCTTGTGCTCTGATGACCCTTGAATCTTCCTCTCAATGCAGTCATTTCATCAGAACTCAGACCAATTTATTTGTCCATCAAAATCAGTATGTCCAAGTTCAAATGTTTCCCTTCCCCCCCTTAATTCTCTTATATTAAGTAAATGACCCAGTCTTTAAGTCAGAAGTCAAAAAACCTTTATCCGTTCTTCATCATCTGCCATCTTCCACCAGAAAGCCTCACCTGTGTGACTATTACGGGGGAGGATGAAGGGAATGCAGCTCTGCTTTACCCTACTTCTCGGGGGGAATAAGTTCTACAGATGTCAGGAACAGTGCGTAGATATGGCTGTGGATATAGATATGGGTATATGAAATCAGCTATGTACACTGTTAAATATAATTATGATTTTATTTGGCAGTTTTTGGTAACCAAGCTGATAGAATTGAAAGGAATTGGGAGTTTTCCGAAGAAAGTGGCTTAATCAGGTAAGTAGCAATGATGCTTTGCAATTAACTTCTTGGATGAGAATTCTCTACTGGGGGGAAGCATATTTATCACATTTGACATTTTGAAGATTCGCTTTTAGGTCTTAAAGTGTGCTGCCGTGGTTATGAGTGTTGGTGATTCTGGCATTATTTCTAAGAAAACTTAATGGAAATTAACATGTTATTTTGTAAATGTA
The DNA here is from genome assembly GCA_004024745.2 of Catagonus wagneri. NCBI lineage: Eukaryota > Metazoa > Chordata > Mammalia > Artiodactyla > Tayassuidae > Catagonus > Catagonus wagneri. The sequence continues at coordinate 12,276,375 of PVHT020000009.1, read as the reverse complement.
TTCTTTTGAAAAACTAAACAGGACTTTTGAAAAGTTTCTAACCTAAAATATATCGTAAAGCTTGTTTAGTCAAAAGACAGCTATCATTTTCAAACATTAAAAAAAAAACCCAACGCAGCAAAAAAAGGGAGCCAACAATGACACCAAGACGTTGAGTGTTAGAGAGGCACATGGAATGTTCACATTAGATAATTTCAGGGGATTCCCTGTAAGTACTGAAGTAGGAATTGCTTTCCTTCAATATCTGTTAAGTGAATTTTTATGTGCGGATAACATCATCCTTAATAGTTCAAAGAAGTTTTTTCCTTGAACTTGATTTTCCTGGAAGATTCATTGACAGATGGATTGATTTTGCACCTTCCACCTTCTCCTGGATATTCTGATTGAGTTCACAGCTTGTTCCAGAAATCATCAGAAACCAGACAATGGGGGAGAATTATTTCAAATATTTTTGTTTTTTTGTTCCATGGAGTTTAGGGGTAATGTTGAATATGTATTTGTTTGGATAGCTGTTTTTTTTTTTTTTTCCCTTGGCCTACAGTTATGGGGGTTAATAAAAATGAACGCAGGAGTTCTAATTGTGGCTCATCGGAAACGAATCTGACTAGGATCCATGAGGACACAGGTTTGATCCCTGGTCTCACTCAGTGGGTTAAGGATCAAGCATTGCTTTGAGCTGTGGTGTAGGTCACAGACGCAGTTGGATCTGGTGCTGCTGCAGCTCTGGCATAGGTCAGCCGTTACAACTGTGATTCAACCTCTAGACTGGGAATCTCCATGTGCCTTGGTTTGGCCCTAAAAAGACCAAAAAAAAAAAAAAAAAAAAAAAACAAGTGCAGTAATGAAAGCTGCAGGACAATGACCCAGTTAGGAAACTACTTTGGGGGAAAGTTGGTTGGGAACTTGGGGAACATTTGAAAATGATTTGGTAAGCTTGACCTAAAACAAGTCTGTAGTTGTGTTTAAATGGTTCCTCTTACAAACAGCATGTATTTGGGACTTTAAAAAAAAGTTTTTTCTGACATTCTCTGCATTTTAGTTTGATGGGAAGTGTTTAGCACACTTACAATTAAGGTAATTATTGATATGGTAGGGTTTAACCTAACACTTTTTGTTTTCTGTTTTGTTCTCTCTGTTTTCTGTTCTTCTGTTTTTCCTTTTCTACCTTCTTTTACATTACGTGAAATTTTTTTTAGGATTTTATTTTAAATTTGCCTTTTGGGTTTTTGTTATTCCACTTACCAAGATTCTTTGGTGTGTGACTTACGGATTGCAACATGTATCCTTGGTTTTTACTGTTTACTTGAGATAATATTGTACCGTTTCACCTACCAGGTCCATTTAACCATCCTACTGTCCTTTATATTATAGTCGTAAAATGTATTACATCTATGACAAGATAAAACTGGCGTGTGATATGTATTTTAAAGAAATTAAGACAAAAAATAGTCTTTTATGTACTTACCCACATATTTGCTTTTACCCTAGTGTTTTTTTTTTTTTTTTGTCTTTTTGCCTTATCTAGAGCTGCACCCGAGGCATGTGGAGGTTCCCAGGCTAGGGAACCTTTGCCACAGCCACAGCCACAGCCACATGGGATCCAAGCCGCATCTGCAACCTACACCACAGCTCACGGCAACGCCGGATCCTTAACCCACTGAGCAAGGCCAGGGATCGAACCCGCAACCTCATGGTTCCTAGTCGGAGTCGTTAAGCACTGAGTCATGACAGGAACTCCTACCCTAGTGTTCTTTAATCCTCTGGAAGATCTAAGTGTCTCTCTGATCTCTTTCCCTAAGCCTGAGGAACTTTCTTTAGCACTTTTTTTTTTTTTGGCCACCCTCTGGAATATGGAGCTCCTGGGCCAGGGATCAGATCCAAGCTGCAGTCACATGTGGCTGTGACAGCTGTGACAACGCTGACTGAGCCTGGTGGGGACTGAACCTGCGTCCCAGCGCTCCCAAGAGGCTGCCAGCTCCGTTGCGTGACATTTTAGGCTCCTCTTGAGCACTTTTTTAGTGCAGGTATATTGGAGATACATTCTTTCATTTTTCTTTTGTTTTAAAATGTCTTTAGGATGTTTTTTGCTGGATATAGAGATTCTCAGTTGACAGCCATTTCCTTTCAACAGTTTGTAAATGTTCCATGATTTTCTGGCCTCCGTTGTTTCTGAGAAGAAATTATCATCCGTTGTTTCTGAGAAGAAATTATCAGTTATCTGAATCATTGTTCCCCTATCTATACAATGTGTCATTTTTCTTTGGTTGCTTTCTGTATTTTATTTTTCTCTTTGTCAATAGTTTGACATTGTTGTGCCTAGAGATTTAAAAATTATTATTGCTGTTATTCGTTGGGCCTGACGCGTTGAGTTTCTCAAATTTCCAAATTTATATCTTTTACCAAATCGGAAGAATTTTCAGCTAGTATTTCTTCAAAAACTTTTTTCCTGCCCCACTTTTTTTCTCTACTCTCTCTCTCTCTCTGAGAGTTCAGTTACTCGTATGTTGGCCCCTTCTTATAGTCCCAAGTACCCATGTGACTCTATTAATTCTTTTCAGTCTTTTTCCTTTGTGTTTTTTCAGACTGAATTTCTATGAAACTATATGTAAGTTTACTGACTCCTGTTGTCTTCATTCTGCTGTCAAATTCATCTACTAAATTTTATATGATATAGAGTGTAACTTTTAGTTTTTGAATTTTTCTTTTTATTGATATTATCCCTTTCTTCACTGATATTTACTGTCCTTCACTGATATTTATTATCCATTTCTTCACTGATATTTATTTAGATCACAGTGGACATATTTTCCTTTACCTCATTGAACGTTTTTATAATTGCTGCTTTTAAAGCATTGCTAGGTTATTCCAACATGTAGTCATCCTAGAATCAGGGTCTACTGGTTGCTTCTCTTATGAGAATGAATCACATTTTCCTGGTTTGTTTATTTATTTTTGGATTGTCAAGTAATTTTAAATTATAGCTTAGACATTGTAAATATTATGTTATGAAAACTGGATTCAGGGAGTTTTCATCGTGCCTCAGCAGTTAGTGAACTCGACTAGCATCCATGAGGACCCGGGTTCAATCCCTGGCCTTGTTCAGTGGGTTAAGGATTCAGCGTTGCCATGAGCTGAGATAGTAGGTTGCAGACGTAGCTCGGATCCTGCGTTGCTATGGCTGTGGCGTACACCAGTGACTACAGCTCCCATCTGACCCCTAGCCTGGGAACCTCCATGACTGATTTTCTTTTTAAATGGGCTATATAAGGTGGTTAGACTCAAACTGCAAGCATGATGTTAATGGAGTTCCCTTGTGGCTTAGCGAGTTAAGAATCCCACTAGTATCCATGAGGGTGTGTATTTGATCCCTGGCCTTGGTCCGTGGGTTAAATGATCTGACATTGCCATCAGATGAGGCATAGGTCTCAGATGCTGCTTGGATCTGGTGTTGCCAGTGGCTGTGGCATAGGCCAGAAGCTGCAGTTCTTTTTTTTTTTTTAATTATTATTTTTTCACTCCTTTATAAAATTGTTTAGGGAATGCAAATAAAGTAAGTACAAAAGCAATAAAATAAATAAATAAATAAAGGAGTTCCCATTATGGCTCAGTGGTAACAAACCCAACTAGTATCCATGAGGACACAGGTTCCATCCCTGGCCCCAGTTAGTTGGTTAAAGATTTGGCGTTGCCACGGATGTGGTGTAGGTCACAGATGCAACTTGGATCTGGCATTGTTGTGGCTATGACATAAGCCGCAGCTGCATTTCTGATTCTACCCTTAGCCTGGGAACTTCTGTATGCCACAGGTGCAGCCCTAAATATATACAATATAAATATATACAATATAAAATATATAATATGTATTATATACATATATGATAATATATATGTTTTTAAAACGCATGATGTTGATTACAGCAGTAGCAGCTCAAATCCAAGTTTAGTTCTTTGCTTTTGTTTTTGGTTTTTGGCCTTAGCTGGGCTGCTTTAGGTCTGCCTCGCACAGTCATGGTTCAGAGATTATCCATGTAGAGTTTAAACACAGAACATAAACTTCTTCCTTTCTTGCCCTCTCTTTTCTGCTATTTCCTGCTTCACTTTGCAAAAGATATGGTTGCTTCAAACTCTGACCTCTGGTTCTTCAAGCCAGATATATCGCATATTTTCTAACAGAGTTTTGGTCACCCCCGCACCGCACGGACTTGAGTAGTTTCAGGCTAAGGGCCATGACATGTGGGAAGCTCACTCCATACTCTTTCCCCTTTCCCAAGTGTTAACTCCCCTCCGGGATCTTCCTGCTTTTGTCAATTCTCCATTGCTTTTAAGTGTTTTTTAAAAACACATTTTTTTCTAGTGTTTTATATTGTCATATGCGGGAGGGGCAGTTTAATAGAAGCTACTCAGCTCGGACTGGAAGGGCACTCCCTACAGTTAAATTTTGAAGTGCTAAGTGACTAGCTTATTGGGAGAAAATAGTAGGAACTCTTTTTTCCTTCACTGGGTTAGATTTCTTACCAGTAAAATAGTCTTCTGAAAACAAGCCAGTTTTTCAAAAGATTGAAATATGTTTACTTTAGACTTCAATCTGGAAATTGATGAAAAACTGCTGAAATCAGGTAGGATTAATCTGTCATCTTAAACAGCACTTTAGGATGAAGATTTATGAGTTAAAAACAACACTGTATTACTAAGGAAAGAATTTCAGGGAAAAAAGAGAATTGGTCAAATTCGTCCTGGAATTTCCTGTGAACGTTGTTCAAATACCAAAAACAAAAATGTATTTAAGGGAGTTATGGTAAGCTATATCTTTATCTTTGTAATTCTAGTTTTGTTTAAATAAATTGTATGTAGACTGAAGTGAAAACTTGCTAAAGGCACTCCCTTCTATGTTCAACTTTGTCAGCTTCTTAAATGTAGCTCCTTTCATTTAATTCTAACACAACAGCAATTATTTTGTCCATTATCAAACATTATCAGATGATGTTTAGTTACTTTGGAGTAACACTCAGGTAATTTCCACATTCCAAAGGCATTTTGTGGGAAACAGGCCAGGGAGAAATATTCATTCAAATTCAACACAAAATAATCAAGCTAAACTAAAAAAAGATGGAAAACCCAAGAAGGATAGAAATGTTATTAATGTTATTAAATAGATTTTATAGCAGAAATTATCATAAGAACTTGTTTTTCTAGAAATTACTGGAACATGATGCCTAAAGATGAGGTATAAATGTTATGGAAAAGAATGGCGATAGACAGTTACCTTTGAAAATACCCCTTCTTTCTAGAAAGAAAAAAAAAAGGGATATTTACTTATCTGGAAATTTAGGCTTACAGACATTCACAGTTGCAAAATTACAACACACACACAGATGCTCATTAGAAAAATATTGTGGGGGAGGTAGGGAGATGATAGAAAAAAAAGAACTGTTTGTAATAGCAAAAACTAGTAGCAACCTAAAGATCTTCTAATAGCAGACTGAAAATTCTTCATGATTTATCCTTTTAAAATAAGGACTATTATGTGCTCTATGTGACTATGGAAATATGTCTAAGACATATAGTTAAGTGAAAAAAGTAAGAGTCCGAAAACCGCGTTTGTTGTTTTGAGGAGGATTACAAGGAATCGGTGACTATGGTTGTTCTTGGGGAGAAGGTCTAAGAATGGGGGGTGGTGTGTAAGGGAGACTTGTACTTTTCATTTTAGACCTGTGTGCAGATTAGTTTTGATAACATTTGTTTTTATTTTTTATTACTTAATGAATTTTATTACATTATGGTGTACAACAATCATCACAACCATATTTTATAGCATTTCCATCCCAAACCCTCAGTGCATCCCCCCACTCCCCAACCTGTCTCCTTTGGAAACCATAAGTTTTTCAAAGTCTGTGAGTCAGTATCTGTTCTGTAGAGAAGTTCATTGTGTCCTTTTTTTAGATTCCACATGTAAGTGATAGCATTTGATGTTGGTGTCTCATTGTCTGACCGACTTCACTTAGCATGATAATTTCTAGGTCCATGTTGCTATAAATGCTGTTATTTCTTTCCTTTTAATGGCTGAGTAATATTCCATTGCGTATATGTACCAAATCTTCTTTATCCACTCCTCTGTTGATGGACATTTAGGTTATTTCCATGTCTTGGCTATTGTATAGAGTGTTGCAATGAACACTAGAGTATGTGTGTCTTTTCGAGTCTTGGTTTTCTCTGGAGAGATGCCCAGGAGTGGGATTGCTGGATCAAATGATAATTCTAAGTTCAGTTTTCTGAGGAATCTCCATACTGTTTTCCACAGTGGTTGCACCAACTTACATTCCCACCAACAGTGTCATAGGGTTCTTTTTTCTCCACACCCTCTCCAGCACTTACTGTTTGTAGACTTTTTTATGATGGCCATTCTGGCCGGAGTAAGATGGTACCTCATAGTAGTTTTGATTTGCATTTCTCTAACAGTGGGTGATGTTGAACATCTTTTCATGTGTTTTTTGGCCATCTGTATGTCCTCTTTGGAGAATTGTCTGTTTAGATCTTTTGCCCATTTTTTGATGGTGTTGTTTGTTTTTTTGGTATTGAGCTGTAGGAAGTGTTTATAAATTTTGGAGATTAATCCCTTGTCAGTCGCTTCATTTGCAAATAGTTTCTTCCATTCTGTGGGTTTTGTTTGTTTTCGTTTTGTTTAGGGTTTCCTTTGCTGTGCAGAAACTTTTAAGTTTAATTAAGTCCTATTAGTTTATTTTTGTTTTTATTGTCATTACTCTAGGAGGTGGATCTGAGAAGATGTTGCTGTCGTTTATGTCGGAGAGTGTTTGGACTATGTTTTCCTCTAAGAGTATTCTAGTATCTGGTCTTATATCTAGGTCTTTAATCTATTTTGGGTTTATTTTTGTGTATGGTGTTAGGAAGTGTTCTAATTTCATTTTTTCACCTGTGGCGGTCCAGTTTTCCCAGCACCACTTATTAAAGGGGCTGTCTTTTCTCCATTGCACATTCTTGCCTTCTTTGTCATAAGTTAGTTGACTGTAGGTGCGTGGGCTTAATTCTGGGCTTTCTATCCTGTACATGAATCTATATTTCTGTCTGTGTGCCATTACCATATGGTTTTGATGACTGTAGCTTTGCAGTATAATCTGAAGTCAGGGAGCCTGATTCCTCTGGCTCCATTTTTCTTTTTCAGGATGTCTTTAGCTATTCTGGGTCTTTTGTGCTTCCAAACAAACTTTAAACTATTTTGTTCTAGTTATGTGGAAAATGTCCTTGGTAATTTGATAGGGATTGTGTTGAATGTGTAGATTGCCTTGGGTATTATAGTCATCTTGATGATATTGACTCTTCCAATCCAAGAGCATGGTATGTCTTTCCATCTGTTTGTGTCATCCTTGATTTCTTTCATCAGTGTCTCATAGTATTTTTTTTAAGTAATACTTTTAAAAAATCAAAGAATTCAAGGAAATTCATTTGTCCTTTATTTCAGTCGTTATGCTCAAGTTATAATCAATTATAATTTCTCTAAGGATATAAAAGAATCAAAATTAATTGCCTCTGGGGAAGATAGATGGACAGAGGGGAGAATTTTAACTGTACCCTTTTGTATCTTTTGAATTGTTCTCTGTATAAATACATCATTTAGTAAAGATTAAAAATGTTTAAAAGTGATGATTAACTCAGCCATAAAAAAATGAAATAATGGCATTTTCAGCAACACGAATGGACCTAGAAATTTTCATGCTAAGTGAAGTTAGTCAGACAATGAGAAACAAACATCATATGCTGTCACTTATATGTATAATCTAAAAAAAGGATACAAATGAACTTACAGACTTTGAAAAACTTATGGTTACCAAAGGGGACAGGTTGTTGGGGGGAGGGACAGCTTAGGGATGGAAATGTTCTAAACAGGTTGTGGTGATAGCTGTACAAATATAAATATAATAAAATTCATTGAATTAAAACAAGTGATGATTAACAACCACAGAAAACGAGACACTGATCCAAAGTGTTGTATGTATGAGTCCATCATGTCAACCAGTGGGCTTCATCTAGTGTGTACAGACACAGCCAGGTTCTGTGTAGACTGAGTTTAGATGCTGGCTGCATAGCAGCTGTCTGAAAGTGCCAGCTCCTAGAAGCAGTTTTAGATGTTGACTATATAGAACTGGGATAACTAGAGTTCCTAACCCACAGGGGGCTGGGTTGGGGGCACAAAACCTCCCATAGGAAAGAGGGGTCCCTAGTCCAGGAAATCCATGGCCAGAAAACCTGAACTTCAAGGGTCACCCTCCAGATAATCCTGTTTATCTCCTTCTATACATTCTTATTTTTTTTTAATAAAAAGCTCTCTGTAGAAAATTGTAAAATTCTAGAAAACTATAAGAAGAAAATGCTTTATTTAAAGTAGGGAAAAACAGCAACCTAATACTTCTTACTTATTTTAGTCACATAATTGGCAATAACCAAAAGTTGCTATTTCCTTACAACAATGGAAATAGCAATGGATGGAAGCAGCTTTCAGGACTTACATTCACTTATTTACTTAAGGCATCACTGGGCTAGGTGCAGCAATACGGTGAAGTCTGTTTTTCACTCAGGTCATAGCTGATGCCAGTCAGATTGTTTTTCTTCTTCGGAGATGGAGGCTGCTTCAGCCATGCCTCTGGACCACCTAGCTTCCATAGTTACTTGCAGCAGCAAAAGAGAGGGAGAGAGCATGACATGGGTTGGTTTTGGTCTTTCTAGGGCCGCACCCGAGGCATGTGGAGATTCCCAAACTAGGAGTCTAATCAGAGCTGTAGCCGCTGGCCTACACCACAGCCACAGCAATGCCAGATCCAAGTCAAGTCTGTGATCTACACCACAGCTCACGGCAACGCTGGATCCTTAACCCACTGAGCAAGGCCAGGGATCAAACCTGCAACCTCGTGGTTCCTAGTCAGATTCGTTTCCCCTGCACCACGACAGAACTCAGACATGGATTGGTTTAAAGCGCCAGTCCCTTTCACCCAAATTCTATTGGCTGGAACTCAGTCACATGGTCCCAACCAAACTGTAAGGGAGGCTGGGAAATGGAAGCAGCCCAGGAAGAGGAAAGAGGAGCCTGAAGGTGTGAATGCATTGTCTGGGCACAGAAGGAAGTTTGTTCATAAATTGTGATATACCTTTGTAGTGGAATATTATTCAGCCATTGAAAATCACATTTCAAAGGCTGTTAAGGGCAAATACCCATGATAAGTGAAAAAGCAAGATAAAGAATCTTATGATTCTAATTTTGGAAAAATGTAATACTTATACATGTATATGTGTGTATATAAATATTGACTAAAAGGAAATAGAAAATTGTTCTTTGTGGTTATCTCTAAATGGTAGGGTTATAAGGTTTTTTTAATATTCTGAAGAAATTTACTAATTTTTTTCAGTGATAATATTTCTTTGAAATGAAATATGTATATTCTGAAAAACAGGATTGTTTTTAGAGTGAAAAATCCTCATATCATCTGAAACTAGAGCTGACACTTAAAATTCCCTTAGAAGTTTCTACAGACTACGAATTTGAAGTTATACTAATAAGTTTTTTTTTTTTTTTGAATCAGCGGAGGGCAGCTCTCTGCTTTAGTGCTTATTTTCCCTCACAGAATAGATGCTAGCCAAATTCCTTGTTTTACACATTAATTGTGGTCAGAATCATGAATTCAACTTACTCTTTTGGGAAGGAGGAGCCAAGTCTGAAACCTATCTTTGTCAGTTGCAAAGCTTATGGAATAGCATATGTTTTGCTGAATAGAGCAAAAAAGCAAACCAGGCCAGTCTTCTGGGAGGTTTTAATCTACCACAGACAGCTGCATATTCTAGTAGGACAGCACTAGATGGAAACCATATTTCCTTTGTGCAGGGAGATTTTGTGGGTTAAAAAATACGTATAATTAAAAAAGTAAATATCATTTTTACTACCTATAGAGAGCAAAGGATATTGATAGGACAGAAGCAGACACAATACAGACACTCATTAACAACAAGAAAAGTTGCTCACTATGTATTTTAAATCCAACCTGTTAGAAAAATTTACAAGATTGATCATGTCCAATGTCAATGAGTGTGTGGGTCTACAATTATTTCTCAAATGCTATTAGTGGGAGTATAAATTAGCCTTTATACTATCAGAATTTTAAACGTAGGCTTTCCTTTGATGGAAAAATTGTGTTTAATGGTAACTCACTCAGCAGAAATAGCGTGTGTGAAAAAAAAAAAAAAAAAAGGAGTTCCCGTCGTGGCGCAGTGGTTGACGAATCCGACTAGGAACCATGAGGTTGCGGGTTCGATCCCTGCCCTTGCTCAGTGGGTTAACGATCCGGCGTTGCCGTGAGCTGTGGTGTAGGTTGCAGACGCGGCTCGGACCCTACGTTGCTGTGGCTGCAGCGCAGGCCAGCAGCCACAGCTCCGATTAGACCCCTAGCCTGGGAACCTCCGAACATGCCGCGGATGCGGCCATAAAACCACAAAAGGCAAAAAAAAATAAAATAAAATAAAAAAAGAAATAGCATGTGTGGACACGCAAGGCCTTTGCTGTCCTGCTGTCCACCTTCACAACCTAACCTGTGAGGTGTAAGCGCCCTTCTCAGTCCTGGTCCGGCCTAAGGCAGCTCAGCAAACCTGTCAGTTCACAGCAGGGCAAATTGCAGAGAAAGAGACCCTAAAGCTCCCTCTAGTGGCTGCTTTTTAGAGTACAGGCTGTTTAAGGAATGTTTCACGTTTTCCCAGGAAGGCGCCAAAAGAAGTCTGACATCACAGGGCAGTGGTACTTGGCCTTCCATCCCCTGCCCCCAGACTCCAGTACTGGCCAGGAACAGACCTTTGGGCTTGGCTTTGGTTTTCCCCAGGTGCTGCAACCCCCAATTCTTTCCCATCAATATGCCAGTGCAAACATCCAAGGAACCTGGCAAAATCCCCTTGTGTGGACCGCCCCCATAAAACCCAGGGCCGCAATAGAAAATCAGTTCTTTGAAGCATCATAGGTTTTTAATTGCTTCCTTGAAAACATGCAAATTTACTTGACCTTGAGTTATGCAAGATCAAGCAAGTAAGGAAAAGATTACACAGGCAGGAAAGAATAAAGGGCCCTGAAGAGCAATATTGATATTTGCTTATTTGATGCCAGGTCTCAGAGCTACCACGCACAGGGGTGGGGTGTGCTGGGCTACCCACAATTTGATGGTACTTCTGTACATTAGCAAAAAGTGGGTGCAGGGCTTAGCAGAGAAGCAGAGTTTTTGTGTCAAGGCAAAAAATACTCTCATCTGAAGCATAAGTACCTGTGAACTGAGACATACAATTTGGCAAGAGAAGACGACCTGAGTTTAGTTCCTAGTCACCCCCGCCCTGCTGTCTGGGCACCTTGGCAAGTACACCAGTCTCACAGCTGTATCAGTAGCCTTGCGTTTGTGTGAAACTGGTCACCCAGCCAAGGGAAAAGTAAAGGCTGAAATCTAGCCTTGCTCTTCTGGTCAAGCCCTGAGTCATGATTTAGCCTGAAATGGTCACTTCTGTGTAATAAGCACAAAGTGCCTTATATGCCGGTGACCCTGGGCCTACTGAGTCTAAGTTGTGTCATTCTCCAATGACCCTGTAAGTCAGGCAGAGGTCGGTTTCCTGTAAAGCTAATGACGCAGACTTTCCCAAGATCCGTGGGGGGGGGGGAGGCTCAAGCACTGGTTCACATGGTCCTGTTTGGTCCTAAAATTCGCCAAAATTCATGGCAACTCCTGAAGACAGGTACAATTGTTATTCCTATTTTTTTTTAGTTCAATGAATTTTATTATATTTATACTTGCACAACGATCATCACAAGCTAATGTTAGAACATTCCCATCCCAAGCCCCCGGTCTAGCCCTCCCTCCCTCACACCTGACCCCTTTGGTAACCATAAGTTTTTCAAAGTCTATGAGTCTGTTTCTGTTTTGCAAAGAAGTTCATTTGTATCTTTTTTTTTTTAGATTCCACATATAAGTGATAGCATATGATCTTTGTCTCTCACTGTCTAACATTACTTAGTATACTGATTTCTAGGTCTGTCCATGTTGCTGCAAATGCCGTTAATTATTTCATTCTTTTTTATGGCTGAGTAGTATTCCATTGGATATATGTACCATGTCTTCTTTATCCATTCCTCTATCAGTGGACGTTTAGGTGGCTGCCATGTCTTGGCTATTGTGTATAGTGCTCCAGTGAACACTGGAGAACATGTATCTTTTTAAGTCATGGTTTTCTCTGCATAGATGCCCAGGGGTGGGACTGCTGGATCACAGGGTAGTTCTTTTCTTAGTCTTTTTGAAGAAGCTCCATACTGTTTTCAGTGTTTCTACCAATTTATTTTCCCTCCAGCAGTATAAGAGGGTCCCATTTTTTCCACACCCTCTCTAGGATTTATTGTTTGTAAACTCTTATCCCTATTTTATAACTGTGACGCAGAAAGATTAATTAGCCTTACCATTAAGTGGTGGAGCTTGGATTTGTTGCAGGCAAACTAATGCCAATGCCAGAGGGTCATGGAGAATATATACATTGTTTCCAAAGAAACAAAGCTTCCAGGAGAATCCTTCCAAGTGCTGTTCATTCTTGCCTCCAATTCTCCAAATATTATAATAAATACGAAACATATTTAGATGTTGTTCTAGTCAGAGGGGATTGATAAGAGGCAGAGTACAAATTGTCAGACCAAAGGTCAGAGCACATAGATGGAATGACCACGTGAAGCCAGCCCTAGATGTTGACAGCCCGGCCACACAGTCATTGTGACCAAGACGAGTGAGTTGTCCTGTGGTCACTGTATTATTTAAGGTACAGTCTAAAGCAGAACCCTGTGGTTTACCTAAAACCTAACGTTATCTCCTCCTTATTTACAATCTGGAGGTGAGTGTTCTGGGTAGAGAGAGCAGCTCTGGCATCTAAATGCGTGGCTTCCAAGGATGCTGCAGCCATCACTTTTCTCCGTCTAGAAAGAAGGGGAACCAACTCCCTTTGGTTCAGACGTGACCGCGTGGCCATATCTGGCCGTTTGAGCAGCTGAGCAATTGTTTCTGTCTAGGCTCAGAGAAGACTCGGAGGTTCTTTTGCTAGAAGGAAAAAGGGAAAATGGAGATTGGGAGGTTATTAGCAGTGTCTACTAATGCCAAGACGCCAAGAATGGTTGACTTGAAAACTTGGAGGCCTGAGATCTGTGAGCACAGCGTGAGAATGAATATGAACTGTAGGGCAAAGCAGATGAGCAAGATAAAGAAAGATAGACCTTGCCAGGACGTAGTAATGAGATTCAGGCTGCGCGGAGCAAGGAGAAGTGAGCGCAGGCCTAGCACTGGCAGTCGTTTCCAGAACTTTCCCACAGTCGTGGGCACTAATGATCTGATAAGATGCACTGGGCATCTGAGTGTCATTTCTGGCGACTCACAAGAAGTCTTGGGAAACCCGAGAAGAAGGCCCCTTCGTTCAGGGAATGTGACTGAGTCCCTCTGTGAGGAATGAGTCACTGTTACACGAGAACAGAGGGATGGCAACCACATCCTCCCCTTCTTTCTCAACCAGGGTTCTGGAAAGAGTTACATTTGGGACGCACTAACTCTGCCTTCTCGTCTCTTCACCCTTCTTCTGGTCTCCAGAGATGTTGTCTCCCAATTTAATCGATTCTTTACATTTTACACGTTGTTCCTCTGTATCACTTAACCTACGTGGTTAACCCTTCACTTCTTCATCCTGCCGCTTGTCATAATTTTTGTGATGCCAGGTTCTCCTAATTCTCCCTGCTTTCATCTTCTCATTCCCTTCCCTAAACTCGTCCTCATCATGGTAGAATGTTGGAAAAAGCAGACTGGCTCACTCAAGTCTCCTCCTACCTTTAAATGGCTAGAAAGCTAAATAGTTAAACATCTCAAAGTCGCTTGCAGCTAGCGGTCCAGGTATTTATATATTTTTTAATATTTTAAAATTCAAATATAGTTGACTTACAATGTTGTGTCAATTTCTGCAGTACAGCAAAGTGAGCCAGTCATATATATGTATGTATTTCTTTTCTTGTATGACCTTCCATCATGGTCTGTTACAAGAGGTTGGGTATAGTTCCCTGTGCTGTACAGTAGGACCTTGGTGTCTGTCATTTCTAAACGCAGTAGTTTGTGTCTACTAATCCCAAGCTCCCAGTCCATCCCACTCCCTCCCCTCTCCCCTTGGCAACCATAGGTCTGTTCTCTATGTCTGTGACTCTGTTTCTGTTTCATAGATAGGTTCATTTCAGACATGTTTTTGATTTTGCCTATCAGATGGACTCACATGGAGACCTGGGGAGAGACAGAGGGAATCAAGGCAGCTTGGAGAAGAATCAGATCAAGATATTTACGGAATTCTTAGGAAAGTCCATCACTGTAAAGTAGGTTCAGAGTCACTGCTTTATACAGTCTTCCTAGAAGATGCTCTCGGGTTTCATTTTCTCGTGTATGTGGATGATTTCTGTTAGTCAGCCACTGATGCCATAATGCTGTATAACAACCCCCCGCAAAAGCAACACTAGCTTTTACGTTTTTTTTTTCTCACAGCTCTGCTTCAGGCTTCAGCTGGGTTCAGATTTGCTCTGTGTGTCTTCACATTCTCCCTGATGGACAGTTACTCAGGGCATGGTCCTCCCACGGCAGAACGTGGAAATCTAAGAGAGAAGCCAAACCATATAAGCTCATTGAAAGCTTCTGCTCTCATCATGTCTGCTTGTGTTTTTTGGCCAAAGAGAGATACCTGGTCAAGCCCAGAGCCCGTAGGGTTTGGTGGTGTACTTGTCTTCCGTTGGGGGTGGGGGGAGAAAGGGAATTCATAATTTCTAAAAATTAGTCAAATCTATCCCACCTTCCAAAGTAGATATCAAGCTTAGAATATTTCTCTTGGGCTTCAGATACTGCCATCTTTCCTGTGCTGACGCTTCTTCCAAAACTGCCTGCAAAGATGGCCACAGGGAGTTCCCGTTGTGGTTCAGTTGGTAACAAAACTGACTAGTATCCGTGAGGACATGGGTTTGATCCCTGGCCTCGCTCAGTGGGTTAAGGATCCGGTGTTGCCATGAGCTGTGGTGTAGGTCGCAGACACAGCTCGGATCCTGCTTTCCTGTGACTGTGGTGTAGGACAGCAGCTGTGGCTCTAGTTGAATGCTTCCATATGCCATAGGTGCAGCCCTACCAAAAAAAAAAAAAAAAGAAAGAAAAAGGAAAAGATGGCCATGGCCTTCCTATTGTTTAATAACTGTTACTTCATAAAGTAAAATAGGAAAGGTTAAAGATATTGAGTTGGTTTCTGCAGAAAAAGGATATTCTAGAGAGGTGCTAGGCATCCGTGTGTGTGGATGACTAAAGATTTCTTTAAATACCGATAGAAATTTATCATTTAAAGCCTTAGCTGATACAAAATAGAAGCAGACTCACGGACATAGAAAACAAACTTATGGTTACCAAAGGGGAACCATATGGGTGGGAAAGGGATAAATGAGGATTTTGGGGTTAATAGATGTGCACCATTATATTAAAAAGAGATAAGGAATAAGGACTTACTTTATAGCACAGGAAACTATATTCAATATCTTGTAATAACCTATAATGGAAAAGAATCTGAAAAAGATACACATGTATGCGTGTATACACACACGTACATGTATTACTGAATTACTTTGCTCTACACTTGAAACACTGTATATCAACTATACTTCAATTTTAAAAAAAAAAACCTTAGGTAATCTAGCCTTGTCTAATTTTCACAGATTCCCCTTTTGAACCTTCTGCTCTACTAGAACTACAACATATAAAAACAAACCTCACTAGAAAAAAAGCCTTGTGTGAATACTGATGTAGTGTTAGAAAGAGCAGTTCAGTCTCTTTTGCCATTTGAAAAGATATGAAGTCAGCAAACAGCCTGAAATAACTTTTATTATACTAAGTTTCCAACTTAATCACTCAAATTAATTGTTAAAGTATTAATATTTTGATGAATTTTTCATCTGGAAAAGAAATAAAAAATTAAAAGAAAAAAGAAAAAGAAAAAAAGAAGTAATTTTTCATCTGGAAATGCATCTGATTTTGAGCATTTTTTTTCTGAAGAGGAGAGAAGTGAGGAGGTTCAAAATCCTCCACCAGTCTTTAATTAGGGCTTCTGCTAATGCAGGTAATTGCTTCATAGGAAAACATGAGACCTTTGGAATAAGCTCTTCATTTTTTATTTATTTAAAAATTTTTACAATTGAAGTATAGTTGATTTACAATGTTAATTTCTGCTCTACAGCAAATTGATTCAGTTATATGTACCTAAACATCTTAAAAATATTCTTTTCCATTATAGTTTATCATAGGATATTGAATATAGTTCACATATCAGTGATATCATATGGTATTAGTCTTTCTCTTTCTGAGTTACTTCACTTGGTATTGTAATCTCTAGTTGGCATCTGTGTTGCTGCAAAAGGCATTATTTTGTTCCTTTTTATGGCTGAGTAGTATTCCGTTGTATATATGTACCACATCTTCTTTATCCTGGATAAAGCTCTTTATAAAAAAAAAAAAAAAGTTGTATTCCTTCTTACACAGTTGACTTCTCCCAAATTGGTCTTGCCACTTAGGCTAAGTCAGAAAAATACCTGATTCACAGGTGAGCAGCCCACACCTACAAAAACTGAGAGTCATGGAGGAGCTTTCTGTGAGCCAAGGGTAATGATATTTAGGATGAAAGCTCCTTAGCCTGTGGCCAAGTTCGGCTTCTTTACCTTTTCAAGGGACGTGATGTGCCATCCATCTGAGGGATGAATTTAATTCCATACTGTAGAACTATGTCTATCAAAATCACCAAGATTCCCCAGCTTCTTACATAAGGGATCTAATCTTATTTTTTAAAAACTTTGTATTATGGAAATTTTAAAATATATACAGAATTAAAGAAAAATGCTATACAAAACCCATGTAGTCCTCAGTTTAAGCAATGATCTACTCCTGGCCAGTTTTACACCATCTCTGAGTCTAGTCACTGTCCTCCATTCCACTGGATGACTTGAGGCAAATCTGATTCTGTCACTTCAGATATAAATGTTTTAGTATACTCTCTAAAAGATAAGAATTCCTTAAAAAAATAGAGTATCATTGTCAGGATCAATATTGTATATCAAATTAGCATAGGGTTGGAGTTCCCTGGTGGCCTGGTGGTTGAGGATTCTGCATTATCACTGCTGTGACTTGGGTTCAACCCCTGGCCCAGGAACTTCTGTATACCATGACCATGGCCAAAAAATAAAAAATAAATGAAAAATAAAAAAGTATAATGTATAAATTGCTATTAAGGAGGAAATTTGATTTTTTTAAAGATACCATTTACAACTGTTTCAAATAACCACAACAAATCGTTTTCTATGGGTATCAGAATGTGTAAACCACAGAGGCATTACTCTATAAAACTTGGCACTGAATGTATCTCTTCAGCTACTGTAGTTGGAACAGTTTGATTCTGTTTATTTTAAGTAAATTCAGAACAAGAGATTTTCGCATCCTGTTCAGCTGCCAGTTTGTTAAATTCTGCCTGTTACTGCTCTTGAATAAGTTTCTAGTGAATTATCCATCTTGAGAAAGTTATGTTTCCCCCAACCTCTTAGTTAAAATGTCCTTTGAGCTCTACGTTTTGCTACAAATTATCATCCTTACTTGTACGTTAAGATGCATTCTTATGGTGGTTTCACAGCCGGCCGTCAAACTTTGAGGACTCTCGCTGTAGTGTTCTATTATTGCCCCTCCAACAAGTTTCAAATGTTTACATTCCAAGCCGTTTAATTCTGTTGTCATCAGCATTTCCCAAGTGGCTTATTGAAGATAAGGCGGTGGCGGTGGTGGTGGTGTGTGTGTAGAGTTGGAGAGGTTCAGGGTGATAAATAGCACTTCCATTTGAGCCCTAAGCACCAGTGGCTTGCCCGGTAGTTTAAAAAATCATAATTGCAAGTTTCCCTTGCCATGATACCTCTGTCATGTTTTTCTTTAAAATTGTTTGATGTTTACTGCCGTAGCTTCTCAGAAATTAGGAAGAAGTTGACATGTGCCTTTATAAGGAAGAACTATGTCTTAGCACTGCTTTCTGTATCTCTGCCTTCCTGGTCCACTCTAACACCATGCCTTTTGCTGTGCTTATTTCTTTGTGTTAGTCTGTTTGGGCTGCTATAGCAATAATATAGACTAGGTGTCTTTTCAATAACAGAAATTTATTTCTTTCAGTTATGGAGGCAGGGAAGTCCAGGGTCATGGTGCTGGCAGATGCAGTGTCTGATGAGGGTTGGTTCCTGGCTTAAATAAGCTGTCTCCTCACTACAACCACATATGGCAGGAAGATCAGGGAGCTCCCTGGGGCCTCTTTTACAAGGGCACTAGTGTTATTTATGGGGCTCCACCCTCATAACTTAGTCATCTTCTAAAAGTCCCATCTCCAGATCCTGTCACATTGGGAATTAGGTTTCAGCAGTGAATTTTGGAAAGGATATTAATATTCAACCTATAGCATTCCTATTCCCTCAAAGTCTTCCAACTTGCTTTCCAAAAATTATAGTTAAATGCTTGATATTCCAGTTGTGCTGTGATGTTACTGGATGACAGTGACTTAATTGGTTTCCTGTCTTGGAAATACCTTCATCCCAGCAGATTACTTCTGGGGACAAAACACCTTGATGTAAAATACCAGAAATGATAAGAATGCCATGTTTTTATGCTCTGAAAGAGACAGGGGATGCTGAGTTAATATTAATATTTTTAAATAATTAAAAAAAACTTCCTTTAGTCTTGTCTAAAGAAATAATATCTGTGAAACCACCGGTTTGATGTACTAATCATATTTTAAAATACATTGTCATAAACCCATACCAATTAAAAAATTTAAAAATATCCATCTTTTCTTTCCCTTCCTCCTTCCTTCCTAAACAAGTCAGTCCTAAAGTAATTAGGTGGGACGGAGCAAGATAGAGCCCATGGTTAGGGAGTCCAGGGGAGACCTGGTGGCCCAGCGTGGGATGTCAGAGCTCAAGCAGGGTGAAGAAGGTGTTCATATGGGGGTTAGAGAGGGAGAGCCAGAGCCAGAGAAGGGTGAGGAGAGGGGCCCCAGGGAGGGTGATGTGGGGTGTGAGCGCTGCAGCAGGCGAGGAAAGTGTTCTTGCTGAAGCGGGTTTGCTAGAGAGAGTCAGAGCCCAAGCAGAGTGAGTTGAGTCTTCCAAGGCATGACCTTAGTCCTGCGTGAAAGGTCAGAGTCTGCTCATGGTGAGGGCGGTGTCCAGGTGTGGAGGGACTGTGGGATGAGACTTTTGCCTTTGCAGGGAGTAGAGACCAAGCATCCTGAAGAGGGCGTCCATACGGAGGGACCGGGGGTGGGGAGGAGGAGGAGAGCGTGGGTGTCAGAACCCGAGCAGGGCAAGTAGAATATCCATGTCAGGGAAGGGGTGGTAGTGGAAATAGGAGACGAGTTACATAATCAATCACATACGGAGATAAAGGATGATAGGCCATGTTTCTCACTGTTGGAGAAGCCATTGAAAGGGAGCAAACTAGAATGAACTCTGACTTTGGATTGGAGGTGAATGTTTCAGTGTGAATTCATCTATATATAAATATATATTTATATATTTATATCTATATAAATAGGTGTTTGATAGATGGTTAGGTAGGTAGATAGATAGATAGATAGATATTCCCTAGTTCTGACCACTCAGAGGGCCCAGGAGCAATTGATACCCCAATAGCAATGAGCACACATAATGCTTAGATCTTGACTTCTAAATACCATTTCCCGTTGCATAGAACCAGGATTCTTTGAAGAAATAACGAATTCCATGGTGGTTAAGGAAGAGTAAAAGGTAAACCTGGGATGTCTTGTTGTACCAAAAAATTAGAAAATACTTAAAGAATGATAGGGATCTGGGCTGCAGTAGGCTCCCACTGGCCAAATCAGGTATAATTTCAAAAACAAAATATATAATGAGAGTGTCAGTTGTAAACCACAGAATAAAATAAAAAACATGAGTGTAAATAAATGAATAGATTAACATTTTGATAAGCAGTGATGTATTTCATATTTTCAAAATACCGTTCTAAAAATGCCTACTAATTACAAATGAGAGAAGTATAACTGCACAGTGGAGAAACCTGGCAGATATTAGGAACAGGGAAAATGGAAATTGTGTTCTGTCTCATTGATAGGATTCCATGAGAAGCATTACTTCTGTGATAGTCCTGACAAAGATGCAGATATGAACCTAAAAGTGAGAGGACATGAGGTAAACCCAAACTAAAGGCTATTCTGGAAAAGAACTGGCCTGTGGTCTTCAAAGGTTTCAAGGTCATAAAAATCAAACAAAGGTTGAGGAATTATTGCAGATATAATAGAGACTAAAAAGACATGGCAAATGCAACACATGATTCTGGACTGGGTCCTTTTGCTATAAAGCGCCTTATTGGCACTACTGGTGAAACATGAATAGGGTCTGAATATTGAATGGTAGTAACAAATCAATGTCAATATTCTGATTTTGGTGGTTGTATTTATTTACATAGGAAAATGCCTTTTGTAGAAAACATATCAAAGAATTTGGCGTTACTTGTGTAATGCAGGTTGCCCACTGACTCTGAAATGGTTCAGAAAAGAAATACTCTTCCTTCTGTACCTGCAACTTTTCTGTAAGCTTGTGAATATTTCAGGATTTTTAAAAATTAAAGCCATTCCTCCTTGTCTTACCCAAAACTGTGCCGTGCGCAACCAGTAGTCTGCGTACAGTCCTTTGAGGAACACTTGCCTGCATGGGCTCTGAGGTCCTTCTCAGCCACAGAGTCTTTCCGTCTCCCCGATTCACAGCTGGCGTCCACTTTCCCTGTTCTGCGGTGGGTGGAGGAAGAAGAATCACAATCCCAGTATCCCAGGAGGCTTTTGAGGCTTTTGACTACACCTGCAGTTTCTCTCTAGGATTCTGGTCCCCCAAGACACACCACCTCAGTAAACCAGTGCTGTTTCTCAGAGTGTAGCCTGTCCCTGGTGTACTTGAAGTAGAAATGAGGTTTAGAATCATCCTCCTAGGGCCTCCTCAGAGTCGGCTGGAGACCACTGCATGCTTTCCAATCCTAGTGGGGCAAGAGTACAGGAGAGGGCAAGCTTGAAGGGCAGGACCCACTTCACTGTCTCATGCCTGAAGCATGGAGCAGAGGCAGAGACAGGCAGAGAAAAATGTGTATTGGCAGCACAGGGGGGTGTGGAGGCTACAGCAGGTGCAGTTGTGGCAGGGCTCACGTCTGACTCTGTCTGAGTTCAGTTTGATTGTTACCTTTGGCGTCACTCTAGTGCTTTCCCGAAGCACTAGGATTTTCCCGTTGTCCTACAAGATGATATGTGTGCACACCTGCAGTCTCAGCTGCTCACGAAGCCAGGCAGCAGCCACTTTAGAAGTGCTCTCAGACAGCAGGCTGGCTGGGACTCCATCAGGATGCTCACACTTGGCATCTGTCCACTGTGTACACACTTTAGAGAAATACTTGACACCATCCTGCCACCAGACACATGACTGTACTCCAATATGTCTTTAATTTTCATGCCTCTGCAGTGGAAACTCTCTTGGATTTCAGACCAGCTTTATCACTAAACACGTCCCAGCATTTCCAGCCCTCAGTTTCCTCATCTATAAACACTGACACACACGCACATACCCACACACGTGCGTGCATGCACACCCACAGAAAGAGATGAAATATACTATTTTTCTGTGTATTCTAATATGAAAACTTTTACATTGGCATTTCTTTAGCCTTTCATGCTTTTTTTTTGTAGGATTACTAAGACCTGAAATATATGGGGAATTTGAAATTCTTTATTAACACCAATAATAATATGGTATAGGTTTTTTTTTTCCCGAGGAATGGAAATATTTGGAACTAGACATCTAAAACCGTTAAGTAAAAGCAAGCTTGACTTTAAAAAGAATTAATTTCTCAATCTAAACCTCATTGTTACTGGCTATCTGAACTGCTACTTGGCTGTGGTGTGTGAATAAACGTTCAATCCTGAGGACATGTTTAACTTCTGAATTGAAATCTCTATTCAGGATTCTTTTCTTATGGATGCCAAAGGGATATAAAAGGGAGACAAGAGTTTACCAAAGTTATCTGCTTCAAACAGGAAGAGGCTTCAGATCCACTAGCTTCCCAAGTCAACCAAATGCAAAGATAGAAAAGCTATTTTTCAGATAAGCAAGATCTCAAAAAATTACCTCCCATGAGCTGTTTCTAGAGTAATGAAGAGTGTGCCCCACCAAAACAAGAAAGTAAACCAACAAAGAGGAAAACAAGAGATCCAATCCTAAGAAAGATGTAAAGGAAATTCCCAGAGTGATAGGAAAGAGAGATTCCAAAATAGTTAGGAGGCAGTCCTAGAAATTAGTCCACCCAGATGACTGCAGGCTAGAAGGCTCCAGAAGAGACATTTTCAAGAAGATGCAATTGATGGAGTATTTAATTTGTTTGAATACATCGAGAGGAGATTTACAGGGGAAATGCTAGAAAATAAATTAGTAATAGATGCATAGAAAGTAAACAAATGGAAAAGCAAGACATATGTTAGCTTTAGGGACAGAAAAACTGAGTGAAAAAAAACTTATATTACAAGAAATAAGCAAATGGAAAAGCAAGACATATATTAACTTTAGGGAGAGAAAAACTGAGTGGAAGAAAAGCAGTCATATATTACATTGCTCGACTCTATCATTTATGTATAGGCATAATAATATATTTACTGATTCTAACTTTATAGGGACCACGGGTGGGTGGGAAACATACCCTGTGCGTTTGTGAATGTGCATGTATGTGTACGCGTATGTGTATACAGGCAACATCTTCAGTCACCACAGAGGAAAGTCAGTGGATAACAACTTCCCCCAGAGATTTGCAAAAAATATATGAAAGGAGTGGAAACAAATTGCCTCTGGGAAAATGGCAGTGAGAGGGAAGTGGGGCAGCCAGGCCTTCTGGTAAGAATTCTGATCAGCAGAGCCACTTAGCTCTTACTGCAAGCTGAGTTCTCTGGAACTCATTTGTTAGGAAGTACTCTTGGAATCAGCACTTGTGAAAGAGGCCTGAATGAGGAGCAAAGGAGCGCAGTCTGATAGGTCAGCGCCCACGCCCACGCGGAGCTGGCGAGGGAGAGGGTGGATCTGGATGGCAAGCTGGAGCTAAGTGTACCTGCGGCATGTTTATGCTCGTTTTATAGAAGTTGGAGAATGGCATCTTCAGCTCTTTTAACTTTGCTTTAAAAAAATGCTACATTATTGTCCTATATATGGTTTAATTTGGTGGTGGTTCTACACTCCAGTAGCCTGCCTATGGAAACCTCCTCTTTCTCCCCCCCAAAAAGATCTATAAAAAGATCTCACATAAAAAAATATCTGAGCAAGTTTGCAGTGACAGGGGCTGGAGCTTAACTTTCTTAACCTCGGTCTTTCCCAGAGTTATTTGTCTACAACAATCCAGTCACATGATGATATATGAAGGAATACACATTAATAAACGCATTTAACTGTGGTTAGGCTTTCTTCAAGAATGCAAACTCCCAATTACGGCATTGTTCTTAGAAGGAAATATGATTCCCTTTAGGAGGACCATTCCAGGGACCAATTGATTGTGGCCCCAACCTGGGTCCCCCGATGCGTGCCTGGTTGAGTGCTGTAAAACGGAAACAAACAAAGCACGCCTCACTAGAAAGAGAACCAGGGAAAGAAAGAAGGGAAGGGGTGGAGGCTGTTTTGAACCAGGTTTGCAAGATGCAGTGAGCATCAGGGGAATTACAAGAGCCCAGATGGAAAGCAGTTTTGTTTGTTTTTACATAAAAAGGTATAAAGCAGGGGATGGCTTTATCCCCAGCAGGCTGGGTGGAGGAAAAGGAGGCGCATTAAAGAACAGGTGGGGGTAGACGCCAGGAGAGGCAGGTGACTAGACTGGGGATCAGGTGGATTAGAGCATTTGGTTTCAGCCTAAACTGTAGCAGCCATACAGTGGGAACCTGAGATCGGCCAGGGACTCTGCTTCCAGGGGAGCCAGCCAGCCTGGGGAAAGGGCTGAAAACTGTGACGCATAACTTAGTAACCCCTAAGGCTGTCAGTTAAGATCAGTTGACTCAGTGTATCTGTCATTTCTCCATGTGTGTTTATTGTTTGGTAACTTTCCACGTGCTGGGCTAACTTCATTCTCTGAAAAGGAGAATTTCATACGTTGCCACCTGTTGCAGTGGCCTGAAGTCAAGTGGGAGGGGCAGGTTGGGGAAGACAAAATGGTCCACGGATTCTAAGATGGCCCTTTAAAGAGGAGAAAACAGTGTATATATATTTCCCGTTAATCCCTTAGGCAGGGGCGAGAGAGATGAGTTGGGGTGAACAATTCAGTAAGCTCAAGGGCATTTCACCACGTGGGCCAGAGATCGATAGTGGGCATCACCTTTCTAGGTACTAAGCATTTTCCCTGTTTAAGTTTTAAAAGATTTTAAATAGATACAAAAGAAGAGAGAAAGAGAAATATCATATGATGTCACTTATTCGTGGAAACTAATCAAAATGATACAAAAGAATTTATTTATAAGACAGAAAGGAACTCACAGATTTCAAAAACCAATCTTATGGTTGAAACCAATCTTAACCACCTACAGCCAATCTTATAGGTGAAACCATTGGGAGAAAGGAAGAATTGGGAGGGTAGGAATAATATACACACTACTGTATAAAATAGATAATTACCAAGAACCTGATGTATAGCACAGGAAAATCTACTCAATAGTTTGTAATAAACTATATAGGAACAAAGAACGGATATTTTTATATGTATGACTGATTCACTTTGCTATACACCTGCAACTAATACAATGTTGTAAGTCAACTATATTCCAATAAAATTAAATGTTAAAAAATGTTTAGGGTAGCAAAATTATAGCGATGAAAGTGGACGATGGGTTCCCAGGAGTTAGATTTGGGGGGAGGTTGTGACTATTACGTTTCCTTGTGGTGATGGAACAATTCTGTATCTTGATTGTGGTATAATTACATGAATCTGTATGTGGACTAAAACTTCACAGAAAATACACATGCATACACAAATAGTACATATAAAAACTAGTGAAACTGGAGTAAGTTCTGCAGTTTTATTCATAGTGTTGCACCAAGGTCGACTGCTGGACTTTGATAATTGAGCTGTGCTTATGTAAGATGATATCATTGGGGGAAGCTGGATGAAGGCCACAAAGGAACACTCTGTGCTCTTTATGAAGTTTCTATGTGACTATAAAAAGAAAAGGAAAAATCGGGAGGTGGGTTGGGGCAGGTTAAGTAATCATAACTCAACAGAGAACCATGACTGACCACCCACTTAAAGAGAGCATTACCATTGTTTGTGGAGGCCTTCAGAGCGCTCTTCGCTTCCTCCTCCCTGACCCCCATCAGAGATAACTGCTGCTTGGGTCTTGATACTCATTATCCCTTGGCTTCTTGTGGATTTACTTCATGTATTTAAATCCCCAAAGAATGTGGTGTCTAGTTTTGTGCGTTTTTGAATGTTAAGTGAATGCCATCATTCTGCATGTTTTTTATGACTACTTGGTCTTTCATTCAGAGTTTCCTTTCTGAATTCCATCAGTGGTGAGTGTAGCTTTTTGATTTGTTCATTGATGTATTCATTGTGAAAACACTATGATTTATTTATCTGTTCTATTGCTTACTAACACTTGGTCTGGTTTCATTTTTTTTTTTTTTCCCCAATTACAAACTCACAGTGCTGCTATAAACATTTTTCTGCATGTCTCCTGGTACACAGTGCAAGAGTTTCTCTAGGAACTCTACCTTGGAGTGGAATTACTGAGTCAGAG
Organism: Catagonus wagneri; assembly: GCA_004024745.2. Lineage (NCBI taxonomy): Eukaryota > Metazoa > Chordata > Mammalia > Artiodactyla > Tayassuidae > Catagonus > Catagonus wagneri. The sequence goes on along the minus strand of PVHT020000009.1, from coordinate 12,250,467 downwards.
AGTTCAGCTGCTTTTCTGATTTACTAGATGATGCCAAATTTTTTTCACAATTGGTGTAATGATTGCTGTGTATTTTCTGTAATAATGAGTGTGGTCAAGATACTTACTTCTTGTATGTATGGTAGTTATAAAGTGGTATCTGATCATTGTGGTTTTATGTTTTCTAATTTCTAGTACAGTTACCCATTTTCCATTTATTTTTATCTGTTTCTTTCTATTCTGTGAAATACACATTTAACACTTTTGCCTATTTGTCAATTGGGTTGTCTTTTTCGTATTGGTTTATGGTAGCTCTTTATATATTCTGGAGATTAATCCTTTGTGTTGTGAATATCTTCTTCCAGTTTCTGACTTAATTTTTACTTTCATTGTGGTGTCTTTTAAGGAACATAAACTCTTAATGTTAATATAGTTGATTTCATTTTTTTTTTTGTCTTTTTGCCTTTTTCTAGGGCTGCACTCACAGCATATGGATGTTCCTAGGCTAGGGGTCTAATCAGAGCTGTAGCTGCCGGCCACAGCCACAGCCACAGCAACTCGGGATCCGAGCTGTGTCTGCAACCTACACCAGAGCTCCGGGCAATGCTGGATTCTTAACCCACTGAGCAAGGCCAGGGATCGAACCTGCAACCTCAGTCGGATTTGTTAACCACTGAGCCACGACAGGAACTCCTAGTTGACTTCATTTTAAGAATCATTCATTTATGGAGTTCCCGTCGTGGCTCAGTGGTTAACGAATCCGACTAAGAACCATGAAGTTGCGGGTTCGATCCCTGGCCTTGCTCAGTGGGTTAAGGATCCGGCGTTGCCGTGAGCTGTGGTGAAGGTTGCAGACGCGGCTCAGATCCCGCGTTGCTGTGGCTGTGGCGAAGGCCGGCAGCTACAGCTCCTGTTAGACCCCTAGCCTGGGAACCTCCATATGCCACGGGTGCGGCTCCACATAAAGGCAAAAAAAAAAAAAAAAAAAAAAAAAAGAATCATTCATTTAACGTATTTTTATAGCATATATTTTTCAAAGAGATATTTATAAACAGTCATAAAATTATTCCCCTATATTAATGTTTAGTAAATTTTCTAATTCTACCTTTACATTTAAGTTTTTACTACACCAGAAATTGGCTTTTATGTATGAAGTGGTGTTCAATTTTATTTTTGAAATATATGAGCAATCTGTTTTCCCCATACCCGTATTTTGGAAAAACTTACATCTCCCCTAGGTATCTGTAATGTCACTTCTAGAAAAAAACCACTCAGATCCCTGTGCATGTGTTGGTCTCATTCTGGTTTCTATATACTGCTGTACTGGTCCATTTATGTGTTTTCCCCATCAATACCACACTATCTTATCACCTTGGCCCTGGAATAATTTTAATATTTAAAAGACAGGTTCTCTCATGTGGTGATTCTTCTTTTATTTTTTAAATTTTTGTCTCTTTTTAGGGCTGTACCCGCAGCATGCGGAGGTTCCCAGGCTAGGGGTCCAATCGGAGCTGTAGCCACCGGCTACGCTACAGCCACAGCAATGCGGGTGGCCTCTATACCACAACTCATGGCAACACTAGATCCTTAACCCACCGAGCAAGGCCAGGGATTGAACCTGCGTCCTCATGGATACTAGTTGGGTTTGTTAACCACTGAGCCATGATGGGAACTCCCGATTCTTCTTTTTGAGTGTCTTGTCTATTTTTATCCTTTGCTCTTTCATGTACATTTTGGAATCAGCTTGCCAGCTTTCTCCAAAGCCCAGGGGAATTTTGATGGGAATTATATTGAATTAACAAAGTCATATATCTTCACATGTACTTGACCACTTTTTGCCACTAACTAGATAATTTGTAGAGTATTATGCTTCATTAGATCGTTAGGACATATCAGAGACTGGGGGTTGGCTCAGGATGGAGGTACAATAAGTCAATTTTTTCCCCACTTCCAGTGTATCGCTATATGGTAACAATGTGGAAGAAAATCCTGTGTTCGAATTGCCACAAATAAGAGTTTTCACTTAAAAAGAGCTGTTTCTTAAGTCAGACAATCTCATGGATTATAATGCTGTTACATGCATGCACCCCTATAAAACCATGAAGACTGTATTTCTATGCCTGATACAAAACATTGCAGCTAGACCTGGAAGTAAATGCTTTCGAATAGAGGAGTCAAAAAAGCCTTTTACATCTGTCGTTGTCTTCCCATCTATAAAGATTTGTAAGAATTTTTCATTAAGGACTATTGATCCAATTCAGATGAGAATGTGTGATTATGCAATATGGCTGCAGCATGAACATTAAAAATCAGAGAGAGTGGGATACTCTGCTCTTAGATCAACTTAACATTCATCATATTTTTTTTTTCACAGTTTAATTAGGGCTAAATAAAAAAGCCATGTGAAGAAACACAATACATTCAAAATTTGTCAAGCCATTTTTTCCACACCAGGGCCTGAGCACGGCCTCATTTATCTTGGTCAGTGAAGCTCAGGAAAGCATTGCACTTTGGCTTCACCTTTAAAAGTCTTGTAGGTTGACGTGTATCCCATCCTAAGGAAAAAGTGCTATTTCACTGGCATAACTCACCGTGTCAAGGCTTTCTGGTAAATTCTTCAGGCACACCTTGTGGGAAAAGGCATCGGTTTGCCACTTGCTAATAAATGGACTGTTGTGTTGTAATTTGATTCTTGTGAGGCATCGATGGAAGACAATAATGGCCTAGAGTCAATGACAATACATAGAGGCCGACCCTTAAGATATGCTCCATAAGTTAAAACTTGTTTTCACTTGACTATAGGGTCAATTTAGTTGACTAATAATACCTGATTCTTAATCATAGCACTGTGCTTCAGAAAAAGCACCGCTTTCCAAACTGTCTATGTGTTTAATCCAAAATGATATAACTCCTTCCTTCCTTCCTTCCTTCCTTCCTTCCTTCCTTCCTTCCTTCCTTCCTCCCTTCCTCCCTTCCTCCCTTCCTCCCTCCCTCCCTCCCTCTCTCTTTCTGTCTCTGTTTCTTTCCTTTCTTTCTGCCATGCTGGAGGCAGGTGGAAGTTCCCCGGCCAGGGATTGAACCCACCCCACAGCAGCCAGCCAAGCCGCTGCAGCGACAACACAGATCCTTAACCTGCTGTGCTGCAAAGGAACTCCAGCATAACACTTTCTAGTTGTTTGGGAGCATTGAGTGGCCATGCAGGATCCTTGCACTCAGGAAACTTACAAACTAATAAATGAAACATGATAGGAAGCCTTGTACTACCATAGGACTGTTCAGGAAAGCTCTCTTGAAGCAACCTGAGTTGACACTGTGGTTTGTAGAATGATAATGACACGTGAGAAATGAAACAAAACCCTGATTGTCAATCAGCTAACAGCATTAATTAAGCATCCGTTGAGATAGATCGGTGGTCTTCAAATTTTTTTGCACGCTTTCTCCTAAAAACTGTTTAGAAAAGCTGTATGTATACTCCTGTTTCTTCTGCCTATGTGGGGATATCCAAAGAAATTGTCACTGAGATTTTCTATACAGGCACAATTTGCTATGCTAATAAATGAAGAGTGCTTCTGTGCAAGAAAACTCAGGTTATTCCTTTAAATTCTAGGATAGTTAAACATTAGTTCATATTTATTAAGTGCCTGCTATGTGTCAGGCCTTATCTGAAGACTTATATGGTTTTTCTCACTTAATCTTCACCCAAACCTTATGAAATAAATATGAGAATTATACCGATTGTATAGAGAACTAAGGCAGGAGGCATTGGGCTCCAGAGACCATGTTTACAACCTTCATGCTTTCCTGGGTCTCTAAAGGCAAAGACTGCCTCTTCCCAGTGTGGTCACTGAAACAGCTTTTGCCTGGAAGCTTTAGAGGCCAACCTTGAATCTGTTTTCCTCAGAGCTTTATCCATCTCAGATGGGAAGGGCGGCTCCAACTTCCTGGCCATAGGCATATAGTTTATGGAGCCAGGGTATACCTGCCTCTCTTGAAAGGCTGCAGTTCCAGCATGCATGGTTAGTGTGTCTTCCTTGGGTTGGGTTTGTTGGGGCAGGGGACATATCTTACTTTCCTGAACCCACTGTGTGTGTGTGGGGGGAGGGGGGTGAACCACAGTGACATCATAAAATTGCCAGAATGTCCCTTGACTGGGTGTCTAAGTTTACCCACAGAATCTGTCTTTGATGAGCTTTGGCTCCCTTCAGGACTTCTAGACATTATCCAGAGCTAAACCTGACCTGGGAGAGAAAAGAAAAAGGTGAATAAAACAGGAGAACCAGTACCCGTTGGTCATTGAATGAAATCTATAATGTAAGGCAGAATCTGTAACTTAAGGCAGAATCATGTTCTTTTTGAAGCAAAAACTGCATAGTCATAGCTGTTATTAGGAAAAAAAACTGGCAAGTTTAGAGAACTAAATTCTCATCCTCTTCTTTTATTACAATTGCTTTTAGGCCAGATTGTATCATTAGACGCTAATAAATGTTTTCCATCATGTGCAAGAAAGGTTTTATACAAATTCCATTTCCCAGAACTCCGTGAATGAAATGGAAACCCCCTTTTCTGGATGTGGAAAAAAAGCAAAACCCTAAAACCTCCAAGCTCAGTGTTTTTTGAGTTCCCTTTAGCTTTGCTAGGTGGCGCCATTGGCTAATGCACGGGTCTTGCTTAGTGGCTGCCTCCTGTGGAAGGATAGGAAGCCAAAGAAGGAGGAAGCCAAAGAAGCAAGAAGCCTTCAGTGGCTGTGGTTCTCCTTAAGCTAGTCAGAATCCTCGGATCCAATGACAGGAGGTGCGATCTACTTTCCAGGACTCTGGCTTCTGTCATTTTATGAACTTTTCCTTTTTTTTTTTTTTTTTTTTGCTCCCTTCGCTTTCCTGGTTGATCACAGCTGGCAGCGAGGCGGCTTCTAGGCCCTGGGTTTTGGCTATCCGTGAGGAACATTCTGGAGGATCTTAAACTTGGTCCTAAATATTGTGTTTCTCTCCGTCTGGATCTCCGGAAAGGTGTTCAGGAATGTCGGGAGGAAGGACCATGCTCATCTTCAAGAAGGAAAGGAAGGGACAATAATTTAAAAATTGCACCAGCTCCCTCCCATCTCCTGAGCAACGGCAGGGCTCGGGCAAACCCTTACCCCTGTCCTTCCGAGAGCCCTGGGGTTTCCCAGTCCCCCTTGGCCGTCCCCGCAGCTCTCAGAGCCGGCTTGCTGCAGAGGAATAGCGGGACCTGCTCTTGGGAGAGGGGTTTGGGGGGAACAGGTTCAGGAAGCCCTGGGTGGTGTGGGGGACACCAAAGGACCTTTTTGACTCTGAAGGAGAATGCCCTCTCCGCCCTGCCAGAGGCCTGAAACTCCTAAATTACCCTTTTGCTTGAAGGCATTAAAGACTCTCCTTAAAACACAAACGTGGTGGAAAGGTTTTGATTGGAAAGGTTGTAAAGGAGTCCACCGCAAGACCGCACCGCCGCTCAGAGAGAAGGCCGGGGAGGAGCCAGTCACGGGTGGGGCCGGGGTGGGCTGCGCAGAGGCCGGAGGAGCGAGCCGGGCTGGGGACACGCCTTGCTCACTCGGCATCTTTGTGGGAACACAGCCTCCTTTCCACCTGCATTGTTTGCAGCTGGGAGTCAGCTACAGACGTGTGATCGCCGAGGCTGGTGCCCTTAGCTTTCCGGGAGAACTCGGGTTTCATAAACCCTCCCGCCGTCTCTGTGAGTACACGCTTACCAGTGTGCGCATGCGTCCTGCGCCTGTGTGCTCAGACACACACCTGCACGGCTCCCCGCCTCGCCCTCTGCTGCGACCGCCTCCCGACTTAGGGGTACCTGACAGTGGTCGCGGGTCCTGGACCGGGACGACGGGCCAAAAGGGCCCTCAGCCAGGTGAAAGACCATCCGCATTTGTTCCAGGGCGGAAGCCTCGTAAACGAACTTGCCCAAGCATCTGAGACAGAAATAGGGATGCCACTGAACAGGGAACATATTGGGGGGAAAAAAGTAGATATTTAATAAGACTGATATATATAAAAGGTGAAAAAGGAACAAAAATTAAGGTTTGAAAAAATGTATTTTTGAATATATATTAAGTATTTTTTTGAAAAAACGTATTCCTAGGACCTGTCTTTATCTAGATATTTAGATGTCTATACCTATATAGAGATATATTCACCGGAAGGTGAAGAGAAAGCCAAACCCTAAATTAGAGGGAGAAAAGCTGAAAATAAAGATGTACATTTATGGGGAGTTCCCTTCGTGGCTCAGTGGTTAACGAATCCGACCAAGAACCATGAGGTTGCGGGTTCGATCCCTGCCCTTGCTCAGTGGGTTAAGGATCCGGCGTTGCCGTGAGCTGTGGTGTAGGTTGCAGACGCGGCTCGGATCCCCCGTTGCTGTGGCTGTGGCGAAGGCCGGCAGCTACAGCTCCTGTTAGACCCCTACCCTGGGAACCTCCATATGCCGCGGGTGTGGCTCTACATAAAAGGCAAAAAGACAAAAAAAATGCACATTTATGGATTTTCATGACTGCTTTGTGACTTGACTTGGTCTGAAACTGCCCAAAAGACATTTATTTGAGCAATTACGGGAACTCTTAATCACGCCACGTTCATCTTGATACCTCTATCTATTTTAACCTTGAGAAATCTATCAACCCTGCCTACATTTATCTCTGTCAGAGCAATGATGCTTCTTTTGGCAGTAAACATCAGTAAACGTAAGTGCCGTGAGTCATATTGTCAATTTTTAATTAAATCATGGTCTCGCTAGAGTTTGATTTATTTAGGCCTGAATTAATTCAGATCCTGCTCCACATAAATTTACATAGTTTATTTAACAAGCTCGTGATTACATACATTGTAAACTCCCTTAGAGCTTATAACGACCTAAGTTGTAAAAGCACTCTCTTATCAAGCAAAGAGTGGGAGAATGCAGTTTCTAAGGGTGGTGTTGGCTTTATTCTCAAACCGAGCAAGCATTCTAAAGGAAATCTGTTGTATTCCTCAGTAGAGACATTTATGAGATCATTTAAAGATAAGCATTCCATATGTTTTCACTCAGAGTTTTAGTGATGTGGCAAAGCCTCCTGAAGAACTAGTGGTGCTGAATTTTTTTTTTTTTTTTCTTTCCCAGAATGGTTGTAAATCCATACAGTGAGCATCTAGGGAAAAACTCATCTGCCTCAATTAAATGTAGTAAATACCACTTTAAACTGCAGAAGTATGAGTCATACGGATATCCACTTTCCTAGAATTCTGATAAAAAAACATCACGGTTAATTAATGTTCCCAAGAAAGGGCCAGAACTCACAGGAAGTGAACGGGAAGGTGACAGGAAGAAAGGGTGGGGAGCACAGGCCTCTCTGGCTCAGGGCTGTTGGTGACATTCTTGTTCATGCAGCCAGAAACTGACAGCAGCTTCGAGAAAGAGAGAAACCAATTGTGCGTGCACATTTGCACGCAGATCTGACCAGACTGGAGGTGCAGGGGTGCAGAGGGAGAGGGAGGCACAGAAAGAAGGGAGGAATGAAACTGCTATACATAAAACAGACACGCAGCAAGCATTTACTGTGTAGCACAGGGAATTATACCCAGTTTCCTGAAAGAACCTATAATGGAATAGAATCTGCAAAAAAAAAAAAAAAAAAGCTGAATCACTATGTCATACACTTGATACCAATACAATATTGTGAATCAAATATAATAATAATAAACAAATGGTATTTAGAACTTCCCCAAATTAAATACCTATGTATATTTTTTAGTTGAAAAAAAAAAAAAAAAAGAGGTGCAGCTAGAGAGGCTGGATGGGGTTCAGGGAGAATGACCCAGGGAACAGTGGTGGATGAGACGTCCTCCACGGCTGCTCTGGTCTGGGCCTTGCTGTCAGGTTGCTTTTGTGGGTTTGGGGTTTCACAGAACTTTTTTTTTTTAAGGTGCAATTCAGTGTGATCAAATGGGCCCAACTGGCGATCCTCCTCCACTCGTGACTCAGTTGCCTCTGTGGCCCACAGTCAGCCATCACGTGACCCTCAGAGGGGAAAATGAGTCAGAAGCATCTTCTCCAAAAGGCAAACTGCAATTTGCTTTGTGGGAAGAAAGCAGGGCACTGCCTCTGACTGTGTCCGGGTGAGGAGTGTTGGTGTGTACCACCCGCAGGCGGGGATCTGGGGCTGGGGTGGAAGGGTTCGGGAGCCAGGGGCCAGGCCTGTGCGGAGGTGCTGTCTGCAGACTCTTCTCTTCTTCTAGTTTGTTCTTCCCGCTAGAACGGGAAGTTACAGGCCCCACATTTCCAAGCAAACTGTCAGGATGCAAGGTCTAACACAGGTTTTTTTTTTCCTTTCTTTTCTTTTCTGATGGATGGTTTGATGGACATGAAACATTTACAAAGATCTAAAAATCAAAGCAAATTTCATTTCATGCTTAATGAACTTATTTGTCAGAAAGAAATCAGGATTCTTCCGGGAAATCTAGAAAGGGTGGGTGTCATACTTCTAGCAATTCCTGAAAACCCTCATGTATTATTAATTTTCCTGAGGGGAGGGGTTGTGAGGGCCTTTGTTGGTTTGCAACACAAGAAATGTAGCTGTATTTGCTTCAAGGGGGTATTTTAAAAAAGTCATTTCGATATATCTGATTGCACTTTTGCTGGGGGCCTGGGGTGGGGAGGGGTGACTATCATATAATCTGATAACATGTCAGGTATTACAGATCTCTAAAGGCTGGTGCAATTTCAGCTGACCCCAAGGAATCGGGAAGCATGAGCGGGGTCCTGTCCCTGCTCTGTGCCCGGCAAGGAGACTGATGGCCGTCCCATCATGGATTAGAGGAGAAAAGGGTTTCAGTGAGAGTTTAAATGCCATTTGCCAATCTGTTAGCAAACAATGGAAAGTCCCACTTGCGTGTGAGACTGTTTTTGTGAAAATGGCAGGTTTACTGAAAAGAAATTAGCCAAGAAAACCTGAGTCCTGTTTATGATGTATCATGTGGGTCAAGATTTGTGCTCAAAACGCAGCTCCACAACTAACTAGTTATTTGTGGATAAATCATATTATATCTCTGGGTCTCAGTTTCCCAGGAGGACTAGTCTTTTTGATCAGTTCATGCTGCCTAGCTCTAAACTATCTTCCAAGTTTTTTTGGTTGTGTCTTGGATAGATTCTAACAAGGATGTGGAGGACCAGCAATTAATATTTTCTAAATCTCCCTCTGTCATTTATGGAAAAAAATATATTTTGGACAGAAAATTTATGGTAACATATAACCGTGGTATAATCTGTATTTCTAGTGATAGGTATAATCTGTATTTCTGGTATAATCTGTATTTCTAGTGATAGGATCTTGGTCTTGATTTTTTTTGGGTGCACGTGAGAAGTAAAACCATCCTTGACCCTCTTAGGTAAATATTAAACTTTCCTAGGTGAGTTGCCAGTAACCTAGCAGAGAAGACAAAAACAGCTTGTAATATACACACTGAACTTAGATAGATACAGAGCAAAAGGAAGTTGTATGAGGTCAAATAAGGTTAGAGATAGCTGAAGAATGGGTGGAATTAGATTGGCCCTGAGCTGGGAGGTTGTGCTGGGCAGTGGCTTGGCCCTTTCCTGCTAAAGCCCCAGGGATGGCCTGTGCTTCTTGTTCTCACCTGAGAATGGAAAGTAGGGAAGAAAGACCTTCTCTGGCTTGGCTGCTGTTTGCATATGAGTGGGCCAGGGCTTACTGATCCGCTAAACAGCTGCTGCCATCTCTGTCCTTTTCTTTTATATTCTTGGATCCTAACTCCCTCACCTTTCCTGAAGTTAATATTTCATGCCTGGAATGATCCTTTGCCCAAGGATTCTGTAAAGTCTTATCACTTTACAGGGCATGTGAAGGGATGCTGAAATCAGGCGTTTGCTCACTCGTACCACTTCAGGTGCAAAGGTCCACCAGCTAGGCCTGTGTATGTGCGTGTGTGAGAGTGCACGTGTGTGTATCTGTGTGTTTGTGTGTATTGGGTTTGGGGGGGGGGTGGAGGGAAGAGTTCTGTGGAGGTTCCAGAAGGGAGCTTGCTGGGCCTTGAGAGGGCATTGCTGATGGTTAATTTTATGTGTTGGCTCGGAGGGTATTTTTGGATGAGATTAGCATTTAAATCTGTAAACTTGAGCAAGCAGACTGCTCTCTATAATGTGGGCGAGTCTCATCCAATAAGTTGAAGACCTAAGTAGAACACAAAGACCAGCCTTCCTGAGCAAGAGGGAATTTTCCAACAGATTGCCTCTGGACATCATCTGCACCATCGGCTGGCGTGGATCTCAAGCTTGCCTGCCCATGTTGTAGACTCGCGTCTCACCAGCCTCTGAAATAGTGTGTCAGTTCCTTATAATAAGCCTCTTTATATTAACACACACACACACACACACACACACACACACACACACACACACACGCCTCCATGTATGCATGTATGTAGGTCTGGTTTCTCTGGAGAACCCTGCCTAACGGTGTCCGCATGTACTTTCCAAACTCCTGACTCCCTCTCTTTACTTCCGGTGTTCTTTTCTCTCGAAGCTCTCTTCCCCCGTCACTGCAGCTGGGCTCCCTGGGAAACAGCTTTGGAGCACAGGATGCTGATTAGGCGGTGTGCTTGGGGTTGACGGCTGTGGAGGAGGAGCAGGAGCAGGACGGGGATGGGAATGAGGAAGAAACTGAACTTCAGAGTTCCCCAGTAACAACCTCAGCCAACTTCGTGGGGGGCTCTGGAGTGAAAATGGCCTGGCAGAGTTGTCCCACACTGGGCTGAAAGGCCAGCCTCCATGAGCATCTCAGTCACTCACTTGCATGTGCGTGAGCCCTGGGGCCAGGCAACTCCACGGGGTGGAGGCAGACCTGCAGGGCTGAGCTGAAGGTGTCTGCTGCTGGCACTCCCAAGAGCTGGGGCAGTGAGTTCTCTCTTGTAGGGTCCGGTAGGTCGCTGCACCTGTGCAAGAGACTACTTGTTGTCTGCCCTCTCCCCCTTTCAAGTACCTGGTTTTATCTGGACACTAAGCTGCCCAGAGTAAAGACTGTCTGGCGGCCAGGTTTGGCTATAAGATTCTCTCCTGGCCAATGGATGTAGCAGATGTATGTGTGCCCTTAAATGAAGGAGCAGGTGCTTTTCTTTTCTCCATTTTCCTTTCTACCGATCGGAAGACAGATGCAATGAGTGGGGCTCCAGCAACCACTTTGATGGTGACGTTGCTTTGGAAATGCAGACTGCATGTGGCAGAGCAGCACAGAGAAGGAGCCCACCTCCCTGAGTCAGTGGATCACTTACTAATCTTCTCTGGCCACCTCCAGACTTCTTAGTCGTGACAGAGACACTCTTCGTTCTTCTTTAAGTCATTCTTATTTGCGAAATTTCTGTTTCGTATAGCCGAAGTTAATTTTGATTTACACTCTCATATCTTTGCTTCTAGCCTTTTGCCAAGAAAAAAACGTAGAAAAATAACCGAGTCTTACATCATTTGGTACTTTCTTGTGTTTTGCATTCTCTGTAATGGCCTTTTTCTCTGGTCTGACTTCTGCTGGTTCAGCAGCAAATTGGGTGAATTTGGTCTCTGAGATGACTGGCTGAGGGGTGGTCAGTGTCTATACAGAGGTGAGCTTTGACCAACAGGAAAGACAGAAAAGGGCTTCCACTCTGGCTTATGGCTTACTCTTTCTCTTTGAATGTTCCGTTTAAACCCACCTCACTTTAACAAGGGTTAACTTCCCTTCATGTGTAAATATTTGATTAGCACAAAAACGTCGTGTTCTTCCTAGCCACATACATTTGACTCTGTTTCATGCAAATCAGTGTCGAGGGCTTTTATTTTAAGGGGAGGATTTGGCCCCTTTTTGCCCTGGGTTCCACTGCCAAATTGTGCCACAGTCAGACCTCAGAGATATTATGGGTTCAGTTCCAGACCACAGCAGTAAAGTGGATATTACAACAGAGCGAGTCACAAGAATTTTTTTTTGGTTTCTCAGTGCATGTAAAAGTTATGTTTACACTATACTGTAGTCTGTGAAATGTGCGATATGGTTATGTCTAAAAACAACATACACACAATCAAAAAATATTTCATTGCTAAAAAATGCTCACCGTCATCTGAGCCTTCAGTAGGTCATAGTCTTTTGGTCGGTGGGGGGTTTTGCCTCAGGGTTGATGGCTACTGACTGATCAGGATGGTAGTTGCTGAAGGCTGGGGTGCTTGTGGCAATTGCTGAAAGTGAGACGACGATTTAGTTTGCCACATTGATTCTTTCTTGCACGAAGGATTTATGTGTGGCATGCAATGCTGTTCGATAGCATTTTACCCACAGTAGAACTTCTTTCCAAATCAGAGTCAATCCTCTCAAACTCTGCTACTGCTTTACCCATTAAGCTTATGTGATAATCTAAATCCTTTGTTGTTACATATATGAAGTTTGGTCTAAGGAAGGAAAGGAACATGCAAATTCCTTTGATGAAGACTTTTCAGAGCAAGCTGATAAGATGATTGACTATACTCTGGAAGACTGGGGATGAGAACACAGCAGATGAGGACAGAGGTTTGCCTTAGGCTATGCTAAACATTTTTGAGTAGGAGGAGTCCAGATGGCTACAAAGAAGGCTGGAAATTCAGTGGTTCAGGTCCAAAAATAGCTGGAGCCAGGAAGGAAACTGAAAGTGGGAATCAGCAAGAAAAAGACTGTATCAATATTTATGACAGAGAGAGGGGACAGGCGATCTCTTTTAGGGTGGGGGGATTGAAGCAGAGGCAAAAAAGCTACGCTTTACAAAAATGACCAGCATTGAGGTCTGGGTCATGGTGCTGGAGAAGGTGGGAGGGGTGGTGAGAAGCTGGGGGAGCGTTCTGCCCTCAGACTGAGTGGCAGCTGAGAGAAGTATTTCTGAAAAAGGATGTTTCAGGGGGAGCTGAGCAGGGAGGTGGAATCAGGGTCTGGTTGCGAGGCCTCTGGCCGGGAAGGCCTGCGCCTAGGTCCCAGGTCCGTCTGTGTTTGTTACCTCGCTTAGATGACTTCATCTCTCCAACCCTTAGTTTCTACATCTGTCAAGTGGGGCTGATTATAGGACTGGTCTCATAGGATCACCCTGTAGGGTTAAGAGGAAATTCATTTTGGGTGTCTAGCCTGGCACATAATAAAGACGCAATTCATGATAGTTTAAAAAAAAAATGATGACTGGAAGAGGAGTCATAAGATTTGGTCAAGTTCAGGCTTTCCTGAAAGTACTTTTTCGTCATCAGAGCTAAACTGCATCGCTGTTTTGAGCTAAGAAGGCCCGTGAAGGTGTCATGATTGCTCCAGCCAGCGATTTTCTTCCTTGGCTGCAAATTGAAATTACCTGGGAGACTTAAAGCGTATTGATGCTTGGGCCCCACTGCTGGAGATTCTGAGGGACGGCCTGGGAGGCAGGAGTTTGAAAAATCCCCTGGATGGAGCTAGCGTGGAACCCAGCTTGAGAATCACTGTTTTATTCCCTCGGTCATTCCCAGTAGCTGCCCCTGATTATTTGGGGTATATTGGTTTTGTTTATTTGGCTGGATGGCAAGGTCTTGTGGACCCACCTACCTGTGCTCCTTTATTGCCTGACAGAGTAAGTGAAAGTCAAAAGGCTTGGATTCTCTCTTTTCCTGCTGGCTGTGGGACCCTGGGTCATAGGAAGATCGAGTGTGTACTGTATCCAGACACTATTCCAAGTACTTTGCATACGCTTGTCCATTTACCCTCTTAGCCTGATGAGATAGGCTCTATTTTTAGCCCCAGAGTTAATAATAACGCAGAGAAGTCGGTCACTTGCCTAGGGCCATACCTCTGTGTATCTGGATGTGAACCCACGGGGCCTGAGTGCCCACCGTGAGCCACTTCATCCTCCCCAGCTGACATCAGGCTGCTCTTGACTTTGTTCATCCTTAAGTGGAGCAAATGGACCCTCCTCAGGTCCCCTCCCAGCTCTGATGTTCTGCTGCCACCAGCAGCACCTGGTAGAAATGTCATGTACTGGTTGGTCTGGCAGTGCCCAGCCATGGGTCGATCGTTAAATCCAAGAAGTAAGCTCAGATCAGAATGGGGGCAGCAGAACAAAGAGGGTGGACACCTGGAAAGTCTCTCTGCTCAAAAAAGTGGCCTGGCTGAAAGGATCATTTTACATGAATAACAGTGCATCCATCTGCGTTCCGGGCCTCTTTTTTACCCAAGCAAATGGGTTTAGGAGTGTGCTCAGGTCAACAGAGGCTAGTTTAGCTGCAGATGTTGAGAGGTAAATTTCCCTGCATAAAAAAAAATATGTATATATATATATATAATTCAAGGGAATGGAGAATGACAGTAAGAGAAAAGGGGGAAAAGTCTTTTGAGTGGATGTGGCTCAAAAAATAAAAAATAATTCTAAGTGGCTGGGATTTCCCGTGGCTGCCGGTTTTGAGGATGATGAAGCTGGCTGTTTTCTGAGCTGATGGCTGCTGGTCTGCGTGGGAACGCCCTTCCTTAGCACCAAACTCTTCATGAAGTTACACGTTCAGTCATTTGTCAGTTGTGCTTTGAGGGCGTGAAGGAAGAGGGACGGTGCCCACCATGGAGAAGGATAATGAGGGAGATGATGATGGTGGCAGGAGATGGGACAGAGAGTAGAGAGGAAAAGTTGAGGGGAAGCAAAAGAGGGATCAGGAGAAACTTAGGTCCCCCTCGGAATGCTCAGGTATATTAGGTGAACAGTAGGTTCAAAGAACTTTAACATATTAAAGGACAAAAAGATGCTACAGTCTGAGGGACAGGGATACCCTGGAGGCTGACATGTAGGTTGTTCAAGGTAAAACAAGAAGTGGCGATAAAAGGAAGTAGCAAGTGTGACTTCCCCAGTGAAATACAGAATAAGAAAAAGGAGACTCCTTAAACTACAAAGATTTTGAGAAAAAGCAAGGTGAGGTTGAGAAATTTCTTCATCCGGGTAGGGGTTAGAAGACACAGCTCCACCCCAGATGTTCCTTGGGTCCTGCCTGTGTCTTCAAAATGGTCCTCAGTTCTGCGGAAAACCAGAATTATAAGGTTTTCAGAATATTGCTGTCTGGTCCACTGCAGGGAGGCAGGGTGACATAAGTGGTCTAGGAGGTGACCTGAGAACAGGACTTTTAAAAGCTCCTCAAGGGCTTTAATGTGCAGCCTAGACTGCTGCTGCAGTCCTGTCTGGGGAGCTACGTGGGCAGCGTATCCCGGGACAGGAGGGGCCGGCGGTCCTAGAGAGAGGCGTTTGGTTGAAGCTTAAAGCTTGTGCGATAGTGGTCACGTTGGATGAGGTGAGCTTTAGGAAGCTGGTATGGAGAACTTCAGGTGTGAGTAAACGCCCAGAAGGACAAACGTGACTTTCTGTACATAAAATCATGCAGGGGCTTTCTCAGAGAGAAAATCTGTAGACAGAGGATCTCAGTTGCTGGAAGATGCCTCAGATCCCCTGGTGTCCAGATCGGGGTGGCTGAACACAGTGTGGCTGGCTCACAGACCTGAGGAGGCTCCAGCTCTCCTCAAATGTGTCCTTCTAACACTGGGAATAAAAATCCACAGTTTTAAAACTCACAGGAAGGAAATTTAGAAATTACTTGGTTGACCCTCTGATATTTTGGATTTTTAAAAATTTATTTTTATTTTTTTGCTTTTTAAGGACACACCCACGGCATATGGAGGTTCCCAGGCTAGGGTTCAAATCAGAGCTACAGGTACCAGCCTACACCACAGCCACAGCAACCCTAGATCTGAGCTACGTCTGCAACCTACACTACAGGTCACGGCATTGCCAGATCCTTAACCCACTGAGCGAGGCCAGGGATTGAACCCACAACCTCATGGCGAGAAGTCAGAATCATTTCCGCTGCGCCACGACGGGAACTCCCTGGAGTTTTTTTAAAAATCAGAATTGAGAAGTGAAGTGTCTGGCTCAGGAAACACAGCCACTTGGCCTAGCGCCAAGATGAGAGTGGGGTCTTTGAACGACCGGTCCATTGCTATGGTACCCTCAGGGAAAGCATTTGGGCTTAAATTCATACCCAAGTGTACATGACTAGTATAAAAGTATTTTTCTTTCCAGCTGGTTATAACTGGGTGGCATACATAAAGCATAGAGACCTGAAAACTGCAAGAGAGAGGAAGGTCAAGACTGATGAGGAAAGTCAAAGAAAGGGGTCTGAGTAGGAGGATGAGGGCAGACAGAGCTGATCTCACGACCTAGACGAGCATTGGATCTCCAGCGCTGAACATGACTTGGACCCCCTTCCCCCCACCTCAGGATGCTAGGGGAGGGAGAAGAATGACTCCATGTTGACTGTGTATATGAGTGAACGTATTTAAAATTAACACATGCCGAAACCACCCACCTCCTCAGAGCTCAGAGGATGCCCCTGAAGGCTGGCCCCAAGTGACTCCATCCTATTACCAAGAATCACTTGCATTATGGCGATTTCGGCTTCATCCAAAAGGTTTTCAGTTACCTTCAGAGTCAACAGGAAATTAATCAGCAAGTAGAAAATTGAAAGAAGATCTGCATCTCACTGCAGGAGTCATTAAAATAAAAGCAGATTTGGCAAAATGGCAAGCTTTTTTTTTTTTTAATCTCCCTTCTGTTTCTTACTTAATAAGTTGAAGATTGCAAAACTGAAAGCCTGAGGAACAGAGGAGGTTGCTTGGAGGATGGGGTACACACTGTCCTAAGACCTGTCCCCCAGCCGAGGACGCCAGCTCCAGGGCCGTCCAGATAGCTTTCCCCTCGTGCTCTCAAAAAGCCCCTGGAAACCCAGCTACACGGTGACACGGTCTATTGAAAACTTCCTGGACTCATCTCAGGTCATTATCTCTGTCCTGTATTGTTTGACTTGCCTCTCCCCTGTAAGCTCTCAGGGGGAAAGAGCTTTTTTTTCTCCTGTTTTGGAATGAATTTATTTATTATTGTAAGCCTGGGTGGAGAATGTACTTCCTTGCTTATCACACAGTTATGCAGAAATCTTAAATAATAATAATAATACCTGGATGCAGTAGAGATCATAAAACTCTGCCTCTGGTATAACCTTTGCTCTGCCATCCTTAATATCTGGGGAAGCAGCTTCTCTTCTCTTCCTTATTCTGGAAATGAGAAACCCGGAGACCCTAAATTTGAGAACTGATCTATGGAAGGATGGCAAGGAAAATGTTCTCTTCTCTTCCACTGGCTTCTGACCTATTGATCTTTAAAAAGTTCCCCTCCTCCCTCTGCCCCAAAGTAGTTGTAAAGAGAAAGGATACAGAATCAAATGCATTTCATGTGAAGTCTTGAGGTTTGCACATCGTAGAAACCAGCTGCAGTTGGTGAAGCAGAGCTGGACATTTATTGGAGAGCCGTTGAGGTTTCTCACAGCACCCACAGGCGGGTCTCAGGGGCCTGTCAGGAAATTCAGGGCATACTCTCTTCTCTCCCTCTGCCTCTCGTCTTTGTTTCCTGGCCTCTACTAAGTGTTTCATGAAAGCAGGGACTTTGTCTGGTTTGTTCCTTCAGGCTCACCTGTGCCTTGAACAGTGCCTGACGTATAGTGGTTGTCAGTCAGCCCATGTTACTGCATTTCCCTGCAGGGCTACTTCCTCTGTTCCTCTAGGGTGTGGTCGGAAGGCGGTCACCCCTCAGTGCCACGATTTCCATCTTTGACATTCAGGCTGGTGTCCATTCCTGGTTGGGTAGCTCCAGCCAGAGGTTGGGGTTTTCTAGCAAATGTGACTGAGGCAGAGATGTTTTTGCGTGAAAGACAGTCTCCTTGGATTGAGGCAGACAGCTTCACACGTATTTACAACAGGGCAGGTAGTTGTCATTGGCGCTGAGAGCCTGTGGGAAGTGGTATGTGGTGATTCCCACCTAGAACCATCGTTTGATGAATGGCTAACGGGATAGGACTTCATCTGCTCCCATAGCATGAAACCTTCTGCAGCTTTGCTGGTATGTGTCGGCCTCTCTCTTTGGACATCTCCAAGGCCAGAGAGGTCACTATTTCTCAGGAGTCCTTCACTCCATCTTTTTCTAAACAAATCTAATTATTAAGAGATCCACCCATATATCTGTCTGACTTCAACCTCCATTGGTCCCGGCTTACCTTTTTTGAACCAGAGAGAGCAAATTTCTTTTCCATATACCAGACTTTAAGGAACCTATTTGAAAGAAGTGATCATGTCACTTTGAAGTCTTTTCCTTGGAGTGACGAATAAATGCTGTCTGTGCAGTCATTACAGTGTGTCTAGGATTGCTTTGTTCTGGTTCCCGAAAATGACAGAATCAGTGACCTCACTGTGGATGGAAGACAGGCCTCCCAGATGTAGGATGGTATGGTCTTGGTCCCCACCTAAGAGACAGACTTCATGTGTCTCTTCAGCCGTGCTTTACAGAGGAGACAGTTATCATCGGAGGTGACGTCTCCTGCTTTGAGGAACATGTGTTACCTGCTAGAGGTGAATGGCTAAAGGAGCTGAAATATATCAGATGGTTAGTCTGGACCAATGTAGAGCTAACTGGTAACCTGCAGGTACTCCCAAATTAATGATATCTTTATTAAATTTGTCAGCCCCTTTATGTCTTCTCTTTTCAAGGCTAAATACACACACACATTCCAACCCCCATCTCTTTTTACCCTTAATTCATACCATATAAAAAAACATTAGGGGAATACCAACTACTTGGGAAGAATTGTGCCATTTGCTGGAATAGCAGAAAAAGGATAAGATTTGTGCTTTCACAGAGTTCACAGTGCAGCAAGAATGGAGAGCTGGGCAAACATGAATTTAACTTAGGATAAGCGCTGTGACAAAGGGATTGATAAGGACACTGAGCAGCATGCGGGAGGAGAGGCACTCGGACGGAGGTGGGAGGAGGGGTGGAAAGAGGGATTCTGGGAATGCCCCCTGGTGAAGGTGGGGCCTGAAATCTGTCTCTGAGGAGGAGGAGGCGTCAGCCAGAGGAGTCAGCTGGAAGGGAAGGATGGGTGAGTTAGGAGGTGGGTAAGCCAGGTACGGGTTTTGCATTCACAAAGCTGTGGGGAAGTTAACATAATGGTTTGTTCAGAGTGTGGCTGAAACAAAGAAATATGAGCACCAGAGTAGCCAGAGTGGAACAGGTATGTATGGGCTGTAACAATCGGCTCTGGCTCTGTGACCAGTCACCTCAAAACCTAATGACTGAAGCCAATAAGCTTTTATTATTGCTCATGAGTCAACAAATCAGCTGGGAAATTCTACTGAAGTGGCCCAGGCCCGTCTGATCTTGACTAGGCTTGCTCATGAGTCAGGTGGCAGATGGGGGTGACTGGTCTTGGATGGCCTCACTCGCATGCTGGCAGCTTGCTGGCTGTCAGCTGGGTGTCAAGGTGAAGTGCTTCTCATCATTCAGCTGGCTATAGCCTGGGCTTGTTCACACAAGGATGGCAGAAAGAAAGTGGACACTCACAGCCACTTAATACCTAGGTGTGGACCTGGAACACCACCACTTCTGCCCCATTTTATTGGTCATAGCAAGTCACAAGACTACTTCATTCAAGGGACAGGGACATCTCTTGATGGGAGATACAGCAAGGTCTTGTGGCAAAGGATGTATACATAGGAATCACTGACTAAACAGTTTTGAAGTCAGTCTACCACAAGGAACTTAGATAACTGCAATTTCTCTTGACAAAGATGGGGAAACATCAAAAGGATATTTATTAAGAAACATTTCGTTTTAAAAATTACATTATTTTAGTAATTGCATTGTATTATAAATTATATTAAAATATTCTATTGAAACCATAAAAGTTTTAAAAAGTTAACTTTTATCTACACATTACATTAAAACATGTTCAGAGCTCCCTGGTGGCTAAGTGGGTTAAGGATCTAATGTTGTCACTGCTGCGGCTTGCGTCACTGCTGTCGTGTGGGTCTGATATATGGCCCTGGAACTTCTGCATGCTGCAGGGTTGGCAAAAAACATAAACAAAACAAAACAAAACAAAAAAAAGCAAAACAAAAAACATTCTCCCTTAAAAAAGAGAATATCGAGAATATCAGATAAGGCTTTACCCTGACCATGTCCTTGTGGAGTAGGATGATATGGATGATGTTTCCTTGGACTCCATCCTCCAGGTCCCCAGCCAGGTTGATGTGGACCGTTCGCCAGCATCCTTTGCCTCTGGTTGTCTGGCTAATTAGGAAGCCAGATGAATCTCTTTGCTCCTAGACCACATTCTCTACCTCTCCATAAGGATAGACTAAGAAACACTGTCAGGTGCCTCATGACACCCAGATTCACAATGTCTCCAACATTCCTAATTGACTCTTAGTCTAGTAAACCCATCAAAGAAGAGAGTGAGGTAGGTCCAGTCCAGTTCGGCTCTCCAGATCTTTTTTTATTCCAGGCACTCATATCTCCTTTAATAGCCATTCTAGAAGGTGGCCCATACTGAAGTTAGCAGTCAATTCTTTGGGGCATCCATATGCCCTTTTTGAAGTCTGGGTCCATTTCCCTTTCCATGGTCAAAGTTCTTTAAATGCCATGAGCAGCGTTTCCATCATTCCATCCCTAGGTCCTCCCAGTTCCCTGAGAGAAATCTCACCACGGCCCACCTGCCCATCATTTAGCTCTATCTGCCAGGTGCTCGGATGAGCTCCTCTCTTGGCTGGATCTTAGGTTCTCAGGCCAGTGAGCTCCAGTCTTCCCACTTGAGGTGGGAAAAAGATCATGACAGAAAAAGATGGGAATAAGGGAGGAAAGAAAACGTGGGGGGGGAGGGAGGAAGAGGAGGAGAATTAAGTGTGTGCTCTTCTGGTTCTGTCATCAGTTTACACTGTACCACGTTTAAATTTTTTGCGTGCATCTTATTTAGCATTTTAAATAAATATAAAACTTTCGGGGGACTGTTTTTCTGGAGGTGATCTTGAGAAAGAGCACAGAAAACTCTACCCAATAGTCTGATAATCTGTGTGGGGAAAGAATCTGAAAGAGAATGGATGCGCGTGCATATATAACTGATTCACTTCGTTGTACAGCAGAAATTATTACAGCATTGTAAATCAACTAAACTTCAATAAAAACTTTAAAAAATGAAAAAAAAAAGAAACTGTTAGCAGTGGTTCCACTTGGAGAGAAGAACTGGGTTAAGCTGGTTGGGGGCAATTTTTCCTTTGGTGTTTTTCTCTATCGACTGAATTCTCTGGGCATGCCAGAGAGACTCATCTAGAAAATGGAATTACAGAACATGTTTCCAGTTTTCTTCCTAATTTCTCTCTTCTTATTAAAATATTTAAAAGGTAAAATAACCACTTTCTGTTGTTTGTACAACAGCGACAAATATATATACGGAGCACTTTGTGCCCGACACCATGATAAGGCATGTGCTCTACATTTATTATTTTCTTTGTCCTACAGCAACCAAGCAGGGGAGGGCTTCTTATACACATTTTTAAAGATGAGAAGATGAAGGCACAGAGCAGCTATGCAACTTGTCTAAGACCACACAGCTACCAAGAGTCAGTGCTAGGATTTCCCTCCCCACTTCAGTTCTATCAGATTCCATAGCCATTTTTTTTTTTTTTTTGGTCTTTTTAGGGCCGCATCAGCAGCATATGGAGGTTCCCAGGCTAGGGGTTTAATTGGAACTGCAGTCGCCGACCTACGCCACAGCCACAGCAACGGGGGATCTGAGCTGAGTCTACAGTCTACACCACAGCTCACGGCAATGCCAGATCCTCAACCCACTGAGCAACGCCGGGTTCGAACCTGTTTCCTCATGGTGCCAGTCAGTTTCATTTACGGATAGTCAGTGCTTTATCCTGTGTGCTGATGACTCTTTCTGTCTTTTAATGGATATTCTTTTAAAGTCACGGTCATCAGAGATGACCTTGGGCAGCCACATAACTTCTTGCGGCCACCCTTCTCACTCCTGCACCGTCCGTGTTAGGGGGAATTGTAGTCAGACTGTCTTCCTGGGCATCTCTTACCTTCTGTGTTTACTCTGATCTCTAGGAATCCAGTCCCCTAACCCTGACGTCCCTGTCTGACTGAGCGGCTGCTCTTCCTCCCCACTTTCTCCCAAGTTCAAGTTGCTCTTTTCTGCCTACTTGTTCTTTTCGTCTTGTTTTTCCCAACTGATCAAAATTCGGGGCAGAATAATGGTTCTCCTTTATCACTTTTTCAACCTTCTGGGGGATGAAGTGGTCGTAAGCCACAAGAATTTTCTACGTTCTGTTGTTCTTAGCTGGCATTACCCCTGTCTTGCCACAGAGTAAACTGCTGTGAGACCTGCCTTAGCCAGTCACTTTGGGTTTTGTTTGTTCATTGTTAACCACAACTGAACTTTAAGTCTGGGAATTGGTTCCAAGTTTCTGGAAATAGTAAGCGGCTCCCTGTTTCTCTGTTGTTACTCTAGATCAATTTTGAGGAGAAATCCAACCTCAAAACCTCTTTGATTTCCTTCCTCTCACTTGCTCCTCCCCTCCCCCACCTTCAATTAATGGCTGTTCTCTCTTCAAAATATCTTCTTACACCCTACTCTCATAATTATTTTTACCACAGTAAATAAAATAAGTTCAGGCTTCTGAAACATTTTCACCTGCTGTGTGGAATTAACTCCTAAGCTGGACCAGTCACCATGAAGATTTTCTCATTAACATCCACTCCCCTCCCCAACCCCCGATGGTTATATAACCCCTGCCTAGTGACTGGCTCGGGAATGGGCATATGGCCTGATTCTGTTCCACGTGTGAGGGGATGTGTACTGTGCACCTTTTAGGAAAGATTTCCTTGGTCCTGAAAATTAGAAGCGTCAGTTTCTCTGTCTCTTTTGGATGTGCAGCATCTGGATAAGATAACAGAATCTCCAGCACCCATTCCTAGGCATTTCTAGTGATGTGCAATTTCAGTTGTCTAAGTTTTAAAATTCAAAGCGTCTCAACAGATACACCAGCCTCTCTGCCTATAAGTCTTCCACTTCCCATCTTACTCATGCTAGATTAACCACCCTAAAACACAAAATCCTTTACGGCTTCAGTCTTCTCTTCCAGTTGCCTTCTGGGAAGGGAATTGAGAATTAAGGGCCAGGGTCTAAGATGGTAAGAGTCTGTACAATTCTGTAACTTTGTTATTTCCCATTTTTTAAAATGTGTTATACAATGCTCAGTCATTTTCATTCAGTCAGCAGATGTTATTGAGCATCTGTTGTCAGACGTGACGCTGTGCCCTGGAGTGTCCGCCATCAGGGAATTTACAGCCCAGTGGGAGTACGGCAGACGCTAATACTGCCCACTTAGACAACCCCTGTTCTTTTTTCTTAATGGGATCCCAGTTTTGTTCAGACAGTAAGCGGATGATTTGTAATTTGTCTGGGAGTGAACATGTGAATGAGACTTAAGGGGAGGTCTCCTGGGGGCTTAGGGAAGAATTTTATTGCTGGGAAAGGGCATGGGCCAATTGCCTACTTCCTTCGTTCTCGGGGTCCTGTTTTATAAGACCGCGCTGGGTGGAGCAGTGGACCATCTTGAAATTGAGGGACAGGCCAGTTGCATCAGAGAGAGATGCACATAGTGCAAATGCACTGTGACATGGCATCACTGGACTCCTGGTCCAGCTTTGGAACTGTGTATGTCTAGACTTAATTTTCTCTAAGGTAATCAAGTGCCTTTCTTATGTTATTATTAGTTGGGTTTTCCAAGTAAAACAAGGGAGAAAACCATGCAAAGAAGTATTTGAAATACCGTATAATATATATGATGATTGAGTTATGCACAGGAAGGCAGTATACTTAGAGGTATGCAAAGAGAAATAATATCTTAAGAATCACAGGGAGAAGTAGACTTATCAATGTGTATTTACAGTGCGTGTGACAAAGGCAGTTCAATGCTAGAAATATTCATGGAAAAGTATAAGCATACCAGAGAGAAAATCTGACTGGAAAAAGGCGTCCATAATATTTGCTCACGATAAGAGTGAGATTCTGTATTTTCAGCAGGAGCACTGCAGATGTCACTTTGTGTTCTTAGCACATCACATCAGTAGGTGCATAATGTCAATCTGTGCCATTATTGGCAATGTTAAGTTGGATTACAAGGTTCAGGAGGTGTTTGGCATGTTCTTCTCATTAAACTCACCATTTCACTTTGTCATTAATAACCATTTTGTGATAAGATAATTTGAGATTCTAAATTTACCATGTCAAACGTATCAAACTTTTACCTACCAGTTTTAGCGTCTATTGATATTTGTTGCTGAACTGCTTCTTATAAGGATGTTTGAAAAATGATATTTAAGACTCTTTTGGAGTTCCCCCTGTGGTGCACTGGGATCCGCTGTTGCCACAGCTGTGGTGCAGGTCATAACTGAGGCTCAGATTCCATCCTTGGCCTGGGAATTTCCATATGCCACGGATGTGTTTGATAAAGAAGAAAAAAGAAAAACTGGAGTTCCCGTCAGGGCTCAGTGGAAGCAAATCTGACTAGCGTCCATGAGACCTAAGGTTCGATCCCTGGCCTCACTCAGGTGTTGCCGTGAGCTGTGGTGTAGATGTGGCTTGGTCTTGCATTGCTGTGACTGTGGCATACACCAGTGGTTATAGCTCTGATTCGACCGCTAGCCTGGGAACTTCCATATGCTGTAGGTGCCACCCTAGAAACACAGGACGGAAGGAAGGAAGGAAGGGAGAAAGGAAATTTCTTTTATTCCTTCTATATTTATCTCATGGCAATATATAATAGGAAATAGTTTTTCCTCTTCTTTCATTTACTCCATTCATTCATTCATTTATATCAGTATGAACTTATGGATTTCTTTTTTACTCAAGATAATCTATAGGAGTTCCCGTTGTGGCTCAGTGGAAATGAACCTGACTAGTATCCATGAGGACACGGGTTTGATCCCTGGCCTAGCTTAGTGGGCTGGCAGTTTGGTGTTGTCTGGTGGTGTAGGTCACAGACACAGCTCAGATCTGGCTGTGGCATAGACCGGCGGCTGCAGGTCCAATTCAGCCCCTGGCCTGGGAACTTCCATATGCTGCGAGTATGGCCCTAAAAAGCAAAAGAAAAAAAAGAAAGAAAGAAAATCTGTAAATATCATTCATTTTCATGCTCAAATTATCCCAGATTTGGCAGAAGGAGCCTCTATAAACTTCCTCTTGGGCCCTTATTCCTTGAGAATGTCCTTAATTTATTACATAGGAAGATATTCCAGACTTATCTTGAACTTTTCTTGTCCTAGCCATGAAATGAGCCATTTCTCCAAGTGACCCTATCTTTTAATGGAGGATGGTGTGGTACTTAGAAACTAAGATCTGGCAACTAAGTGTATTCATTGCTACTGGAGTGTTATTGCCTCTAGGTGTTCTCAGTGGACATAAATTACACACACACACACACACACACACACACATCCATCTACCCATAAGCATATGGAAGTAAAATATATATGATATAGATATAAAATAAACCATGAAGTCATATTGATGCCTCCAGGTCTAATTGGACACAGCCTTCTCTGATAATGAGAAATCTGGTCCCATTATCCTTAATATATTTACATGATTGTGTAATCTACTAATAGCAATTTCACAATTACTGATCCATACAACTGTGACAAACAATTCAACTAACTAGAATTCATATGTATTTATTATTATCTTCAGCCTGAAAGTGTATAGTAAAGATCCTGGGTTCAAAAATTACTTGAGGTGTTTTCCCCCCTCCTTTGGTAAGATTATTATTGATTTGAAATACAGTTAACTTGTTTCTGTTTGTATTCCATTTTAGATTTTGCTTTCCCCATTCTTTAAAATTTTATTATTGTAGGGAGTTCCCAATGTGGCTCAGCAGTAAAGAACCCTGCTAGCATCCCTGAGGACACAGGTTTGATCCCTGGCCTCACTCAGTGGGTTAAGGATCCAGCGTTGCTGTGAACTGTGGTGTAGATCGCAGACACGGCTCAGATCCTACATTGCTGTGACTGTGGTGTAGGCTGGCAGCCACAGCTTCAATGTGACTCCCAGCCTGGGAATCTCCATATGCCACTGGTGTGGCCCTGAAAAGATAAATAAATAAATAAATAAAATAAATAAATAAATACATAAATTTTATTATTGTATAGTTGTTTTGAGTATATAAATATAATTCCAAAAGTTGAAACTATTCAAAAACTTTCAGGGACAGGTCACTCCCTCACCTCTTTTTCCTTTTACTTCATTCTTACCTTCTCTTATATTTCTGATGTATTTTTTGTTTTTGTGAGATTAAGGAGATACACCATATTTTTTTATTCTCTCCACATTTTTTTTAACAGAAAAGGTGACACGGTATAGATATCACTTTGCATCCTCCTTACCTCATCACATCAGTAGGTGTGTGATGTCAATTTGTCCCATTACTGGCAGCATGGAATTGGATTACAAGTGCAAGTTCTTTTGGGCTTTGCTTTTTTCACTTTAACAACTGTAGTTTATAAATATCAACTATTTTTATGGCTGAGTAGTGCTCCATTATGTAGAAAAAATATAGTTTATGTACTAACTTTTCTACATTTCCAAGGTGTACAATCACAAGCCATGTTCTATTGAGTAACCTTTTGCATATATATTTTTTTATGCTTTTAAAGGTATATCTTCCAAGTAAGTTCCTAGACTGCTTAGTCAAAAGGTAAACATATATGTAGTTTTGTTAAAATTGTCAAATTCTACTCCTCAGAAGTTGTACCTTTTTTTTTTTATCTTTTTTTCTTTTTAGGGCTGTACCTGCAGCATATGGTGGTTCCCACGTGGGGGGTTGAATCAGAGCTGTAGCTGCTGGCCTATGCCACAGCCACAGCAGTGTCAGATCTGTGACCACATCAGTGACCTACACCTCAGCTCACAGCAATGCTGTATCCTTGACCCACCGAGTGAGGCCAGGAATCAAACCTGCCTCCTCATGAATACAAGTCGGGTTCTTAACCTGCTGAGCCACAACGGGAGCTTCACGGTCATACCAATTTTCATTTCCACCAGCAAGGTCAAAGGGCTCCTGTTTCCACAAAGCCTCACCAACAAAATGTGTTACCAAACTGTAACATTTTTGCCAGTCGCATAGGTGAGAAATCGTACCTCAGATTAGTTGAACCTTTATTTCTCTTACATTAAGTGGTGTTCAAATGTGTGTGTGTGTGTGTGGTCTGTTCATGTCCTTTGCTAGTTTTTTCTTTAAAAAAAAAAAAGCATACATTTATTATATCAATAGGGTCTCAGGAGTTCCCGTCGTGGCTCAGTGGTTAACGAATCTGATTAGGAACCATGAGGTTGAGGGTTCGATCCCTGGCCTTGCTCAGTGGGTTAAGGATCCGGAGTTGCCATGAGCTGTGGTGTAGGTTGCAGACGGCTCAGATCCTGCGTTGCTGTGGCTGTGGCGCGGGCCAGTGGCTACAGCTCCGATTAGACCGCTAACCTGGGAATCTCCATATGCCGTGGGTGCAGTCCTAAAATGACAAAAAGCAAAAAAAAAAAAAAAAAAAAGGGTCTCACTGGGCTAAAATCAAACTATCATAATTACATTCCATTTTGGAGGCTCTAGGGGAGCTAGCTTTTATTTTTATTTTTTAATCAAGTCTGTCAGGTCTCTTTCTGTGACTTTTAAATGAATTCTTCATATATTAAGAATTCTTAGGAGTTCCCGTCATGGTGCAGTGGAAACAAATCCGACTAGGAGCCATGAGGTTGCGTGTTTGATCCCTGGCCTCGCTCAGTGGGTTAAGGATCTGGCGTTGCCGTGAGCTGTGGTGTAGGTCACACACACGGTTCAGATCCTGTGTTGCTGTGGCTGTGGTGTAGGCCAGCAGCTGTAGCTCCGATTG
Source organism: Catagonus wagneri (assembly GCA_004024745.2). Taxonomy (NCBI): domain Eukaryota; kingdom Metazoa; phylum Chordata; class Mammalia; order Artiodactyla; family Tayassuidae; genus Catagonus; species Catagonus wagneri. The sequence continues at coordinate 12,222,667 of PVHT020000009.1, read as the reverse complement.
GACCCCTAGCTTGGGGACCTCCACATGCCGCAGGTGTGGCCCTAAAAAAAGCAAAACAAGAAAAAATTCTTCATATAGTAGAGATTCTAGTCCTTTATGTATAGTATATGTTGCAAGTGTCTTCAGTTTGTCAATTTTGTTTGTGGTGTTTTTGGCTATGCAACCTTTTTTATAGTTAAAATTTTAAATCTTTTATTGCCTCTGGATTTTGTCATAATCAAAATTCTTTCCTTACACACAAGTCATAGAGGAATTCACCTGTGTGAACTTACTGCATATATATGGTTTCATTGTTTACATTTTTCTTTCTGATCCATTATTCTTATCTGTGGTATGAGATATATATCTAATTTTATCTTTTTCCAAATGACTATCCACCTAGTTTCAGCACCTTTCTTAAAACACTTGTCTTTATTTCAGTGATTTGAAATACTACCCTTTTCATACATTGATTTTTTTCCACAGGTGCTTGGGTCTAGTTTTTTTCAATCCTATTCTTGTCTGTCTATTCACACGCCAGTACCACAGTTTTATATAATGTTTTTATATCTTTAATCCTCCCTTGTAACTTTTCTTATTTGGTGTTTTTCTCATTTTCCTGTCAACTTCTGCTGCTCCATTTTGAAAACAACTTTTTGGTATTGGTATTGGGAATGCATTTAATTTGTATATTGGGGGAAAATAACATTTTTATGGACTGAATTATTCTCTCTAAAACAAGAGGTGTCTCCTGTTTGTTCATGTGTACTTTTGCTTCTGCCTGACGTGTTCTGAAGGCATCTTCATTTCTGGTTTCTTAGGAAGTCCTCTGTCACCCCAGTGTCTCTACTCAGGCGAGTTAGGCTCGAAACACTGCTAGTAAAGCACTTATGCTTTTGGCTCCTTTGAATTTATCTTCTTATTCTCAGTTACCCCAGGTGATATCAGTGTTTTCCTCTTGGTTCTTTGGGAGTTAATGGCAAAACCACGTACTTCTCCTGTAGAGGACAGCAAAGGCTTCAAACATTGAGCCAGGCCCTGAAAGTCGTGTCCAGAATCACAAAGCAGAGGACAGACTTTACGTGGGATCTAAGTGTCTTTTCAGCCACCTTTATAGAGAAGACAGTTTTTATCCATGATAGGATGAAGGGATCAATCTGTTCAGCTCTATCAGTGGCTGTCTGTGGACTTGTGAACAGTTTACACGACCGCCAAGTTTGTCTTGTTACTTCTGCTCCTCTTCTACTGGTTTATCCAAAACAATTTGCCTTTGACCTGCCTGGGACTGGCTTAACTAAAAGGTGTGTTCAACACAAACCGACTATTATTAGCCTTGGGAATAAGAGGGTCAGGTTCTCAGGCAGTTTGGAAACTCTCTTGTGGTTGAGCACAAACTACCTATTATCAATCTAGACACTTGTAGGTTTTAACAGAAGTCTCACCTTCAGTGGCCAGTCCTGCACTCCCAAAATGTTGTCACTTCTCAGATCCGAAGCCATCATTCCAGGGATACGTTTAAGGCCTTTCAGAAACCCAAAGGCAATACCAAATGTCAGTTCCTGAGACAGACTGTCTTTTCCTCCAGTTATTTTCCTTGTTAGCTTAACTAGCCAATTTTCAATCAATTCTCTTTCCAGTCAAGTGCATATATTTTATATAAACTCTCTCTCCTTTGGAGACCTGGGGAAGGGCTTGCTCCCCAGCTTCCTCCAGTTCATTCTCGTCTCAACATAGCTGATCCACGTCCCCACAGACTCTGCAGATCCCTGGAGCAGGGAGCACAAAGGGCCTTGCAGGATGCTTGCCCTGCTAGGCACAGTCACCCTGTGCCAGTGAGGCAGGGATCTAGATACTGCTAAGATCCATTTTAAATCCATTTTAGGAGTTCCCTTTGTGGCTCAGTGGAAATGAATCCAACTAGGAACCGTGAGGTTGTGGGTTCAATCCTTGGCCTCGCTCAGTGGGTTAAGGATCTGGTGTTGCCGTGAACTGTGATGTAGGTTGCAGACGCAGCTTGGATCTGGTGTTGCTGTGGCTCTGGCGTAGGCTGGCAGCTATAGCTCCAATTCGACGTCTAGCCTAGGGACGTCCATATGCCGCGGATGGAGCCCTAAAAAAAAGCAAAAAAAATAAACCAGTTTTAGGGAAATCTGATTATTGACTGAGGCCGGATGGAGACAGAGACTAGACACATTCATCCTCTGATTCTGCAGAGAGATCTCCCTCTCTTTTATAGGATAGTCTCACCAGTCTGCTGTCTCGTTGCTTCTTGCGAGGTGTACCTTTACCAGTCACAGCTCCCAGGGCTGTTACTCAGGCTGGGCAGTCTCAGACTGTGCCCTGTGGTCCAGCAGATCAGCTGCACCACAAATGATTTTCAGTCCAGCCTCACATCTTACTGAATTTTCCAGCTGGGTGGACAACAAGCCCTGTGAGGTTAAGGGATGGAACCCTGGGTTCCAAAGTGAGTCAGTGGCTCAGCTATGCTGTAAACTGTGGGACCGTTCAGGCTTCCAGGACTTTTCTCTAACCAGCAGACCACAAGGTCCCTCTTCTGCAATAGGATCAGCTTGTCTGCAGAGAAATGGAATTAAACTATTAGCAAGTGGTTTCTGACTCTTGCAGAAACACCAGCAACAATGGCCACTTCGACATAACGTTTTAAGAGGGCTGTTTGTTTTGGCAGCGCTTCACTATATTACACATTCCTGCCACTTAATTGTCCTTGCAAAGATCAACAAAGACCTTCTGAAGCAGCGCTGGAAGCTGGAGAACTCAGCCAACCAAATGTTTGTTAAAATGAGGAGGAAAAGGAGGGTTAGCTCTCTATATGCAGCTGTACTCTGAAACGACACCATGTTCTCTGCGCAGTCATCCATTTCCTGAACTTCCGTATCCTGCCCCGACCGCCGATTCTGAAAGAAAGTTTAAAAATATGTTCTAATCCCTGATCTCATTATTATCAAACTGCTTCCTCTGACCTTCACAGTCATTTGGTGAGTTCAAAGCTCACACAAGCACAGTGTCCAGTTTTTTATTTATTGTTCTTGCTCTTTTCAATACAACACAAATCACATTGTTTTAATGATGTGAACGAAGATACTGAACAAATGCCTTAAATACCTTTTTTCTTTCTTTCCTTTTTTTTTTTTTTTTGCTTTATTAGGGGCACACTTGTGGCATATGAAAGTTCCTAGGCTAGGGGGTGAATCAGAGCTACAGCTGCCAGTCTACACCACAGCCACGGCAATGCCAGATCTGAGCCTCATCGATACCAGTTGGATTCATTACCACTGAGCCACAGCGGGAACTTGAAATGCCTTAAATATCTTAGTGGACATTTATAAAGGACTCTCATGAGCTGAGAGCCACGATGAACATAGACGTGAGCGTTAAGTCTCTCTCTCTCAACGAATGCAAAAAAAAAAAAAAAAAAAAGGGAAAACACAGCTGTTGATACACATTTGTTTTCCTTCACTTTCTACATGCGGTTTCTGGCCAGAGACCCAGGGACAGATGGCAGTGAGATGAGCGACTCAATTTGTGCCCACTCTGAGTTCATGATCTAGTGGGGTGGCGAGGTCGTGCCCATGTTAGGGGTGCTTAAGCAGAGGCAGAAAAATCATTCCGTGGCTTTCCTGGGTCTCTGGGAATACTGAAAATTAAAAGCCAATTTCTGAAGGTCATGTTTAGGCTTGAGTGAGTATAAGAATGACATCTGTTTTGGCCACACTTCTGGAAACACGCTCGTGTTTACTGTGTCCTGTGTGTTCTATCATGAGTCTCTTGAACTGGAGGGACACTGCTTTATGAAAATGGGCATGTGAGAAATGGAAGTGAGAACTAGGACTCATCCATCTCCAACACTTAACTGAGGAAAGTTGTGAGGAGAGAAAGCAAAGAGATTGGTTATGTTAAAATTATGCTTTCTCCTTTGAACATGTTTAGGGCACTTCCAAGCTCGTGGTACAGAGATAACATTTTATGGGCCTCATGAGTTAATAGAAGAGAACAAAGAGTGTCCTAAGATGCAAAAGACCTGAGAGGTGAACTCACCACTGTCTTTGCACATGCTGTTCCTTTTGCTTGGAACACCACCCTTTGCCTGGCTCACCCTTACTTCCTGAGCAGGACTTATCTTATATGTCACCTCCTTGAAAAAGCCAGCCTTGAACTTCTCAAGTTCGTACGGCTCCTCTGTTATCTCATAGCCTTTGTCAGTCTCAAAATACACACTTTATTGTACTTTGTTTGAAATTACCCTGCCAAGCACTGCCCAACATTTCAGAATAAAGACAATCTATTTTATATATTTACTCCTAGAGCCTAGCACATAGTCAGTATTTCTTAAAATGATAGAAAAAATTCCCTCTCTCTGAAAGAGACAGCAAGGGAAAATTTTAACAGCGGACTTGAGAGAGGGGTGTATTAGTTTCCTATGGCTGCTGTAACAAACTAGTTGGTTTCAAACAACAGGTGTTCTCTTGTGGTGCAGCACGTTAAGCAGCCAGTGTTGTCATTGCAGTGGCCCAGAAACTTCCATATGCCATAGACATGGCCAAAAAGAAACAAACAAAAAACTATAGAAATTTATTTTCTCATGGTTCTGGAGCCTAGAAGTCTGAAATCAGGATCACAGGTAGAAGTCAAGGTATCGGCAGGGCTGTGCTTCCTTCTGAAGTTCTGGGGAAGAATCTGTTCCTTGCTTTCCCCAGTGTTTGGTGGTTGCTAATATTCTTTGGCTTGCGACTGCATTGCTGACACCTTCAAGGCCAGCATCTCCAAATCTCTGTCTACTCTGTCTTCACACTGCTTCCTTCTCGCTGTGTGTGTCAGATCTGCTCTTGCTTCTCTTGTCAGGATACATGTGATTATACTTAGGGCCCACTTAGATCATCGAGGATAACTTTCCATCTGGAGATCCTTTATCACATCCGCAAAGACGTTATCATTATAAAATAATACTCACAAGCTCCAGGTATTAGGACGTGGCTATCTTTAGGGGGTCTTTTTTCTGTCTACCACAGGAGGCTTAGAAAGAAAATTTTTTTTCACGATGATAAAAGAGTTAACAAGATGTAATTTGATGAAAAATAATATGTCGTAGAATGAGCAAAACCTTTGAAAATGAGGAAGTTGATAAAGAGCAAATAAAAGTTATTATAAAATAGGAACCAAAATATTTAACTTGTCAGTCTTGGGAGGCAGACTTCATAGAACGATAGCTAAGAGCACAGGTGCTGGGACTCAGCTGCCTGGGTAGACTCTGGCTCTGTCATTTACCGGCTCTGTGACCTGGGATAACTTACTTAACCTCCCTGTGCCCCAGTGTCCTCATCTATAAAATGGTAATAACAATAGGACTTACTTCATAAGGGTGGGGTAAATGATTAAAAGACAGTATATCTAGAGCATTTGGAAGTGTTCGCAATTATTATTTTAAGGAAACCTGGAATCTGTAAAAGGAAGTTAAAATTTAAAACAGAATAGGAGTTCCCATTGTGGCTCAGAGATAACAAACCCAACTAGTATCTGTAAGGATGTGGGTTCCATCCCTGGCCTCGCTCAGTGGGTTAAAGGATCAGTTATTGCCGTGAACTGTGGTATAGGTCACAGAAGCGGCTTAGATCTGGCGTTGCTGTGGCAGCAGCGTACACTGGCATCTGTAGCTCCGATTCAGCCCCTAGCCTGGGAACTTCCATATGCCATGGGTGCAGCCCTAAAAAAACAAACAAAAACAGAACAAAAAGGAGAAGTGTATGGAAGATAAATGTTAATAAGAGCACTTTTAAAATGATTGACCAAAAAGAAAGAGTAAAAAGAAGTGCTACATAAATGATGTAAGATGAGAGCTTTTTTTTAAGAAAGCAAATTAAAAACATTTGCAACCACAAATATAAGGGGGAAACAGGGTAAATATGTTGCATATCAGAAGAAAGACCAAGACTATAATTGAGGACATCAGAAAAATTGCAGAAAGCAGGAAAGAATGTTCCAAGGCTAACAAGTCTTCTTTCATTTATATATTTATGTGGTTGGTACTGTTTTTACAGATCTTCTATGTCTGCTGATTTTTCTGTCTAGTTATTCTAGTAATTGCTGAGAGAAGATTGCTAAAATCTCTAAGATTGTGGAATTTTCGATTTCTCCCTTTAATTCTGTTTTTGCCTCATGTATTTTGCAATTCTCTTTTCAGTTATATACACATTTATGAGGCCAATGCCT